>NC_069474.1:29290351-29318858 GCF_026875155.1 Cherax quadricarinatus | reverse complement strand
CCCCGGTCCAAAAGGGTGGTTTCCCAGAGATACACCGTCGCCAAAGCCCCCAAAGCTACTAGGGATACCGGAGAGGGTTTCGGGACATCCTAGGCAATCCAGATTTCCAGGCAAACTACGCCACCGCCAAGAAACCTCAACGGAATGGGATGGACCCCTGTGTCCTTTCCCTACCTAGGAACTAGCGCGCCTGTGGGAGAAATCACGAAGGCTAAAAAAGAGGAAGGGCAAAAGGGAGGGTGAGGAGGAGGAGGAGGAATGGAAAA
Organism: Cherax quadricarinatus; assembly: GCF_026875155.1. NCBI lineage: Eukaryota > Metazoa > Arthropoda > Malacostraca > Decapoda > Parastacidae > Cherax > Cherax quadricarinatus. Next base: position 29,318,592 of record NC_069474.1, on the reverse strand, counting down.
AGGGGAGAGGATGGGGAGGATGGGATAGGGGAGGGAAGAATGGGGGGTAATTAGGTTCGGTCGAGGAAGAAGACGACAGGGCTAATTCCTCAGACCAAGAGCCTCTTCACCACGCCAAGGAGCCCCTTGAAGAGGGGGGTCTGTTGGTAATCCCCTTATGTGTGCTGGGAGGCAGTTGAACAGTCTTGGGCCCTGACAACTATTGTATGGTCTCTTAACGTGCTAGTGACACCCCTGCTTTTCATTGGGGGGATGGTGCATCGTCTGCCAAGTCTTTTGCTTTCGTAGTGGTGATTTTCGTGTGCAAGTTCGGTACTAGTCCCTCTAGGATTTTCCAGGTGTATATAATCATGTATCTCTCCTCCTGCGTTCCAGGGAATACAGGTTTAGGAACCTCAAGCCGCCTCCCAATAATTGAGGTGTTTTATCTCCGTTATGCGCGCGTGAAAGTTCTCTGTACTTTTCTAGGTCGGCAATTTCACCTGCCTTGAAAGGTGCTGTTAGTGTGCAGCAATATTCCAGCCTAGATAGAACAAGTGACCTGAAGAGTGTCATCATGCAGATATACTAAGAAAATGTCTTAAGTTTGCTTGTAACAGATAAGTGAACTGTTGATATGTACATATAAATCCGAATGTACACCTTTTAAACCATTTTGGGGCCTGTTCCTAGGCCTTTTGTGTATCCATATGCTCTTGCGCTACCGTCCACAGGATGGGTATGACCTGCACAATAAAACTAGCCACTTCGGTGGCAAAATCTAAAATGAAATTAAGACACAGGTCCAACATTCTGGGTATCTTTAGTGTAGACGTTTTTGCCATTCAGTGGCTTTATCAATACGAATTCTAGGACATAACTAGAAGACAGTAGAACTATGTACAGAGATGAGGCAATCAGTCCCTCAACTTGGAGTAGGTGCGATAGCACCGTAGTGTGGAGATTCTAAAGCAGAAGCAAGGCGCCTGGTGCTTATATAGTAACGTCAGGTGTATGCAGACGAGGTCATAGTCACTGGTAGGGGGATTCAACAGTGGAAGTGGTCCTTCCCAAAGAGATGGGTTAGTTGTTACTGATAGTGTTACTTGTTACTGATAGTGTTACTTGTTACCGATAGTGTTACCTGTTACCGATAGTGTTACTTGTTACTGATAGTGTTACTTGTTACTGATAGTGTTACTTGTTACCGATAGTGTTACCTGTTACCGATAGTGTTACTTGTTATGATAGTGTTACTTGTTACTGATAGTGTTACTTGTTACTGATAGTGTTACTTGTTACTGATAGTGTTACTTGTTACCGATAGTGTTATTGTTACGATAGTGTTACTTGTTACTGATGTGTTACTTGTTACTGATAGTGTTACTTGTTACTGATAGTGTTACTTGTTACTGATAGTGTTACTTGTTACTGATAGTGTTACTTGTTACTGATAGTGTTACTTGTTACTGATAGTGTTACTTGTTACAGACAATATTACATGTTACTGATAGTGTTACTTGTTACTGATAGTGTTACTTGTTACTGATAGTGTTACTTGTTACTGATAGTGTTACTTGTTACTGATAGTGTTACTTGTTACTGATAGTGTTACTTGTTACAGACAGTGTTACAAGTTACTGATAGTGTTACTTGTTACTGATAGTGTTACTTGTTACAGACAGTATTACAAGTTACTGACAGTGTTACTTGTTACTGATAGTGTTACTTGTTACAGACAGTATTACATGTTACTGATAGTGTTACTTGTTACAGACAGTATTACATGTTACTGATAGTATTACTTGCAACTTGATAGTATTACCTGTTACTTGACTGTATTACCACAGGACGGTAGTACCTCCATGGGTGGTAGCTGTCTACCAACTACTAACACAGAATGGTAGTACCTCCTAGGGTGGTTGCTGTCTACCAAACCTACTACACAAGACAGTAGTACCTCCATATGTGGTAGTCTAACAACCTGCTACCACAGGACGGTAGTACCTATCTGAATTGTTGCTGTCTAAAAACTACCACCACAGAACAATAGAACTTCCCTGGGTGGTTGTTATCTACCAACCTACTACCACAGGATGTTTGTAACTCCCTTGTTGGTTGTTGTCTACCATCGTACTAATACAGGAGGGCAGTACGTCCCCGGGTGGTTGCTATCTACCAACCTTCTACCACAGAACTGTATTACCTCCCTAGGCGTTTGCTGTCTACAAACCTACTACCACAGAACGGTAGAACCTCCCTGGGTGGTTGCTGTCTGCCATCTTACTACAACAGGACAGTAGTACCTCCCTGGGCGGTTCCTGTCTACCAACCAACTACCACAGGAAGGTAGTACCTCCCTGGGTGGTTGCTGTTTACCAACCTACTATCAAAAGATGGTAGTACCTCCCAGGGTGGTTGATGTCTACCAACCTACTACATAGGACGGTAGTACCTCCCTGGGTGGTTGCTGTCTACCAATCTACTAACAATGGGCAGTAGTGCCTCCCTGGGTGGTTGCTGTCTACAGTCGTACAACCACAGGACGGTAATACTTCTCTGGGTGGTTCCTGTCTACCAACCTACTACCACAGGAGGGTAGTACCTCCCTGGGTCGTTGCTGTCTACCAACCAACTACTTTAGCATGTACCAACCTTCTACCACAAGACGGAAGTACCTCCCTCGGGGGTTATTGTCTACCAACCTACTTCCAAAGGACGGTAGTACTTCCCTAGGTGGTTGCTGTGTACCAACCTACTACCACAGGACGGTAGTACCTCCCTGGGTGGTTGCTCTGTACCAACCTGCTACCACTGGATGGTACTACCTAAACTGGGTTGTTGCTGTCCATAAACCTACTGCCACAGGACGGTAGTACGTCTCTGGGTGGTTGCAGTCTACTCACCTACTACCACAAGACGGTAGTACCTCCCTGGGTGGTTACTGTGTACCAACCTGCTACCACTGCACGGTTGTTCTTCCCTGGATGGTTACCGTCTACTAACCTTCTACCACAGGACCGTAGCACCTCCCTGAAGTGGTTGCTATCTAACAGCCCCCTACCACAGGACGGAAGTACCTTCCCTGGGTGGTTGCTGTCTACAAACCTACCACAGGACGGTAGTACCTTTATGGGTGGTTGCTGTCTACCAACTTACTACCACAGAATTGTCGTACTTCCTGGGTGGTTGCTGTCTACCAACCTACTACCACAGGATTGTAGTACCTCCATGGGTGGTTGCAGTTTACAACCTATACCACAGGATGGTAGTACCTCCGTGGTTGGTTTGCAGTTTACCAACCTACTACCACAGGATGGTTAGTACCTCCGTGTTGGTTGCTGTCTACGAATCTACTACCACAGCACGGTAGTCCCTAACAAATGGTTGCTGTCTACCGACCTACAGCAGCAGGACGGTATAGTACGTGGTTGCTGTCTATTAACCTACTGTAACAGGAAGGTAGTACGTTCCTGGGTGGGTGATATCTATCAAACCTACTACCAGAAAACAGTAGTACCTCTCTAGCTGGTTGCTATCATCGTACTACCACAGGACTGTAGTACCTCTCTGGGAAGTTGCTGTCTACCAATATTTTACAGAGGACGGTAGTACCTCTCTGGGTGGTTGTTGTATACCAGCCTACTACCACAGGACGGTAGTACTCAATGGGTGGTTGCTATCTAAAATCCTACTTCACAGGATGGTAGTACCTCCCAACGTGGTTTCTGTCTACTACCTACTACCACAGGACGGTAGTACCTCCCTTCGTGGATGCTGTCTACCATCCCTCTACAGAGGACGGTAGTACCTCCCTGGGTGGTTGCTGTCTTCAATCTACTACCACAGAATGGAAGTACCTCCATGGGTGGTTGCTCTCGACCAAACTACTACCACTGGATGGTAGTACCTCGCTGGTTGGTTGCTGTCTACCAACCTGCTATCACATGGTAGTAGTACCTACCTGGAGGACTGCTGTCTACCCACCTACTACCATAGGATGTTTGTACCTCCGTTAGTGGTAGCTGTCTAACCAACCTACTACCATAGGACGATAGTACCTCCCTGGGTGGTTGCTGTCTACCAACTAACTAATACAGGACGGTTATTACCTCCCTGGGTGGTTGCTGCCTAACATCGTGCTGCCAAAATACGGTTGTACCTCGCGTATGGTTGTCATCTACCAACCTAATACCTCAGGAAAGTAGTACTTCCCTCATTGGTTGCTGTATACCCACCTACTACCACAGGACGGTAGTTCCTCTCTGGGTGGTTGCTGTCTACCAACCTACTACCACATGATGGTAGTACCTCCTTGGATGGTTGCTGTCAACCAACCTAGTACCACAGGACAGAAGTACATACCTGGGTGGTTGTTGTCTACCACACTACTATCACAGGACGATAGTACCTCCCTGGGAGGATACTTTCTACGAAACCTACTGCCCACAGGACGGTAGTACCTCCCTGAGTGGTTGCTGACTACCAACCTACTACCACACGACGGTAGTACCTCTATGGGTGGTTGCTGTCAACCAACCTAGTATCACAGTACGGTAGTACATCCCTGTGAGGTTGTTGTCTACCACCCTACTACCACAGGAAAGTAGTATGTCCCTGGGTGGTTGCTGTCTACCAACCAACTTCCACAATACGGTAGTACGTCCATGGGTGATTGCTTTCTTCCATCGCACTACCACAAGACAGTATTACCTTTCTGGATGGTTGCTGTCTATCAACCTGCTTCCACAGGACAGGAGTACCTCTCTGGATGGTTGCTGTCTACCAAGCTACTACCACAGGACGGTAATACCTCCTGGGTGGTTGTTGTTCCAAATTATTTTTTAGGATGGTATACCCCCCTTGGTGGATGCTGTCTACCAACCCTTACCATTGGACGGGGAAAAAACCTCCCCGGGTGGTCACTGTTACCAACCCACTACCACCCGCGATAGTGCCCCCTGGGGGGTTTTCCCTTTTTAACCCCTACCCCAGGATGGTTGTACCTCCCCGGGGGGTTTTTGTCTAAACAAATAAACAAAGGATGGTAGTTGGACCCAGGGGTGGTTGCTGTGTGTCAACCCACTTCCACGGATGGGTAATACCTATGGGTGGTTGTGTCTATATCTATCAACCTTCCCACCACAGGAGGGGAAAATTTCCCGCCCCTTTTGGTTGCTGTAAAGGAAAAATTTCTAAGAGAGGACGGAAGTACTGGAGGTGGTTTTGGGGGTCCCACCCAAACCCACGGAAAAAGGACGGTTGTAAATTTTTCTGGATGGTTTCCTTCCCAATTAATACCAAAGGATGGTGCCCCCTGGGTGGTTGCTGTCTAAAAAGGTATACCCCTAAAAATGGTAGTTTTCCTCCCTGGGTGGTTGTAACCAACAAACCCCACTACCCCAGGAAAGGGGTTTTGCACCTTATGGGGGGGTTTCTTTTTACTAAAATTATACCAAGGATTGGGAGTACTTCCCCCGGGGGGTTTCTGTCCCCAACCTACTTTTTTTTATATTTTATTTTAAAAAAGTGAGATAACAAAGAAAATGTAAAATTAAATACCCCCGGGAAAAAAAGCGGTTAATTTTAAAAATAAACTCACAAAGGACCAAAGAAAACCGTACAATATAATGGGGGTACACTTTACACAAAAACAAGTATTTTTAAATTTTTTTTAAACCCGGGCCCCAAAAAATCTTAAATTTTTTAAAGAAAACATTAGGAAAAAATATTAGGGAGAAGTAAAAAAATGAAAATGATTGGGTTTAAAAGGGAGTTAAATTTTGAAAAACCCGAGTGTCTATAACCCCCTATGGGTAAAATGGGAAAGTTTGGTTTTGTTTTTTTTAAAGGGGGGAAAATTGCAAAGGGGAACAGACTGACTGAAGTAGGTTTGTGGCCAGGTTAGGGTTGGTTACAAGTACTTCTGGCAGTTTGGGGAGACCCCACAGGGTGATGATCAAATAAATGTAAATTATTGTGGTGGAAAAGTAGTTGTGTGAGTGGATTGGGGGGGTGATTAAGGATTTTACCCCCATTTAAAATTTGGCCCGGTTAAAAAATTGAAAATGGAATTTAAATTTTTTTTTTTGGGTTTTTGTGGATTGATGGCCTATTACATCATGGCGGTTTTGGGGAACGAAATTTGGGTTGGGGGGTATGTTGCAATTATTTTAAAATTTTGCATTTCATTTTTGGGGTTTGTGGTTTATTAAACCCCACGGGACCCGGCGAATGTGCCCCGGGCACGTGAGGGCATATGTAGGGTATGTTAAAAAGTGTATCTTGGGTCAGGATGGTTAATTTAGTGCCAAAAGTGTGCCGGGTTGTTGGTTAGATTGGGTTTTTTGAACGACCGCAGCATGGGGGGTTATTAATTCAAAAGTAAAATATTTTGGGAATGTGTTACATATGTTTATTGGTTGGAGGTGTTATTTTTTATTTTTATTTGTGGGTATTTGGGGTTTGGATGGGTAACGGTAAAGTTAAAAGTCAGTTAGTATGTGGGTTTTACTGGTGTTTGTATACGGTTTGGTGTTTCTGTGTGTGTGTTTTTTTTTTACGGGTATGTTCATGTTATTGTATTCAATTGGAAAAAATGTAAAAACATTTTTTTTTTATCAAACCCGGGCCGGGTTCCCCCCAAAAGGAGGGGGGCCCCCAAAAAAAAAAAAAAACTTTCACCCTCATTCCTCCATCACTGGGCTTGCCCAAAAAGGGGTGCTTTACACTACAGTTTTTTAAAATGCAACATTAAATCCCCCATTCAGGTGCAGGCCCTGTATTCCTTTTTCCCGGACTCAAGTCCGGTGCGGTTTCCCTGAATTTCCCCTTCATTTAAAAGTTCCCTTTTCTTTACCCCTCCAACAGTCAAAATAAAAAAACCATTTGTCTCCATTCACTCCCATCAAACACGCTCACGCAGCCTGCTGGAAGCCCAACCCCTAGCCCCAACAAAACCTCCTTTCCCCCCTCCCTCCAACCTTTCCTAGGCCGACCCTACCCCCCCTTTCCTTCCAACAGACTGATACACTCTTGAAGTAAACTCTGTTTCGCTCCATTCTCTCTACATGTCCAAACCCACCTCATCAACCTTCCTCAGCCCTCTGAACAACAGTTTTGGTAATCCCGCACCTCCTCCTAACTTCCAAACTACGAATTCTCTGCATTATATTCACACCCACATTGCCCTCAGACATGACATCTCCACTGCCTCCAGCCTTCTCCTCGCTGCAACATTCATCACCCATGCTTCACACCAATATAAGAGCGTGGTAAAACTATACTCTCAATACTTTCCCCTTCTTTGCCTCCAAGGACAAAGTTCTTTGTCTCCACAGACTCCTAAGTGCACTGCTCACCCTTTTCCCCTCATCAATTCTACGATTCACCTCATCTTTCATAGACCCATCTGCTGACACCCACTCCCAAATATCTGAATACATTCCCCTCTTCCATACTCTCCCCCTCCAATCTGATATCCAATCTTTCGTCACCTAATCTTTTTGTTATCCCATTACCTTACTCTTTCCTGTATTCACTTTTAATTTTCTTCTTTTGCACACCCTACCAAATTCTCCACCAATCTCTGCATTTCTCTTCAGAATCTCCAAGCACAGTGTCATCAGCAAAGAGCAACTGTGACAACTCCCACTTTATGTGTGATTTTTTTATCTTTTAACTGCACGCCCCTTGCCAAGACCCTCGCATTTACTTCTCTTAAACCCCCTCTATAAAAATGTTAAACAACCACGGTGACATCACACATCCTTTTCTAAGGCCTACTTTTACTGGGAAATAGTTTTTCCCTCTTTCCTACATACTCTAACTTGAGCCTCACTATCCCCGTAAAAACTCTTCACTGCTTTCAGTAACCTACCTCCTACACCCTACACCTGCAACATCTGCCACATTGCCCCCCTATCCACCCTGTCATACGCCTTTTCCAAATCCATAAATGCCACAAAGACCTCTTTAGCCTTATCTAAATACTGTTCACTTATATGTTTCACTGTAAACACCTGGTCCACACATCCCCTACCTTTCTAAAGCCTCCTTGTTCATTTGCTATCCTATTTCCGTCTTACTCTTAATTCTTTCAATAATAACTCTATCCATACACTTTACCAGGTATACTCAACAGACTTATCCCCCTATAATTTTTGCACTCTCTTTTGTCCCTTTGCCTTTGTACAAAGGAACTATGCATGCTCTCTGCCAATTCCTAGGTACCTTACCCTCTTCCATACATTTATTAAATAATTGCACCAACCACTCCAAAACTATATCCCCACCTGCTTTCAACATTTCTATCTTTATCCCATCAATCCCGGCTGCCTTACCCCTTTCATTTTACCTACTGCCTCACGAACTTCCCCCACACTCACAACTGGCTCTTCCTCACTCCTACAAGATGTTATTCCTCCTTGCCCTATACACGAAATCACAGCTTCCCTATCTTCATCAACATTTAACAATTCCTCAAAATATTCCCTCCATCTTCCCAATACCTCTAACTCTCCATTTAATAACTCTCCTCTCCTATTTTAACTGACAAATCCATTTGTTCTCTAGGCTTCCTTAACTTGTTAATCTCACTCCAAAACTTTTTCTTATTTTCAACAAAATTTATTGATAACATCTCACCCACTCTCTCATTTGCTCTCTTTTTACATTGCTTCACCACTCTCTTAATCTCTCTCTTTTTCTCCATATACTCTTCCCTCCTTGCATCACTTCTACTTTGTAAAAACTTATCATATGCTAACTTTTCCTCCCTTATTAATCTCTTTACATCATCATTCCACCAGTCGCTCCTCTTCCCTCCCGCACCCACTTTCCTGTAACCACAAACTTCTGCTGAACACTCTAACACTACATTTTTAAACCTACCCCATACCTCTTCGACCCCATTGCCTATGCTCTCATTAGCCCATCTATCCTCCAATAGCTGTTTATAACTTACCCTAACTGCCTCCTCTTTTAGTTTATAAACCTTCACCTCTCTCTTCCCTGATGCTTCGATTCTCCTTGTATCCCATCTGCCTTTTACTCTCAGTGTAGCTACAACTAGAAAGTGATCTGATATATCTGTGGCCCCTCTATAAACATGTACATCCTTAAGTCTACTCAACAGTCTTTTATCTACCAATACATAATCCAACAAACTACTGTCATTTCGCCCTACATCATATCTTGTATACTTATTTATCCTATTTTTTTTAAAATATGTATTACCTATAACTAAACCCCTTTCTATACAAAGTTCAATCAAAGGGCTCCCATTATCATTTACACCTGGCACCCCAAACTTACCTACCACACCCTCTCTAAAAGTTTCTCCTACTTTAGCATTCAGGTCCCCTACCACATTTACTCTCTCACTTGGTTCAAAGGCTCCTATACATTCACTTAACATGTCCCAAAACCTCTCTCCTCTACATTCCTCTCTTCTCCAGGTGCATACACGCTTATTATGACCCACTTTTCACATCCAACCTTTACTTTAATCCACATAATTATTGAATTTACACATTCATATTCTCTTTTCTCCTTCCATAACTGATCCTTCAATATTACTGCTACCCCTTCCTTTGCTCTAACTCTTTCAGATACTCCAGATTTAATCCCATTTAATTCCCCCCACCGAAACTCCCCTACCCCCTTCAGCTTTGTTTCGCTTAGGGCCAGGACATCCAACTTCTTTTCATTCATAACATCAGCAATCATCTGTTTCTTTTCATCCACACTACATCCATGCACATTCAAGCATCACAGTTTTATAAAGTTTTTCTTCTTCTCTTGTTTAGTAAATGTTTACAGGAGAAGGGGTTACCAGCCCAATGCTCCCGGCATTTTAGTCGCCTCATACGACACGCATGGCTTACGGAGGAAAGATTCTTTTCCACTTCCCCATGAACAATAGAAGAAATAAAGAAGAACAAGAGTTATTTAGAAAAAGGAGAAAAACCTAGATGTATGTATATATATATATGCATGTGCGTGTCTGTGAAGTGTGACCAAAGTGTAAGTAGGAGTAGCAAGATATCCCTGTTATCTAGTGTGTTTATGAGACAGAAAAAGAAACCAGCAATCCTACCATCATGCAGAACAGTTACAGGTTTCTGTTTCACAGTCATCTGGCAGGACGGTAGTACTTCCCTGGGTGGTTGCTGTCTACCAACCTACTACCTACTACTATGTATATGATATAAGGTGTTTTTAATGAATACAATACAAATATTTTGGTGTAATCCAGTATAATGTATATGTTTGTGTCGGGGTGAGCCAAGATAATGTGTATGTTTGTGTCGGGGTGATCCAAGAAAATGTATATATTTGTGTCGGTGTGATCCAAGATAATGTGTATGTTTGTGTCGGGGTGATCCAAGATAATCTATATGTTTGTGTCGGGGTGATCCAAGATAATGTGTATGTTTGTGTCGGGGTGATCCAAGATAATGTGTATGTTTGTGTTGGGGTGATCCAAGATAATGTGTATGTTTGTGTCGGGGTGATCCAAGATAATGTATATGTTTGTGTCGGGGTGATCCAAGATAATGTGCATGTTTGTGTCGGGGTGATCCAAGATAATGTGTATGTTTGTGTCGGGGTGATCCAAGATAATGTGTATGTTTGTGTCGGGGTGATCCAAGATAATGTGTATGTTTGTGTCGGGTGATCCAAGATAATGTGTATGTTTGTGTCGGGGTGATCCAAGATAATGTGTATGTTTGTGTCGGGGTGATCCAAGATAATGTGTATGTTTGTGTCAGGGTGATCCAAGATAATGTGTATGTTTGTGTCGGGGTGATCCAAGATAATGTATATGTTTGCGTCGGGGTGATCGAAGATAATGTGTATGTTTGTGTCGGGGTGATCCAAGATAATGTATATGTTTGTGTCGGGGTGATCCAAGATAATGTGTATGTTTGTGTCGGGGTGATCCAAGATAATGTGTATGTTTGTGTCGGGGTGATCCAAGATAATGTATATGTTTGTGTCGGGGTGATCCAGTACAATGTATATGTTTTTGTCGGGGTGATCCAATAAAATGTGTATGAAGTGCGATTATATTCATAGTTATAATGTATGTGTTTGTAATTTGGTAGAGAGGTGTGAGGATTCTGTATATAACACTATTCTCATATTGTCATATTACGGTGTGTTAAACATACATGTATTTTGTATGCGCTGTTTTAAATAAAATATAAAAAAATACAAATTATGTGATCAGGCATATATGGTGAGAGTCTTGAACACTATGTGCTTAATTGTCCACTTACTGAGGAACACAGAGATAGACAATATAATAACCTATGTGACATGTCAAGATATCTTATTAATAAAAAAAATATACCAGATATACTAAGAAAATGTCTTAAGTTTGCTTGTAACAGATAAGTGAACTGTAGATATATAGATATAAATCCGAATGTACACCTGTTAACCATTTTGGGGCCTAGTTCCTAGGCCTTTTGTGTATCCATAAGCTCTTGCGCTACAGTCGACACAATGGGTATGACCTGCACAATAAACTAGCCACTTCTGTGGCAAAATCTAAAATGAAATTAAGACACAGGTGCAACATCTGGGTATCTTTATTGTAGACGTTTCGCCATCCAGTGGCTTTATCAATACAAAGTCTAGGACATAACTAGAAGACAGTAGAACTATGTACAGAAGACGAGGTAATCAGTCCCTCAACCTTGGAGTAGGTGCGAATAGCACCGTAGTCGTGGAGATTCTGAAGCAGAAGCAAGGAGCCTGGCGCTTATATAGTAACGTCACGACTACGACAGCTACTACTACAACTAGCCGATCTCTTTGGGAAGGACCTACTTCCACTGGGGAATCCCGCCTACCAGTGACTATGACCTCGTCTGCTACACCTGACGTTACTATATAAGCGCCAGGCTCCTTGCTTCTGCTTCAGAATCTCCACGACTACGGTGCTATTCGCACCTACTCCAAGGTTGAGGGACTGATTACCTGGAGTTTACCTGGAGTGTGTTCCGGGGGTCAACGCCCCCGCGGCCCGGTCTGTGACCAGGCCTCCTGGTGGATCAGAGCCTGATCAACCAGGCTGTTGCTGCTGGCTGCACGTAAACCAACGTACGAGCCACAGCCAGGCTGATCAGGAACTTACTTTAGGTGCTTGTCCAGTGCCAGCTTGAAGACTGCCAGGGGTCTGTTGTTAATCCCCCTTATGTGTGCTGGGAGGCAGTTGAACAGTCTCGGGACCCTGACACTTATTGTATGGTCTCTTAACGTGCTAGTGACACCCCTGCTTTTCATTGGGGGGATGGTGCATCGTCTGCCAAGTCTTTTGCTTTCGTAGTGAGTGATTTTCGTGTGCAAGTTCGGTACTAGTCCCTCTAGGATTTTCCAGGTGTATATAATCATGTATCTCTCCCTCTGCTTTCCAGGAATACAGGTTTAGGAACCTCAAGCGCTCCCAGTAATTGAGGTGTTTTATCTCCGTTATGCACGCCGGTGAAATTTTCTCTGTACATTCCTCTAGGTCGGCAATTTCACCTGCCTTGAAAGGTGCTGTTAGTGTGTGCAGCAATACTCCAGCCTAGATAGAACAAGTGACCTGAAGAGTGTCATCAGGGGCTTGGCCTCCCTAGTTTTGAAGGTTCTCATTATCCATCCTGTCATTTTTCTAGCAGATGCATTGATACAATGTTATGGTCCTTGAAGGTGAGATCCTCCGACATGATCACTCCCAGGTCTTTGACGTTGGTGTTTCGCTCTATTTTGTGGCCAGAATTTGTTTTGTACTCTGATGAAGATTTAATTTCCTCATGTTTACCATATCTGAGTAATTGAAATTTCTAATCGTTGAACATCATATTGTTTTCAGCAGCCCACTGAAAGATTTGGTTGATGTCCGCCTGGAGCCTTGCAGTGTCTGCAATGGAAGACACTGTCATGCAGATTCGGGTGTCATCTGCAAAGGAAGACACGGGGCTGTGGCTGAACATCCTTGTCTATGTAGGATATGAGGATGAGGAACAAGATGGAGCGAGTACTGTGCCTTGTGGAACAGAGCTTTTCACCGTAGCTGCCTCGGACTTTACTCTGTTGACGACTACTCTCTGTGTTCTGTTAGTGAGGAAATTATAGATCCATCGACCGACTTTTCCTGTTATTTCCTTTAGCACGCATTTTGTGCGCTATTACGCCATGGTCACACTTGTCGAAGGCTTTTGCAAAGTCTGTATATATTACATCTGCATTCTTTTTGTCTTCTAGTGCATTTAGGACCTTGTCGTAGTGATCCAATAGTTGAGACAGACAGGAGCGACCAGTTCTAAACCCATGTTGCCCTGGGTTGTGTAACTGATGGGTTTCTAGATGGGTGGTGATCTTGCTTCTTAGGACCCTTCAAAGATTTTATGATATGGGATGTTAGTGCTATTGGTCTGTAGTTCTTTGCTGTTGCTTTACTGCCCCCTTTGTGGAGTGGGGCTATGTCTGTTGTTTTTAGTAACTGTGGGACGACCCCCGTGTCCGTGCTCCCTCTCCATAGGATGGAAAAGGCTCGTGATAGGGGATTCTTGCAGTTCTTGATGAACACGAAGTTCCACGAGTCTGGCCCTGGGTCAGAGTGAATGGGCATGTCATTTAATCGCCTGTTTCGAAGTCATTGGCGTCAGGATAACATCGGATAGGCTTGTGTTAATCAAATTTTGTGGCTCTCTCATAAAAAATTCATTTTGATCTTCGACTCTCAGTCTGGTTAGTGGCTTGCTAAAAACTGAGTCATATTGGGACTTGAGAAGCTCACTTATTTCCTTGCTGTCATCTGTGTAGGACCCATCTTGTTTAAGTAGGGGCCCAATACTGGACGTTGTTCCCGCGATTCCTGACTCCTTAAGGATTCTTTTAGCTTAAGTTCGATGCTTGCTATTTCTCTGACCAGTGTCTCCCTACGCATTTCAGATATATTGACCTCTTTTAGCCGCTCTGTTATTCTTTTCCGTCGCCTGTAAAGGAGGCGCCTGTCTCTTTCTATTACCTCATCTTCTGTACATAATTCTACTGTCTTCTAGTTATGTCCTAGAATTTGTATTGATAAGGTTACTGGATGGCGAAACGTCTACAATAAAGATACCCAGACGTCGCACCTGTGTCTTAATTTCATCTTGTTGGTATTATATACCATTCTTGCACAAAATCTAAAATCATTACTGAGACTGTTACTTGTTACTGAGAGTGTTACTTGTTACTGATAGTGTTACTTGTTACTGATAGTATTACATGTTACTGATAGTGTTACTTGTTACCGATAGTGTTACTTGTTACTGATAGTGTTACTTGTTACTGATAGTGTTACTTGTTACTGATAGTATTACATGTTACTGATAGTATTACATGTTACTGTTAGTGTTACTTGTTACTGATAGTGTTACTTGTTACTGATAGTGTTACTTGTTACTGATAGTGTTACTTGTTACTGATAGTGTTACTTGTTACTGATAGTATTACATGTTACTGATAGTGTTACTTGTTACTGATAGTGTTACTTGTTACTGATAGTATTACTTGCAACTTGATAGTATTACTTGTTACTTGACAGTATTACCACAGGACGGTAGTACCTCCCAGGGTGGTAGCTGTCTATCAACCAACTACCACAGAATGGTAGTACCTCCTAGGGTGGTTGCTGTCTACCAACCTACTACCACAAGACAGTAGTACCTCCATATGTGGTAGTCTAACAACCTGCTACCACAGGACGGTAGTACCTCCCTGAATTGTTGCTGTCTAAACCTACCACCACAGAACAAGAGACCTTCCCTGGGTGGTTGTTATCTACCAACCTACTACCACAGGACGTTTGTAACTCCCTTAGTAGTTGTTGTCTACCATCGTACTAATACAGGAGGGCAGTACGTCCCCGGGTGGTTGCTATCTACCAACCTACTACCACAGAACGATATTACCTCCCTAGGCGTTTGCTGTCTACAAACCTACTACCACAGGACGGTAGAACCTCCCTAGATGGTAGCTGTCTGCCATCTTACTACAACAGGACAGTAGTACCTCCCTGGTCGTACAACCACAGGACGGTAGTACCTCTCAGGTGTGGTTTATGTCTAGCAATCTAATACCACATTACGGTAGTACTTCTCTGGGTGGTTGCTGTCTACCAACCTACTACCACAGGAGGGTAGTACCTCCCTGGGTCGTTGCTGTCTAGAACATAAGAACATAAGAACGAAGGAACACTGCAGAAGGCCTACTGGCCCATGCGAGGCAGGTCCAAGTCTCCTACCGGCTTAAGCCAATGCACCCAACCTAGTCAGGTCTGGTCACATTGACTTAAGGGAGGAACACGGCAACCGACCTGGTAGCACAAGCTATCAGGTCTAACTCACACCCACCCACATCTACTCATGTATTTATCCAACCTATTTTTAAAGCTACACAACGTTCTGGCCTCTATAACGGTACTTGGGAGTTTGTTCCACTCATCCACAACTCTATTACCAAACCAGTACTTTCCTATATCCTTCCTGAATCTGAATTTTTTCCAACTTAAAACCATTGCTGCGAGTCCTGTCTAGGCTAGATATTTTCAGCACACATTTACATCCCCTTTATTTATTCCTGTCTTCCATTTATACACCTCAATCATATCCCCCCTAATTCTACGTCTTTCTAGAGAGTGCAGTTTCAGGGCCCTTAGTCCATCCTCATAGGGAAGGTTTCTGATACATGGGATCAACTTTGTCATCCTCCTTTGTACATTTTCCAGAGAATTTATATCCATTCTGTAATACGGTGACCAAAACGTGCAGCATAATCTAAATGAGGCCTAACCAAGGATGTATAGAGTTGAAGAACAACCTGAGGACTCCTATTATTTATGCTTCTTGATATGAAGCCAAGGATTCTATTAGCTTTATTGCGAACACTTATGCACTGTTGTCTTGGTTTCAGATTACTGCTAACCAGAACTCCTAAATCTTTTTCGCAATCCGTAATATTAAGATCTACATTATTTAGTTTATATGTGGCATGGTTATTGTCCTGTCCAACCATTTAGAACTTTGCATTTGTCTATATTAAACTGCATCTGCCACTTCTCCGACCACTGCATCAGTTTATTCAAATCTTCCTGGAGTGCTCGAATGTCCTCGTCAGAATGAATTCGACGGCTTATTTTGGTGTCATCGGCAAACTTGCCGATGTCGCTCTTTATGCCCTCATCTATGTCGTTTATGTAGATTGTGAACAGCAGGGGGCCCAACACTGACCCCTGTGGAACACCGCTCGTGACACTTCCCCACTCTGATTTCTCCCCATTTATGCAAACTCTCTGCTGCCTATTTGTCAACCATGCCTCTATCCAGGAAACAATTTCTCCTCCTATTCCATGTGCTTTAATTTTCCTCAATAGTCTCTGATGTGGGACCCTGTCAAAAGCCTTACTGAAGTCCATATACACAATATCATATTCATTACCATGATCTACCTCCTCAAATACCTTAGTGAAAAAAATTAATAAATTCGTAAGGCAGGAACGCCCCTTTGTAAAACCATGCTGAGATTCGTTGATTAATTTATGCTTTTCAAGGTGGCTACGAACTGCCTCGGCAATTATTGATTCCATAATTTTTTCCCACTATGGAGGTTAGGCTTATTGGTCTATAGTTCGAAGCTAAGGACCTGTCACCTGTTTTGAAAATAGGTATCACATTTGCCATTTTCCACTTATCTGGCACCATGCCAGTTTTGTAGTGATATGTTGAAAAGATTAGCCAAAGGTGTGCTAAGCTCCTCTTTACATTCCTTTAGAACCCTTGCATACAGTTCATCAGGGCCTGGGGATTTGTTAGGTTTTAATTTTATCTATTTGCCTAAGGACCATGTCACTTGTGACCCTAATAGTGCACAGTTTATTATCGTCCTGTTCTACATAATTTATCATTACTGGAATATCACTGGTATCCTCCTGTGTAAAAAATGAGAGGAAGTATGTGTTAAAAATTCTACACATTTCCTTATCACTGTCAGTGAGCTGACCCGAGGAACTTTTGAGTGGGCCTATCTTGTCCCTGATCTTACTTCTGTATACCTGAAAGAATCCTTTTGGGTTAGTCCTCGATTCTCTTGCAACTTTAACCTCATAATCTCTTTTTGCTTTTCTAATTCCCTTTTTTATTTCTCTCTTTAACTGAATATATCGATTTCTCAATTGCCCGTCTCCTCCTTTTGATTTGCCTATATATGCCTCTCTTTTGACCAATCAGATATTTTAATCTATTGTTCATCCATTTAGGATCATTTTTGTTTGATCTGATTTCCCTATTTGGAACATAATTTGACTGAGCAGCTAGAACTATGCCCTGGAAAGCATCATATCGGCAACCATCACCACCTACCTGACCCTTAGTCAGGTCATTCCAGTTCAGCCCCACCTAAGTAATTTTCAGTCCTATGAAATCAGCCCAAGCGAAAGTCAGGGACGGAGACTTGATTGCCATTATTAGGGGAATTCCATGATATATTAAAACTGAGTGATTTGTGACACTTTCCCCAAGCTCATCATTAACCTCAAGATTATTAATTTAGTGTTTCCCTACCGGCAAGAACCAAGTCAAGGAGGTTATTTCCCCTAGTTGGCTCTGTCACAAACTGTTTTAAAAAACAATCCTGGATCGTATCAAGAAAGTCACCTGACTCTAAATTTCCTGTCAAATTGCTCCAGTCAATCTGTCTATAGTTGAAATCTCCCATTAGCACAACATTTTCGTATGTAGATGCCTTACGAATTTCGTCCCATAGAAGTTTACTGCACTCCCTATCAAGATTTGGGGCCCTGTAAATCACACCCAAAATTAGTTTTTCTCGGCCCTCGAGAAGCTGTAACCAAACAGATTCAGTGGCTGACGCTTCTAATTTAATATCTTGTCTAACACAACAATTTAAATTGTCTCTGACATACATCGCTACTCCACCACCTTTCCTGTTGACCCTGTCAGTGTGGAATAATTTATAGCCTTGTATGTGACATTCAGAGGGCATCTCTCATCTTTCAGATTGAGCCAGGTCTCTGTTATAGCAATAATATCTATGGGTTTTCCCGCACTTGCAATTAAATCTTAGCTCATCTATCTTATTTCTTACACTCCTGCTATTAGTATAGTAAACCTTAAGGGAGCTAGTCCCTTGCTGCCCTCTGCTGTCCCCCTTTGTTTGCTGACCTGATCTATTGTCTTTATTTATAACTTCATGCTGAATGCCTTTTATACATTTACTGTTTCCAACCCAAGTGTTGCAACCTGCTTGTTTCCCACACACACCCATACCTCTATCTTCCATCAGTTTAAAATCATAGGCATTTCACCAATGGCCTTCTCAATCGAGTCTGCAAGTGCTACCACCCCAGCCCCAGAGAGATGTACCCCATCCCTTGCATACATATCATGTTTGCCATAAAAGTTGTTCCATTGTCAATAATGGGATTGAAATTTTCCTTGCAGTATCTTTTAGCCACAATTTACACCATTGCCCTAGAAAACCCATTCATTTCCTCTCCCCTCGGGCAAGATGCTACATAGTTTGGATCCCCCCCTCTCACCAACCAACTACTTTGGGCTCCCAACCTTTCTACCACACGACAAAAGTACCTCCTCAGTGGTTATTGTCTCCCAACCCTACTTCCAAAGGACGGTATATTCCCCTGGGGGGTTGCGTGTCCCAACCTATCCCAAAGGAGGGGAGTACCCCCCTGGGGGTTTCCTATACCAACCTGCACCATGGATGGTACTCCCAAGGGGGTTGTTGCGTCTAAAAACCTACTGCCACGGGGAGGGTAGCGTCCTGGGGGGTTGCAGTCACTCACCTACACGGGAGGGTGTACCTCCCGGGTGGTTAACTGTGTACCAACCTACTACCACTCACTCAGTTTTCCCTGGAGGGTTTACCGTCTACTAACCTTTACCACAAGACCCGATTATTATTTTATAATCAAGGGGGAAGCGCTAAACCCGGAGGTTATACAGCGCCTGGGGGGGGATGTGGAAGGCATTCAGGCTTAATTCGGGAACTGGAGCACAGACCAATTCCCTAAATAAAGAGCCCCTCCCCAAACATTACCAAAGACCGTAGCAGCTCCCTAGGGGTTGCTATCAAACACCCCCTACCACAGGGGGAAAGACCTTCCCTGGGTGGTTCTGTTACAAACCTATCCCACAGGAGGGTAGTCCCTTATGGGTGGTTTTGCTACCAATTTTAACTACCACAAATTTGTCATACTTTCCTGGGGGGTTTGCTGTCTCCCAACCACACCACAGGATTGTGTACCCCCCCAAATGGGTGGTTGCAGTTTCCAACCTTTCCCACAGGGGTAGGCCTCCGTGGTTGGTTGCAGTTTCCCAAACCTACTACCACGGATGGTAGACCTCCGTGGTTGGTTGCTGCAAATCTATACACAGCACGGTAGTACCTAACATGGTGGCTGCTTTACCGCCTACGCAGCAGGAGGGTGCCGTGGTTGCTTCTAAAACCACGTAAAGGAAGGTGACGTTCCGGGTGGGGATATCTAAAACCCTACTCCAAAAAACGGTAGACCTCCCTATTATTATTATTAAAATCAAAAAGAAGGCTAAGCCACAAGGACTATACAGCGTGAGGGCATGAAGGGAAGTGGGGGCATCAGGTGGCAAAAGGGGATGGTGAGCAAAGGTTCGGAAAACAGCGGGCGGGGGATGGTGAAAGGGTAAAGGGCAGCAAGAACTGAACCAAGGGGGGGCTGAGGGGAGGCGAAAAGTATCACAAGTTTGTGGAGTAAATGGGTCGTTTCAAAAGTCAATGAGAGAGTCAGGATTAAAGGAGGGCCCCTCACAAGAAGGGAAGGTAAAGGGGGAAGTAGTAAAAACGAAGACGACGTTGGGGGAAAATTTCGCGGGGCTCGTTGATAAGAGGCATCTAACAAATGGGGCTAATCATACGGAATTTGAACTGCTCACAGAGGGAAAGGGGGGCCCTCCAGAATCCCCCAGAGTAAGAGAGTGTGGCAATGCGAAGGTGGGAGAGAGGGGGTTCCCAACTTCGGCATGATGAAAAGGGAAAAACCGGCCCAGTAACCTATGCTCGGTTTAAAGAATGAAGTTTTTTACCGAGAGAGTTGACAACGTTGTTCCCCAATGGGGCGAAGGTGGGTAGCTATTCAGAAAAAATAGTCCAAAATTTTTAAACCCCTCATAGGAAATTGGTGGGTCAATCTGCTGACCGCGCAGGGGGGTCCCCTGTTCATTGCCCTGTACGCACTGACCGGGGACCCAACAAAAAACAATATCTTTATTTTGGTAGAGATCGGCGTAGCCAAAGTTGGTACGGAGAACTAGGGGAGAGAGTAAAAATTTTTCGTATACCTGTAGAGCACAAAGGGGAGTCTGGACTACTACAAAATGACAAAGGCAAGATGCAATACGAATAAGTGCTGAAAGAAGGGCTACATTTTCGCAGTAAAAATGCTAGCTAAAGTAGAAAATGCCTCGTACAGCTGTCCGGAAACACGGCGAATCCAAACGCCGTCTGAAGATTTAGACCCATCTTTACCAGGGTGGCAGAAAGGGAGGGAAGTATCAAAAAAAGAAGGGGGAAACCCACCGGGCAGTTGAGCTTTCGAGCAAGGGAGTGAGAAAGAACAACCCAACAGCGGGAACTTCCCGGGGGGGCGGGGAAAAGGGATGCTACATGAACTTTTAAAAAGGTGTAACTGAAGGGAAGACAAAGTGAATGTAGGCAAGAGAAAGGGGGGAGCAAACAGGCGGGAACGAATAAAGAATTCTCTAATTCGGTGCCCATTCTATAAATGGAAGGATTGGTAGTCGTGAGGCGTACATAGTAAGAAGGCAATGGGCATCGGGGCGATCAGAAAAAGGAGGGGAAATTTTGCTTCTGTATAGAGGCCTCAACGGGGGGAAGAGCGAAAACACCAAGGACAAACGTAAGCCTTGGTAGGGAAAAGAGTTAAGGCAGGGAGTGCAGGAGAGGCCGCGGAAAAACGGTACCATAACGATTTCGATAAAACGGGGGCTGAATGTAGGCGAAGCAATTTCAAACGATCACTCCCAAAAGTGAGAAAGGGGTTTTAAGAAGGTTTACCGGCTGTGAAAATTTGTTTCAGGAGGTAATGTGAGGTTTCCGGGTTTAACCGAGGGTCAAAGAAGGCCCTAAAAACCTCTGTTCTTCGGGATACGGGAGCCATAGAGATACAAAGGATGATGGGAGAAAACGAGCGTCTAGTAAAAGTAATTTGGTGAGTTTTGTACTTAAAATTTAAACCCTTGGGGTGCCCAAAGGGGGAAACACGGCGACCGCATGCTGGAGAGAAACCAATAAGTGACATCGGGCCCCGCAAAAGAAATAGCAAGCATCAACATAGAGTGATGACCAAATATTGGGTGGAAGAACAGGGGCCAAATCTTTTATACAAGGAGAAAAATGTTTTTGCTTAAACACACCCGGGGGACCCCTTCAGTTTGGGACAAATCCGGGGGAAAGAACATTTTTGACCGAACACGGAATGTTGTCATTTTTAAAAATTTTCTTAAGGGAAGGAGGGGAAATTCCCTCGGGGGCCTAAGGAAGGGGCCCTGGGCCAAAATATTAACCTCCAAGTTGTGTCATATGCCTTCTCAAGGTCAAAAAATATGGAAATAACTGATGATTATTGAAAAGGGCTTTAAACATACGTATCCAAGCGTAGAAAGGGGGTCTAGGGTAGAAAAACCCCTTTACGAAAGCCATTTTGGGACTAGCGGAGAGACTTTTGTGAGTCCTAAAATACCACTTTAAACGTCTATTACGAGGCTTCCATCCTTTGCAAACTGTTTGTAAAGCGAGGGGGCTAGGGGGAGATCATTCCTGTAGTACCGGTTTGCGGAAAAGGGAAAACAATGGCAATTTCCACAGCGGGGAAAAGAACTCCTTGTCCCCCAAATAAGATTGAGAGGTGTAAGAGGACTACAAGGGCTGACCCATGTAAAAGTTGTAACATACGAAATGAATGTCTCAGGCCCAGCTGCCGATGTCGCAAGCTGAAGCGTTTCCTCCAGTTCTTGAAGTGTAAAAGGGCCCTTATACTGTTTCTTCCCCGAGAGAAAAAAAGTCCAAGGGTACTAATCTTGGGAGATTTGAGAAAGAAACGAGGGGCATAGATGAGCCCCCGGGGGAAAAACGGGCCCAAAAGTTTTCCCAATTCAAAGGGAACGTCGAGAGGGGTTTGCTAATCAACACCAGGGACCCGTAAAACAGGACCGGGTCGGGGAGTATTTTCCACTCAATTTCCTCACTTTTTTCCAGACGCACTCATAGAAAAAAGGAAGGGGGATGGGGGAAACATGTTCGCCAACAAGGCGTTTTGCTTCACGGATGACACGGCGAGCGATCGCACGCTTTTTGCTTAAAATCAACAAGTCTCTCCGGGTTTTATTTACCGGACCTTCCCCCTGCACACTTTCAAACGTACTGCACAGCAAAAAACAGGAGACAACCCAAGGGACCACTCTGAGAAAAGCTGCCCGAGGGTTTGGGGGAAAGAAGAGAAGCTGCGGTTAAATAGTCGAGAAGATTGTAGGGAATCATCAAGGGGTAAAGGAACCTCACAAAAGCTGAGGTGTGAGTAAAGATCCCAATTTTTTCCCCATCAAATTGCCAGCGAGGGCTAGGGGGAAGGGGTGAATAGGGGAGAATAAGAATGATCGGAAAATGTCGCTGTCATGTAAGTCTGGGAGAAAGACCAGGGGAAGTTAGTGCATGGAGGAAGAGCAGACGTAATCGATGCAAAAGAGTATGATACGAGGGCAAAAAGGGGGGGAACCCTATTTAAAAAAAAGGGGTGAAGGCAAAAAAACCTCCAAAGAATGCCAGTGAGTCACAATGAAACCCCCCCCAAAGGAAAGGGGGGGCATTAAAATCACCAAGTAACAGAAGTGGTGGTGGTAAGGAGAAACAAGAAAGGCAAAGCGGGGGTAGAAAATGCTCGGGAAAAAGGGGAGAGATATAAAGAACATTGTAAACCACTTATTAAGTGGATACGGGCTGCAGGTAATGCGCGAGGGGAGGACAAATAGTTGAAGTACGGAATATCATTGCGTAGAAGAAGGCATTTCATTAAAGGGCCCCTCTGAGAAAGGGTCCGAAGAATACAATAAATTTTAGCCTGAGATAGTTGGAAAAAAAGCCGATTAATTTTGGTTCTTGTAAGCAAGCACCCAAAAAGGGGAAAACCTGGAAAGCAAACTGAAGCTCACCCCGATTTCCCTGAGGGCGGTATTCCATGTAAAAGGCCATGATTGGGGATGAAGAAAATATCAGGGAACTGTAGGTAAAGGCCCCTACGGGAAGAGGGTTAGAAAAATCAAAGTTGGTGGATTGGAAGATGTTTAAATACGAAAGGGAAAGGAGCGTTTCGAAAAAGGGGTTGTGAAGATGGAGGAGAGGGAAAAAGAAGGAAAGGAAGTGAATCAGGGCCATTGAAGGTTTAGTCTCTGCAATATATTTTGAAATGGGTTCAAGTGTTTCTGAATTCAAAGATTATGGGAAAAAACCTATTTGGGGATAGGAGGAGGAGGGTGAGTAAAGATTGGGGCAGAAGGCTGTCCAAAGTAGAGGGGGAGGAAAAATGTAAGGATGGGGAGAATGTGGGGGGGGGCAGAAGAGGTAGAAACCTGGGGGGGACAGAAGAGGGAAAACTTGGGAGGGGGGGGGGTGGAAGGCATAGTACAGGAGGGGTAATCTCCACACTTTAATGAGCCCGAGAGAGGGGGAAAAACTGGTACAGAGACGGAAAGGTAACGTGTGGAAGGGGGAAGAAGGGGAAAGGGAAGGGGCAAAGAAGATTTGGGAATGTGGTTTTTTTGGACTTCTGAGTAGAGGGGCGATTGGTTTAGGTGTCGTAAAAAGGTCTTTCGAATGGGGCTTGTGAGGAAAGGGCGCAAAGGGAACAGACGATTGTAGTCGGGAGTCAAGCCAAGGACCAAAAGGATTTGATGCCGAGGGGCTATGGGGAGGGTAACAAAAAGAGGAGGCTGCAGAAATGGGGCCCAGAAGTGGGGGGGCGTTTGGGGAAAAACGAGAATAAAAACACGGGGGGAGTCTCCCCCGGACGAGATGAGTAAAGCCATAGCATAAGGGGGACCCCTTTTTTGCCTCTTTGGGCAACGGATTTCACGTTCATTTAAGTAGACCTGGCAACGGCGGGGGTACGAAGGTGGCTTCATTCAATTAAGGAAGATGGAGGTTGACTGCAAGATGTATTTGAATGTTGTCGGGACCACATTATTATTTTTATTAAATCAAAAAAAAGCCTAACCACAAGGGGTATACACTGTCGGGACCCCAGACTGGGCATTCGGGCCCTAGACGCAATATTTCGCTGGGGGACCAAAAAAGCCCCAATTCTACATTTTTGCGGGTAGGGATCACCTTTCGAACTTGTAACCGATGTCCCGCGACATATACAGAAGGGATTCCGGTGTCAAAAGTTAAAGAGCCACATTGCAAGGGTAACGTCTCCGCCCCCGGCAGGAAGGCATAAGTGTCACTTTGAGGATGGGGGAAACCGGAGTTCCAGCTGTTCAAAAAAAGTCATTGCCCCATGATGGAAATTTGTTTGGACTATGGTATGGGGCAATGACTTACCACTACAAGAATTGAGAGGTGTTTTTCAAAAGTGATAGGGGGGGAGTATCGAATTCAAAAGGAAAAAAGATATGACTTGGGGAGCATTCTGGACAGTGACAAACGGGGTACCGCTCTTGAGAGCGTGAAATGAAAAATCTCTGCCAACAGACGCAGGAGCGCTTGCAAACTATGGTCAAAAGGAGGCAGAAGAAGAATTGGGCTTAAAAAAAAGATTTAGTCATTGTGTGGGCCAAAATGACGTGGAAGGGGTGCTTTACGTTCGGTCGTTTCCCATAGAATGGGAAAGGGAACGACGGAGCACATCAGGAGATTGACTTGGGGTTTAGGGGTAGGGGCCCGAGTTGGTCCCCGGGAGGAAAACGGGGGGGCGATTTGAAAATTGCCGACCGAGAGGGGGAAAACCGGAGCAAAGTCAAAGGAGGGGGGAGTTCAACAAATCGAAAGGGGCAGTCGAAGCCCCGGTACCTGAACGGGGGAGGAAACAGCCCAGCAAGAGGTACAGGGGCATCAGGGGGTCCAAGAGGGTCTAAACACAAGGCAGGGTCAGAATGGGGGGGCGTATCAAGAAGTGGTTTTTAGGACAGGGGTCCCTTTAGGTTTTCCCTTTGCTTTTTGTTTTTAAGAAAAAAAAAAAAAGAAAAGAAAATAAAAATAAAAAAAAGAATAAAAAAAAAGGGGAGCGGGGAGGGAAAGTTCCCAGGAGGAAAGAAAGGGCCGGAAAAACCCCCCCCGCGCCCAATGGACTAACACCGCTAGAGCGAGATGCAGCATGGAACCCTGCCATACCCTACCCCTTTATGCCAGTAAACCAGCAAAACTGGGATGCAACCTCACATCTGCCAAACTACCCCGGGGGACAAAAAAGAGGGCGGCCGGATATCCGCCACAAAGCATACCTCCTTCAGCCACCACCCCCGGAATCCGAAAGGTGGCTTCCAGAGATACACCCGTCGCCCAAAAGACACCCAAAGCTACTCGGGATACCGGAGAGGGATCGGACATCCCTAGGCAATCCAGATTCCACGGCAAACTACGCCACCGCCAAGAAACCTCAACGGAATGGGATGGACCCCGGTGTCCTTTCCCCTACCTAGGAACTAGCGCGCCTGTGGGAGAAATCACGAAGGCTAAAAAGAGGAAGGGCAAAAGGGAGGGGTGAGGAGGAGGAGGAGGAGGAATGGAAAAAGGGGAGGATGGGGAGGATGGGATAGGGGAGGGGAGAATGGGGGGTAATTAGGTTCGGTCTGAGGAAGAAGACCGACAGGGCTAATTCCTCAGACCAAGAGCCTCTTCACCACGCCAAGGAGCCCCCCTTGAAGAGGAGTACCTCCCTAGATGGTTGCTGTCTATCATCGTACTACCACAGGACTGTAGTACCTCTCTGAGACGTTGCTGTCTACCAATATTTTACCAGAGGACGGTAGTACTTCTCTGGGTGGTTGCTGTCTACCAACCTACTACCACAGGAGGGTAGTACTTCCCTGGGTCGTTGCTGTCTACCAACCAACTACTTTAGGACGTACCAACCTTCTACCACAAGACGGAGGTACCTCCCTCGGTGGTTATTGTCTACCAACCTACTTCCAAAGGACGGTAGTACTTCCCTGGGTGGTTGCTGTGTACCAACCTACTACCACACGACGGTAGTACCTCCCTGGGTGGTTGCTCTATACCAACCTGCTACCACTGGATGGTACTACCTAACTGGGTTGTTGCTGTCTATAAACCTACTGCCACAGGACGGTAGTACGTCTCTGGGTAGTTGCAGTCTACTCACCTACTACCACAGGACGGTAGTACCTCCCTGAGTGGTTACTGTGTACCAACCTACTACCACTGCATGGTAGTTCTTCCCTGGATGGTTACCGTCTACTAACCTTCTACCACAGGACCGTAGCACCTCCCTGAATGGTTGCTATCTAACAGCCCCCTACCACAGGATGGAAGTACCTCCCTGGGTGGTTTGCTGTCTACCAACTTACTACCACAGAATTGTCGTACTTCCCTGGGTGGTTGCTGTCTGCCAACCTACTACCACATGATTGTAGTACCTCCATGGGTGGTTGCAGTTTACCAACGTACTACCACAGGATGGTAGTGCCTCCGTGGTTGGTTCCAGTTTACCAACCTACTACCACAGGATGGTAGTACCTCTGTGGTTGGTTGCTGTCTACGAATCTACTACCACAGCACGGTAGTACCTAACATGGTGGTTGCTGTCTACCGACCTACAGCAGCAGGACGGTAGCATGTGGTTGCTGTCTATTAACCTACTGTAACAGGAAGGTAGTACGTTCCTGGGTGGGTGATATCTATCAACCTTCTACCAGAAAACAGTAGTACCTCCCTAGCTGGTTGCTGTCTATCATCGGACTACCACAGGACTGTAGTACCTCTCTGAGAAGTTGCTGTCTACCAATATTTTACCAGAGGACGGTAGTACCTCTCTGGGTGGTTGTTGTATACCAGCCTACTACCACAGGACGGTAGTATCTCAATGGGTGGTTGCTATCTAAAAACCTACTTCCACAGGATGGTAGTACCTCCCAACGTGGTTTCTGTCTACCTACCTACTACCACAGGACGGTAGTACCTCCCTTCGTGGATGCTGTCTACCATCCATCTACCAGAGGGCAGTAGTACCTCCCTGGGTGGTTGCTGTCTTCAAACCTACTACCACAGAATGGAAGTACCTCCATGGGTGGTTGCTCTCGACCAAACTACTACCACTGGATGGTATTACCTCGCTGGTTGGTTGCTGTCTACCAACCTGCTATCACATGGTAATAGTACCTACCTGGAGGGCTGCTGTCTACCCACCTACTACAATAGGATGTTTGTACCTCCGTTAGTGGTAGCTGTCTACCAACCTACTACCATAGGATGATAGTACCTCCCTGGGTGGTTGCTGGTTACCAACTAACTAATACAGGACGGTATTACCTCCCTGGGTGGTTGCTGTCTACCATCGTGCTACCAAAGTATGGTTGTACCTCGCGTATGGTTGCCTCTGAAGGCATACTCTGCTCTGTAATAACTTCAGACAGTATTACCAAAGCTGGCTCCTCCTCAGGAAAATTAATGAATAGAAAATGAAATAATAATTAACAAAGATAAACACTTTATTATTTATTAAAGCAAACATAAAACAATATAACATGACAGGTACATCCTATTTGAAAGAAAAATGAAAAATGAAATGAATAAAATAACATTTGAACTCAACACTAATATATATATTGGGGTGTCTGGTGTTGGTGACACTTCGTGTTGTTGAAATCTTAGCCGTTGGTGATGTGGGGGGGGGTCGCAGGTGTTGGTGACCACCACCGGCTAGTTCTTCACAGAGTATCGCCGTGAGTATTCTATCCCGATGACAGGAAAGCAGGTTCTTTAACGCTGCAATGATGTGGGGTTACGTCCTGCAATTTCATACAGGTGCATAGGTAATTAAATCCAATATGGGATGTCTCCAGGACGTTTAGTCCGTCTCCGTCAGTTCTTCTCGTTGATGACAGGTGATCCTCTCTGTCATTCCAAGCTGAAAAGATAGACGTTACCCTGCTTAAATAACCTCCCATGATAAGTAA
>NC_069474.1:29272128-29289851 GCF_026875155.1 Cherax quadricarinatus | reverse complement strand
TACATTTCTGAAGTTGGAAAGACCTGCGGCCGGGGGCCAGGGAGGGGTATTAGGGAGCAAAAACTTCCCTTAAAAGAAGCTCTTCCATAGAAATTCTCTCCCAAGTCGAAGGATGACCAGGAGCATTGTCTAATCCCAGGAGGTTAAGGTCTAATTTCTTTTCAGTTATAATTTTTCATTTTGGGGGAAAATGTTTGGGTGTAACCAGTCATAGAAAAAGTCCCAAGGACCATGTTTTTGTTTGCCCTCCCAGCACACAAAAATTAGCCTTAGGACATTTATCCTTAAACACTCGGGGGTTTTCGAGTGATACACCAAAAAAAGGGTTCCCTTTTGCAATCACCATACTTTGGCATCTCAACAAGTAAGCCTGCTTTAAAGGGCTCATGTCCTGGGAAGGCCTTTTTCCTCAGATAATGTGGTCCTGTTTGGGCATTTTTTTCCCAAAACACCGTTTTCGTCAACAATTAAAAAACATAAACGGTTTTACCCCCCCTTTCATACGTCCCCTTAAATTTCCTGACATTTTTTTTCGGGCCGTTTGTGGCCCAAATGGCAGCCCCCCATGCCTTTTTCACACTATGAATGCCACATGTTCTTAAATCTCTAAAACCCAACCTTTGCGGGCCTTAAATTCACTCACACACTAGTTGCGGGCATTTTTTTAAAAAAATCGTCATGCAACTTCCCTACCCTTTTTCAATGACGCTTGAGAGATGCTATCCCCTGCTATCTTTTTTCATTTTCCACCCAATAACATTTCCTCAATTTTTTCTTCACTTGCGATCTATTTTCAAAAACTATTTGCACCTTTGGCAAGAACAGCTTCCCCTTGATTGCCGTTTTTTTTGCCCACAAATTACGAGGGTTATTGGGTTTACTATACAACCTGACCATTTGGAGATACGCATCCATTTCATACTTAGCAAAGTTCTTTCTTTTCCAAGAATTCTCACCCTTTTTTTGTAGGGTTGGCACTAAAAACTTTTGGGGGCCCCTGGTGCTTATTTTTGCAGGTTCAATCATACAAAGGGTGTATAATATGAAATGTTCCCAAATTTTAGTTTCAAAGCGACCATGGGGGCGGCTGGGTTTTAAACAGGGACCCTGGGCAAATGGGGCCCCTCAGGCCAAAGGGACACTCCCAAAAAGGGTAATAGCGCTGGTCGGATTTTTTAGCGCTGTCGAGGCAAAATTTTGCACTAAAATGTATGTAGTCGAATTTATCGTTAATCGATGCCATCATTGTCGAGGGTCCACTGAAATATAAAACCCACCATCCATTTACGACCCTCGACTTGACCCCTTGACTTAAACCATTTTTTTTGCCCAAAATTTTTGGGAAATAACAAATATTTGTGTTGAACCCCGGTTTATATAAACCTTACAGTATAAAATACGTAAAACATAAAATAAAGAAAAAAATGAAAAATCAAAATAAAACAAAAAAAAAAAAGTCATTACAAAAATGTTTTGTTGCTATCAGTAGTAAAGTTTCGACTTACTACCATTTCAACTTATCTGACATGACTCAAGAAAGCGTAATGAAAACGATTGCAAACAACCATACCCCGCCGGACTGAACCCGCGTCATACGAGTCACAAAACTCCCAGCCCGTGGCATTAGCTGTCTAGTGGCTAACGCGACGGGCTGGAGTTTTTGAGACACAGGACGGCGGGACTCGATCGCCGGCCGGGGGTAATGGTTTATTTTCGACTTATGACCGGTATTCTTGGAATCCCCCCCCCCCCCTCCGACTAGGTCGAAGTCGGATGGGAGGTGTGTGTGTGTATACAGGAAGCCCCACTTATAGGCGGGTAGGTTCCAGGCTAAACCGCCGTAAAGCGGAAACCGCCGTAAAGTGGAACACCCTTTTTTTCCACTTACAAATGCATACAAACACTAGATAACAAGTTTACACTAACATATATTCAAGTTAGCAATAAACCAGGCATCAAAAAACATAACAAAGTACCATACACACATAGTCACTCCGTACCTAACCTTAAAAATTTATTTACTTAATCACTAGGTGAGACCAAGTAGTATTTATTGTAAGCAATCATGTGAGTATGTATTGTAATAGCCAGGCTAACCTCACCAGGCCACCCCACCCACACATACTATTCTATGATATTTAAGCATCCCCAGAGCGATAAAAATGTATAGACAGTTCACTCATTACTTACCATAAAAAATTTGTAGTCCTTAATGTCGGGTCAGGAGAAATAAATGAGATTAAAACGAATAAATGAGAGAGAAAGAATGAGTACAAGAAGTAACAGCCCAGAGTTATGTAAACTAACAGGCCTCCCACATCTATATTTATGTTTATTTATTCTATGAGGGGTGAATTTTAATCATCTTTTATGGTTATGTATCGTGTTTATTATAAATTTTGAAAAAAAATTCATGGCTGGATAATGAAAATGTGTATATTACCGTAATAATTACGACATGATTTAATGAGACTCAGTCTTGTTATAATCACCACTTGTGCAAGTCGTCTGCTCACATCTCTCAATTTGTTTATTTATTCTACTGTGGGTGTATTTATCTATTATATGTTATCATCGTGTTTATTAATACAATTTGAAAAAAATATAATGGATGGATTAATGAAAATGTGTATATTACCGTAAAGATACGACATTTAATGAGACACAGTATTTATGATCACCACTTGTGCAAGTCGCTGCTCACAGCAACATTTGTTTATTTATTTCTACTGTGGGGTGTATTTGTCTTATTTATATGTTATGCATCGTGTTATAATATAAATTTTGAAAAAAATATCAGATTGAATTAATGAATTGTGTATATTACCGTAATATACGACATTTAATGAGACTCATATTGGTAATTAACACCACTTGTGCAAGTCGTCTGCTCAACAATCTCACTTTTTTTATTTATTCTAGCTGTGGGGTGTCATTATCCTTATTTTAATAGATGTTATGCATCGTGTTTATTATATAATTTTGAAAAAAATATCATTGATGGATTAATAAAATGTGTATATTCTAACGAATATACGACCATTTAAATGACTCTATGTATGTAAATTTATTTAGGTACAGGTATACATAAGTATAATTATCAGAGATATATAAAAATATTAAATAACTTTTAAAAACATTTGAAATTTTGGAGTTTCCAGCAAAATGGAGAGACTTAGTGCTTACTGAGCTCATGAGAATGAAAACACACAGGTGGGGCACGTGAACCGTATTAGAAAGTCAGGTGGGGGAGCCGTAAAGTGAGTTTTTGTTTTTTTTGGTTTGGTCATAATTTGAAATGTCCGTAATTACTATATGAACCCGCCGTAAAAGTGAAACGCCGTAAAGCGGGGCCTTCCGTATATATATATATAATATATATATATATATATAGATAGATACTATTATATATATAAATATATATATATAATATATATAAATTAATATATATATATAAATATAATATATATATAGATATATATATATATATATTATATAGAATAATATATCAATATATATATATATATACTGAGGACCCCGACTTAAGATATTAATCCATTCCTGAGAGCTCCAACGTAAGACGAATTGATCGTAGGTTGAACTAATTGTCCCCATAAGAAGAATGGAAATAAATTAATCCTTCAAGACACCCAAAACAAATTTAACCAGATAAATAATAGATTTTCCAACACACAGAAAGAAAGATAACACACACAACAGTAAGAGTAGGTACATACATAATGTATTTTGGTTCATGAACTACGCTACTAAATCAAAATAAATGACACTTACCCCTTTATTGAAGTTTGTAAGTATGAGCACTGTATTGTGTCCTGGTTAGTGCCTTTTTCCTCCTGAGTAATGGTAAGTTCTGTTGGGCAATTTTCTTCCAGAAAAGACCTTATCACACTGGTGTATGGCCCTATGATTCTTAAATATATCAAACACCCCCCAACCCTTGCTGGCCCTTAAATTCACCAATATATCACTATTCCAGCATTATTCTCCTGTTCACCTGGGTGTTAGTCGACTGGAGTGGGTCGCATCCTGCAGACAATATTAAGGACCCCAATGAAATTAGGTAGAACAGTCCTCGATGACACACACGACATACGTGGTTACCTGGGTGATTAACCCTCTGGGGTTAATTGTTTCTCGTACTCGTTTGATAAGAACCACACCAATACCAGTCTCTCCACATCTTCGAGTAGTACAGCTACTGTGGTTGCAAAGAGTCAGCTGACCATGGTGCACAGCAGCGCTTGACCGTGGTGCAGCAGCAGCTGACTGTGGTACTGGCCGCAGCAGCAGCTGACCATGGGTACAGCAGCAGCAGCGACTGTGGTCCAGCACAGCTGACTGTGTACAGCAGCAGCTGACTGTGGTACAGCATCAGCTACCTGTGGTACCGCAGCAGCAGCAGCTGACCATGGTACAGCAGCAGCAGCGGATGGTGGTGCAGCACAGCTGAACTGTGTACAGTACCAGCGACTGTGGTCAGCAGCAGCAGCGCTGACGCATGCACAGCAGCAGCGCTGACGTGTGCAGCAGCAGCTGACGTGGTACAGCAGCAAGCAGCACTTGACCATGGCACAGCAGCAGCAGCTGACGTGGTGCAGCAGCAGCTGTGGTACAGCAGCAGCTGACTGTGTACAGTAGAAAGCAGCTGACTTGGTACAGCACAGCAGCAGCGACCATGGCACAGCAGCGCAGCGCTGACGGTGTGCAGCAGCAGCGTCGTACAGCAGCAGCTGACTGTGGTGCAGCAGCAGCTGACTGTGGTACAGCAGCAGCAGCAGCTGACCATGGTACAGCAGCAGCAGCTGAACCTGTGGTATCATAGCAGCAGCTGACTGAGGTAACAGCACAGCTTACTGTGGTACAGCAGCAGCTGGACTGTGTACAGCAGCAGCAGCAGCTGACCATGGCACAGCAGCACAGCTGACGGTGGTGCACAGCAGCTGACTGTGGTTACAGCAGCAGCTGACTGGATACAGACAGCTGAAGCTGACCATAGGTACAGCAGCAGCACTGACCATGGAAAACGATATTATGTCAATAGTTTTTTATTTGTGAAGGCCATACTCGCCACATAACAACTTCAGACAGTATTACCAAGGCTGGCTCCTTCTCAGGAAATTAATGATAGACAAAAGAAAGAATAATTCACAAAGAAAACACTTCATTATTTCTTATAGCTAACATAAAAAACAGTGAACATGAAATGTATATCCTATTTGAAAGAAAAATGAAAATGAAATGAAAAAATGCATTTGAAACTCAAACGCTAATAAATATATATATAGATATATATATATACTAATATATATATATATATAATATATAATATATATAAATATAAATATTTATATATATATATAATTTTTTTTTTTTTTTATTTATCAACTCTGGCCGCGATTCCACCAAGGCAGGTTGGCCGAAAAAGAAAAACTTTCACCATCATTCACCTCCATCACGAATTTGCCAGAAGGGTGCTTTACAACTACAGTTTTTAAACTGCAACATTATACTCCCCTCCTTCATGAGTGCAGGCACTGTTACTTCCCATCTCCATGACTCAAGTCCGGCATGGTGCCGGTTTCCCCCTGAATCCCTTCATAAATGTACTTTGCTCACACTCCAACAGCTTCGTCAAAGTATTAAAAAAAACCATAATAAATATATATATATTTATATATATATATATCTATCTATATAAAAATTATATAGTATATTTATATAAATATATCTAAATATATGATATATATTTATATATTATATAAAATATATATATATTGATACTGGGGTGTCTGGTGTTAGTGACTGTCATGCCCTATGTTAACCTTCCTTTATATTACAATGCGGTTATCTCCTTTAATAGCTAAATTGAATGAAACGTCCTTGTATTATTAAGCTAATCTTGTTACATAAATCATAATTGTTAATAAGGGCCATGATAAGTTTAATGTAGGTATAGTAACCTGCCTCCGCCCGTGGTCCGTGTATGGTTAGAGAAACCGTGATGTTCCGATGGTTATACCCCCCCCTATCCACCCCTTTATGTTCAACTAACTCTACAGAGCTGTTTGTGAGTCACGTCACGTGACCCACTTTACCTGTTACGCTCAAAGTTGAGACGAGCAGTGAAGAAGTAGCAGCCTAACGAGAACACTCCTGCTCGTACTCTGGGTAACTGGCCAAGGTTTTATTAGCGGCCTGGACATATCTGTTTTAATTTCTGACTGCTTCCCAATTGGGAAACACGAGACTTTATACATTAAAGAAATCTCCATTTATATACATTGGACCACCCGCTTAACGATCACCTCCAAATGCGACCAATTATGTAAAGTGTATTTATGGTAAGTCATTTGTACGGGTATGTTTGGGGTCCCTGAAATGGACTAATCTACTTCACAATATTCCTTATGGGAAAAAAATCGGTCATTCAGGCACCTGAACCTACTACTGGAATGAAAAAAGTTCGTAACCGGGTCCACTGTATAATGTTATAGCTAGGATCTCCTCCTAATCGACAACATTATGAAAGCCTATATATATATTTTGGATAATATATAACAAACAGCATTCTTAATTATATACGATAATTCGTATATTATTTCTGGCTTTTATGTTGTATTATGAACATATACTACAAATTAAAATTAGGCATTCCGCAGGATTACTATATTATCCTAAACCTCTCTGACCAAAGTTGTTTATGCTCCTAGAAAAGAAGAAATAGTGGTTACAATCCTTTGAGTGTAACAGTGACACTCGAGAGTTGCTAATCGAAGCCCGTTTGCTTGATGTGGGGAGTAGCTGGAGTTGTGACACCCACCGAGCAAATCATTCTTCACAGAGTCTATAGCCGTGAATATTTAATCACTATAGAAGCAAGAAGCATTCGTTAACCAACGCTATGATGAGGGGATATGTCCTGCATCACAGCGTACAATAACAGGTAGGGTAGATTCAACATGGGATGGTCTCAGACTTTAGTCGCTTCTCCTTCAATTCCTTCTCGTTGGTTAGCCGTGACCCAATCTGTCATTCCAACTGGAAAAGAGACCAGGTTACCCACTACTTAAGAAATCACTCTCCATGATAAGTACAATACCTATAAAGTTGTGGTGATTATTAAAACCTTAAGAGATATCAAGGCAGAAAGGTCAAAGTTAATATTTGGTCAAGTGCGAAGCTTTCAACATAAGTCCCCTAAGAAATGAGAGCCTCAGGCGTGTACTTACAGTAGTGCTGGGAGCTGTGAGCCGATGATTACCAGTGTGACCGAAGCCCCACACTCACCTTTCAGGGGAAAAAGCTAAGGGTGTGGGGAGATGCGGGAACTAGACTTATCCCTACGCTGTAACAAACAGCCAGCAATCAAGCTATCACTTTTGGGTGGGGAAAAAGGGGGGGATAGCGGGAGCTAGACTCACCCTAACCATCAACAAGTAGCCGCGAATCAACTTATTGTTACCATATACTTGTGTTGTTACTCCTATATGTTGAAACTTTTCCCTCACACTCCCATCATACCCAGACTTATAGTCAAGGAGTATAAGAAGAATCGGAGAGGAAAAAGTTCTAACATGCGGAAGTCGTTGAAGCAACAAATCGTCCTACTGACGCTGTCAGACTTAACCAGTCAAAGAAATAGATTTGATGAACCACTGATATACACAATATGAATCTTTAAAAGCTTGGAGTGCCAATGTCCACCTCAAGAGGCGACTGTTGGTAGCCTTATAAAAGTTTCTTACTAGGTATATCAAAGGTTTTGTGATCCGGTTTCTAAATGAATTCTTTCCCCAGTAAAAAAAAGTTAACCTATGGAAATACCCCACACAAGGGCCCAAACATTCCTTCTATGGTGAGATCTCCGTTTCTGCAGAGGGAAGTTTGAGATTTATTTAAATAACAAACTAGGAGTGGTATTTTGTGCAGTAAGCACCTGTCACCTAGTGCAGAACGATACTTCGTCGTAACCTGAGAGTACATGCTTGGCCAAAAATAAGTGTGCTTGAGTTTATCACGTCTTACGCTGGCCAAGGCTTGAGTCACTGGCAATATCCATGAGCCATTTGAAGAACAGTCTCCTCGACATGGTTTAGGGAACAACAAGGAGTGGAATAATCTTATCACTGAAGAATTAGGATATAATACAGATTTATACAATAACCATTAATATATTCGAATTTATGAGATACTTATCTCCCTGATAACTTTGGTTGTTAAAAGCTTGATTATGACAATTCCCGAAGTGAAGGCAATTGCGCTGTATATTGAACAAAGTCACCCTTGACATAAAATTTTGAGGATAAAAGGACTTACGGTGGGTGAAGAGGTGGAGAGAAGCTGGGTTATGGGTCCGAGTCCTAGTCCAACGAACACTGAGAGTGCCGGAGGCAATAACCCTTACTTTCCAAACCCGACGAGTGGACAGTTGATCCTGCTACATCACTATTAGCAGCAGTATCATCTGTTTCCCCCACCACCAAATGACTGTATGCGAGACAATGCAGCTTACTGATGCGGAATTGTTAAGGATAATTTATCTGCAAAGGAAGAAGAGCTGGAAAACTTAGATTCCACAGTTGGTGGGACAAATAGATCCGCCTCTGAAGGAAAGAACGGCGACCTTTAATGTTACCCACTATTATAGAGCAAG
Organism: Cherax quadricarinatus; assembly: GCF_026875155.1. Taxonomy (NCBI): domain Eukaryota; kingdom Metazoa; phylum Arthropoda; class Malacostraca; order Decapoda; family Parastacidae; genus Cherax; species Cherax quadricarinatus. Next base: position 29,281,177 of record NC_069474.1, on the reverse strand, counting down.
TAACTGGGCTAGTACGCATTAGTCCAACCGGTGAACCATTTATTTTCAGTAACAACGTATTGTAGGAAAGTATTTTCACGACCCCAAGTAATCTGAAAGAATCGTGGACACATGAAGGTTTTAAAGTAAGGGAACAGTTTGTCCAAAATAACCGATGCACGTACATCCTTGTCACGTAATATGTCTGAAGACTTGTATAACCATTAACGCTCCTGAGCAGAAGGGTGCGTGGTCATTACCGTCAACAAACATCTACAACTTTCTCTATGTTCTGGAAGGACAATCTGGAACTTTTATGTCCGATTCCCACCACACCGATGACATGTTGGTATAATAGCTGGTGACTCATTTTTCTACTGTAGCTTCTTAATCTTGGTTCAGGTGAACCACTGCCCTTAAGTTCGATCCCTTTAGGTCTTTATAGGAATTGTGAGCCTCATCATACAGTCCAGAGCGGCCTCAGCAACTTCATCAGCTTTAATCATTCCGTTCTCCTATGAATGTTCTTATCTGTGGGGAAGAGCTGTCATAACTGGTCAGCAACCATGAAGTCTCCTAAATATTCACAACTGTATCATTTCCTGAACTATCTATCTCAAAAGTTAACAAACGAAAGAGTGATTACCTGTAACTGCTGAAAGGTTTTGGCCAGCCTGTAAGGTGGCATACCTTGAAATCATTTCTGTAAGATTTTGTGGTTTTCTGATATGCTTTAAGGATTGCCTTCTTCAGTAGGTTATAATTACATATATACCCTGTGAACAAAGTTTCATAGATCTTCAAAGCGTACAAGAAAATAACATTCCTAACCTGGTAGCTCAGAGTCAGCAGACCATTCACAGAGGGTAGCAGTATTTTCAAACCTGATAATTATGTAGTTATGTCATCTCCCTCGTGAAGGAGGTAAATTAGGTTTGGAAATATTGCACCATCTGCATAATGTCAATTACTCCTTCCTTCTAATTGTTGTTGTGTACAAGTTAACTTTTATTCTCTAATTCAAGGCCGAGCTTTTTCAGCTCACGATCTTTTCCATCTCTTTGACTCTATGTTCTCTAGCTTCTGTCCTCATGTTCTCTAGCTCGTCCTCATGTTCTCTAGCTCTTTCCCTCACGTTCTCTAGCTCTTCCTCACATTCTCACTAGCCTCTTTCCTCACATTCTCTAGCTCTTTCTTCACATTCTCTAGCTCTTTTTCCTACGATCAAGTCCGAACATGCTCTTTTTTGTCTTCTGCGCTCTCCTTCTGGTCTTTTTTGCTTTCGCATATCAGTTCTCTCTCTCTCCTTTTTCTCATGTCTTCAATGGTCTCTTTGCGCCTTTTTCTCGTCTCATTTCAATTCGCTCTCTCTCCTTTTCCTCTTCTCTTTTGATTCTTTCTCTCTCTCCTTTTCCTCCTGTCTTTCCTCTTTCTGTCTCTCTTCTCTCTCAATTCTTTCTCTTTCAAGTCTTTCCTGGATCTTAGCACTAATGAAGATTCTAAATTTTTCCCTGTTATTCCTAACTTACTTCCAGCGTTCTCCAAAGACTGGTAATTCTTCCTCCATCCTTGCAAGAATAACTTAAACTACCAGGGAATAAGAAACGGGTCTCCAAGAAAATGGAGGGTTCAATTCCTGCTCGCCGCTCAACTGTAAATATCCCGAGGGCTCGATCCCTGCTTCAATAAATCAATAGTGTTTAAATGAAAACGAAGAGGGCTCTATGCCAGCTCCGAGCAACAGTAAGTAGAATGGTCCCTTGACCCACTCCAATCTTCTCACCAAACAAAATCAAGAGTGTCCGACGACAGTTTCCCTTGATATAATAAAGACTCCATGAAACACACTGCACTGGAAAATCTCGGGTCCCCTAGAGTCTAATCTTCCAAAAGTGTATCAAGCCACACGACAAAAATAGTGCAGAATTAACTAGTATTACTGCCTTGACTGACTTACAATAAATTGAGACTATAACAATCACTATTCTTTTAAATACCTGTACTGGAGGCCTAACCATAGAGAATGATTACTCGGCTGGTGGTAACCGTCTATTGCATGAGGCTTGGAAGCACCAGTGAAGATTCGAGATGGAGTTGAATATTGATTCAGTCGAGTTATCTGGCAAGATCGCCACTGTGTGAAGGCTTACTCAGCCCTGTAACAACTTCAGACCGTATTACCAAGGCTGGGCTTCTCCTCAGGAAAATTGATGAATAGAAAAAGAAATAAAAATTCAACAACGATAAACACTTTAATTATTTTTAAGTAAACATAAACCAGATGGACACATGAAGGTATATCCCTATTTTGAAAGAAAAATGAAAATGAAATGAAAAATGACATTTGAACTCAACACAAAATATAATATTATAGATATATATATATATATAAATATATATATATATATATATATGTAGATACTATATATATATATATATATAATATTATATAATATTATGGCCATGTGCTGGCAATGGCCAAAACATGTGGCGGGCTACTGCGGGGATTTCAATTAAAACACCGATCATCGATGGCTGACACAAGTTAAGACTCAAACCGACTTATTGTAAATACTCTGGAAGAATTCCAGTGAAGCGAGAAACATAAGTCATCGTAGCACCTTTCAAAGGTACAATATTGTGGAAGTGTGGTGCAGTTTTGTGAATGTTGTGAGTGGTGGTAGTGAGGAAGACGGGTGGGGGATATAAAAGGCCTACACTGTGTATGAGTAAGATCGCGTGGGCCACGATTATCGTACAACAAACCTCGAAAAGCTCCTGTAAAAAACATCTATAAGCCAAGCACTCAGCACCAAGGCTTCTCCGTTAACTTGGAAATGATTGTGTCGATGCATGCCTAATTTCGAGGCATAATGTTATAAAATACACTGTGAATTAAAGTTAACGAGGGAGTGACCAGTGCATTGCTTCACCCCCACGTCACGGGGGTGGGTGAAGAGGTGGGATGCGTAACTAGATTGTGAGTGAACACATTGGTTTCAGCAGTGCCCATACCCACATTGTTCATAAGTACAGTAAACAAATAAATTCATGTGTATTTGTAAGAGAGTGAAAAATATATAGGTGCATGTCAATGTGTATTGTACTCCCAGGGATTAACCCCACTCAACAACGCTCACCTCCCCCACACTAATCTCATGGGAAGTATTCCCCTTCCCCTCCCACCTTCCTAAAACCTCCCACCAGGCCTCCACGGTCAAGTTCACTCCCTCCACGCACCATACCCACCCTGCATGTCATGTTCCACGCCTATTGTCTAGTCTAGCAGATGGATGCCAACCAGGAGGAAGCAAGCAGCCAGGGAAATGGGCCGGCTCCAATACTAGACGAGGAGAGGCAAGTGAGGTCATGCTTACGCTTCGTTGTCTCACTCTAATGGTTTCCCTCCGCAAACACGGTAGTTGCCCGGTTCAGGATGTCCTGGTGAGAAAGTATTGAGCCCAGAGACACCTCAGGCACCGGAACCACTCCAACAGATTTCATCTCATCAGCAATCTCTTGGAAGCAATTAAAGCACAGGTACGAGGACACTCACACACTTCCCAAAGCAGCCCGTCCACACGCAGCTGGAAACTTACAGACCTACTGAAAAAAGTAAACGATGGTTCCACTATCTTAAATGCTCCACCAACCATCAAGGCCGGGCACAACCTGCTACTTTTTGGCAATGTCTGCTTAGCTGTGCCGGAAAAGAAGAGCAAGAGGCTAGCCCTCAATGATAATTAATCCTTAAGAGATTGTTCTAGAGTGATAACCTCATTCGCATTCCCCGTCAACACAAAAAAGCGAGAGGCAGAACCCCCACTCACTCTACTTGACAGATGAAAAGTCAGAGTCCAGGTGAGCAAGAAAATTGAAGAGGCACACATGGGGGCAACAGAATTATTACAGTGAATATCAGTTTCTCCAGGGATGCTGACCACGGCCTGAACCACTTAGAGGAAAAGCACCCTGCCAGGGAAACTAGTAGGCACCAAACCTTTTCCAACACCGCTGTCCCCACTATGGACCTATGATTGGTGGAAGACTCTGACATTTACAAAGCAATAATGTCGTTTCCCATCTGCTCTGCTGGGGGTTACACTGGAATAACGGCCACAGCATTTAATGGTAATGGTAATCCAATTATTGGGGAAATTGCAGAGACACTGCTTTCAGAGATCACAAGGTTAATCAACAATTCCTTGGCTCGTCGGATTCCTGATGAAATTAGACATTTCTTTTTGGCGCCAACACGTTTGTGCACTTAAAAAGAAGGTTGAGGAATTCGGCCAATTGCAGAAGGCAACACGTTCGCCGCCAGCGTATCCAAAGCAGCTGTCCGAAGTGATTCGTGCACAGGCAGCCATGATGCTTCAAACCAAACCAGCTTGGCTTGGGTCGCTCAAGGAAGTGAAGAAGCGGTTCATGCAACAAGGGGTTATATCAACAACCTGCCTGAAGGACAATGCAGTGGTTTTTAAATAGATTTCAAGTTGTGTTCAATCTCCTGAAAAAGACGTGGAATTAGCAGCAGTACAAGAACAGGTCCCGGTCTCATCCCTTATGTTTCAGCTGGTAAAAGCAAGGAATCAATGTCTTCTCTTTGGAGAGCATGAAATCACATCATCACGAGGGTGACAACAAGGAATCATCTTGCACCATTTTCTTCTGTATAGCAGTTAGGAAATCCCTGTCAACTGACCAGCGAGCTAAACAGCTGGTTCCTAGATTGAGGGCACCTACAGGTAAAAAGAAGCCCCCCTACATGACCTTACACAGGTAATGACATGGGACAGGAAATTGGGTCTCATCCTGAATCCTTCCAAATGTGAAATCATCTATCAGTCAGTCAACAAGTGATATAATGCAGTGAATCAAAACTACCAGAGCCGCTGACATTGTCCCAACAAAATAGTGTCTTGCTAGAGCATCTCTGGGAAGCAATGCCAGTGACACTATTCTCAGGAAGAACATTGGAAGAGTTCAGGCGAATGGAAACAAACGAATCGGCAATCTGGACACCCACGATGCCTTGTACTTCTCACAAAGTGCTTGAAGTCTGCCTAAGTTGACATATATTCCTAAGATGTGCACCTTCAATGATAACCCTATACTGCAACGAACTATGACAGGTATTTCTGAGGCAGTTTTAATCAAAGTACTTAACCTTACTCTAGACGATGGCAGTGGAAACCAGCTACACTTCCAGCAGGCTAGAGCCTTGAGTTCCGTAATCATCAACAGATTTTGCTGTACCTGCTTTTCTGTCCCTATGTATTGCTTCCAGAGCGCTTTTAGCAGCAATCCCCTGAACATCTTAGGGACAATATTGGAGTCCAGGACCAAAAATTCATTGACGGAGCAATGATCGGATAATCTAACGGGCTCTGAAACCAGACCAGGCTTCCCACCACAATACAAAACAATCGCACTGGGATGGTCCCAATAGTGGAAAATATGCCTCAACTATGCTTCAGTGTGTAGGAAGAAAATCCCACCTCCTGGCAGTGAGAGCCCACTCATGCTGGGGGACTTTCTGTTGGCTGTTCCCAACATCCAGCCTTGCAAACGCCTCTACCCACAGACAATCCGCATTGGTGTAGCCCTTTCGACTTTGCTCCCCTTCTCGCCGAACACAGTGTATTTGTGGCAGTGAACAGCAGACGGATTCGGTACCATGGTCTTGTGGCCTAATCCGAGGGAAAGATTGCAAAACAGAGGAGGTTAATAACATTATCAAGTAGCTTCACAACAGCTGGATGCCCAGCAGTTAAGGGACCACCACAACTTTGCAGATCGATGACAGCCAGAAGCATCCAGATGGATCACCCTTCAAGCCTGGACAGATGAAGCAGGTGTGTGGACTATACAGTGCATCTACCTTGGCTGATACCTATCTCCAATACACAGGGAGGAAAGGAGGGGCCAGCTGCCAGCTTCGGGGAGTCCCAAAAGTCTAGAAAATATGGAGAACTTGTCCCATCATACATGTTTGTTCCCAAGGCTACAGAGAACCCTTGGCTCATGGGAAAGAGTGCATCTAAATTCCTTAAGGAGCTGGGAAAAAGATCATCAGGGTAACTAGGGATCCCAGGCGCAAGTTTTCTGTTCGCAGCGGCTCAGTGTGGCTGTCAAAGGGTAATGCTGCGTACTTTGGCACACGCACAAGCTCGGAGAACTGGATAGATTTTCACGTTATAAATCGGTGATAACACACGTAACAAACATGTACCGTATATGCCACCTTTATTATCCAACAATATATCTCTTAAATCTTATGTGCCATATATATGTAAGAAAATATTCCTATTGGTAAAAAAATAACATTTAAAAGATGGGTGGTAGGGAGTGGAATATTCCAAACGGCTTCAGTAAGAATCCAAATATCTCCTTGAAGCCTTTTTATATCCACTTCTCCGAGGCGTGTGTCCCACATTTTACATCCAGAGGTGACCCCATCCTATATAATAATAAATATATAAATAATATATTAAATATATATATTATTATATATATATTTAGTATAATATATATATATAATAATAGTGATACTGGGTGGCTGGTGGTAGGTGACACTGCGTGTTTGTTTGAAATCGTAGCCGTTGCTGATGGGGGGTTGCAGGTGTTGGTGACAACCACAAAACTCATACTTCAGAGAGTCTATAGCCGTGAATAATTAATCCGATGAAGGAAAGCAGGTTTGTTAACCGACATGCTAATATGAAGGTTATTCCTCGTCGCGTACAAAAACAGGTAGGTAGATTCAAAAATGACGTCCGCAGGATGTTAGTCTGATCTCCGTCAATTCTTCTAGTTGGTTAGCAGTACCCATCTGTCATTCCAACTGGAAAGAGAGACAGGTTACCACTGCTTAAGAAAATCACTCTCCATGATAAGTACAATACCAAAAAGATGTGGTGATTATTAAAACCTTAAGAGATATCAAGGCTGAAAGGACTAAGTTTATTATTGGTCAAAAGTGAAGCTTTCAACCAATAAGTCCACTAGAATATGAGCAGGCGTGTACTTACAGTAGTGCTGGGAGCTGTGAGTCGAGTGATTACTGTTTGACCGGAGCCCCACATGTCACCTTTTTTTTGGGGGGGGGGGGGGAATGAAGGAAGGGGTGGGATAGCGGGAGCTAGACTTACCCTACCTTAACAAGCAGCTGGCAATCAAACTATCACTTTCGGGGTGGGGGAAAAAGGGGGGGATAGCGGGAGCTAGACTCGCCCTACCTAACCAAGTAGCCGGCAATCAAACTATTGTTACCATATACTTGTTCGTTACTCCTATCTGTTGAACTTTTCCCTCACAGTATTTCTGACCCTTTTTACCACAGGGTTGGCACTTGAAGCTTTCTTTGTGCCCATGGTGGCCTATTTAGCAGTTACAAGCACTAAAAACACTGAATACAAAATTTATCGAATGTATGCATGAAAACCCTCCGCTCTGGCTTTGTAAACAATGTCACACAAGCCTCAGCTGAGGGTGCTCTGGCCAGAAAAGACCAGATGGACGCGTGAGGTTAAATGCCGTAAGTCGAGTTTTTCAACGTACGTCGGGGTCAAATTTTTATGCTGAAAAGCATCATAGGTCGGTTTCAACGTAGGCTGGGGAAATCATAGGTCGGGGGTCCACTGTACATACATCTAGGTTTTCCCCCCTTTTTTTTAATAGCTCTTGTTCTTCTTTATTTCTTCTATTGTCCATGGGGAAGTGGAAAAGAATTTTTCCTCCGAAGCCATGCGTGTCTTAGATAACAAAATGAAAAAGCTGGGTTGTAGCCTGCAAAAATTCTAAGAAAAAAGAAAAGAAAAGTGTTATATATAATAAAAAAAACCACAAAAAATCATAATTTTTAGAAGTTGTTGCGGGTGTGCATCAAGGATAAAAAGGGGCAGGTATATGTTTCGAGACGATTGTGAAAAGGCAAGGAAGTTGCATCCGTTTCAAAGTTTAAGGAGTTTTGCACCAAGGGGAAAATGAGTCAAAGTTTGGGGGGAAAAGTCCCCCTAAAAGCTGAAACAAGCCTTTTTGCAACAAGTTCAGTGACGCCATGTATTTTGGGGAAAATTTTAAAAGAGGTGCCAAAAAAACAACACTTGGAAAATTATTTTGGAGACGGGGGTCCCATGACTTCAAGTGGTTAGTGGCATTTAAAAGGAGAAAAGGGGAAATTTACCCCTTAGAGGGCTTTGATACCTAAAGTGTTATGGAGGGGGATTCCCCCTTTCCCAAACACTAACCCCAACTCTCTCTCTCCTCCTTTCTATCTTCCAGATGCCCCACAAACTTCAAAAAAGGAAAAAAAGTTTTTAGTTTATTTTAATTTTTTTTGTATGTACATAAAGAAAACATATTTTTTGTGTTTATGTAAAACTATAATTAATCTCTATAAAAAGATTTTTTTTGTAAAAAATTTTTTGGGGTTTTTTTGGAACAGATTAATTTTATTTTAATTATTTTTATGGGAAAATTGCTTCGCTTTTTCAAACTTTCAAAATTTTTAATAGTTCTGAAAGATTAAATTCGAAATTTGAGGTTTCCCCTGTGTGACCCAATGTATCAGTTGAAAAGAAAAAAATTGAATTTTTTGACAAAAATAACCCCTTTGACCTCATATTAAAAAAGCCCGTTGCTTGCAATTGGTGCACAGCTGATTTGTTTGCCTTGAACATAAGGAAAAAAATTTAAAAATTTTTGCTACATCGAACCAATTTCAAGACTTTTATCTGCAAAAGATTCACAATCATCCCCTTTTCGTCTCTCAAAAACCCCAGTGGGAAAAAGAAAATTTAGCTTACAGAAAACCCTTTTTATTTTTATTTTTTTATTATCAACTGGGCCCATTCCCACCAAGCAGAGTGGCCCCAAAAAGAAAAACTTTCACCATCATTACTCCATCCTGTCTTCCCAAAGGGTGCTTTAACTACAGTTTTTAAACTGCAAAAATTAACCCCCCCTTAGAGTGCAGGCCTGTACTTCCCCTCTCCGGACTCAAGTCCGGCCCGCCGGTTTCCCTGAAACCTTCATAAATGTTATTTGCTCACCCCAAAGCACGTCA
>NC_069474.1:29229744-29271628 GCF_026875155.1 Cherax quadricarinatus | reverse complement strand
AGTGGGAGTCTAGCTCCCGCTATCCCCCCCCTTTTTCCCCCACCCTAAAAAGTGATAGTTTGATTGCCAGCTGCTTGTTAAGGTAGGGTAAGTCTAGCTCCCGCTATCCCACCCCTTCCTTCATTCCCCCCCCCCCAAAAGTGACATGTGGGGCTCCGGTCAAACAGTAATCACTCGACTCACAGCTCCCAGCACTACTGTAAGTACACGCCTGCTCATATTCTAGTGGACTTATTGGTTGAAAGCTTCACTTTTGACCAATAATAAACTTAGTCCTTTCAGCCTTGATATCTCTTAAAGGTTTTAATAATCACCACATCTTTTAGGTATTGTACTTATCATGGCGAGTGATTTCTTAAGCAGTGGGTAACCTGTCTCTCTTTCCAGCTTGGAATGACAGATTGGGTCACCTGCCAGCCAACTAGAAGAATTGAAGGAGACAGACTAACATCCTGAGACATCCCATTTTGAATCTACCTACCTGTTATGTACGCCGACGCAGGACATAACCCTTCATCATAGCAGTGGTAACAAACCTGCTTTCCTCTCATCTGGATTAATTATTCACGGCTATAGACTCTCTGAAGAATGAGTTTGTGGATTGTCACCAACACCTGCTACCCCCCACATCAGCAACGGCTACGATTTCAACAACACGCAGTGTCACCAACACCAGACACCCCAGTATCACTATATATATATATATATATAATATATATATAAATATATATTAAAAATATATATATATATATATATATATATATATATATAAAAGGATGGGGTCCACCTCTGGTGTAAATTGTGGGACCCACAGCCTCGGAGAAGTGGAAATAAAAAGGCTTCAAGGGAAGAATTTGGATTTCTTCCTGAAGCAGTTTGAATATTCCACTTCCCCTACCACCCCCATCTATTTAATGTATTTTTTTTTTTACCAATAGGAATATTTTTATTACATAATATGGCACAAAAAAATTTAAGAGATATATTGTTGATATAAAGGTGGCAATACGGTACATGTTACGTGTGTATCACCGATTATAAGGTGAAAATCTCATCCAGTTCCTCAGAGCTTGGGCATGCCCAAAATACAGCAGGCATTACCCCTTTGAACAGCCGCACTGAGCCCTGGAACAGAAAACTAGCCACCCTGGGATCCCTAGTTACCCTAAAGAGTCTTTTTCCCCAGCTCCTTAAGGAATTTAGATGCACTCTTTCTTCCCCCATGACCAAGGGTCTCTGAGCCTAGGGGAACAAACATGTAATGATGGGAAATTTCTCCATATTTTCTAGACTTTTGGGACTCCCTGAAGCTGGCAGCTGCCCCTCCTTCCTCCCTGGTGTATTGGAGATAGGTATCAGCCAAGGTAGATGCACATGTATAGTCCCCCCCACCACCTGCTTCCCATCTGTCCAGGGTTGAAGGGTGATACCATCTGGATGCTTCTGGCTGTCATCAGATCTGCATAGTTGTGGTGGCTCCCTTATTGCTGGGCATCCAGCTGTTGTGAGGCTCCTCTTGATAAAGTTATTAACCTCCTCATGTCTTGCAATCTTTCCCTCGGGTTTAAAGGCACACAAGACCATCGTACCTGAATCGGTCGCTGGGTTTACTGCCACAAAAACACCTGTGTTCGGCGAGAATAGGGCGGCAAAGTCCCCAAGGGCAACACCAATGCGGAAAGGTCCCGTGGTCCCAGGCTTTGCCAAGGCTGAAGTTGGGAAACAGCCAACAGAAAGTCCCCCAGCATGAGGGGCTCTCACTGCCAGGGGGTTTGGGGTCTTTCCTTCCCCCGACACACCTGAAACATTGTTGAGCAATATTTTCCACTATTGGACCATCCCAGTGGGGTTGTTTGTAGTTGTTGGCGGGAGCAGGGCTGGTTTCAAGCCCGTTAGATTATCCCAGATCATTGCTCCATCAATGAATTTTTGGTCCTGGACTCCAATCTTGTCCCTAAGATGTTCAGGACAGAAAAGCAGGTAACGCAATCTGTGATGACTTGCGGACACCAATGCCTCCTAGTCTGACTGGAAGTTAGCTTTGGTTCCACTGCCCATCTTCTAGAGTAAGGTTAAGTAAATTTTCGTAAAAATCTGCCTCAGAATACTGTCATATTTGTGCAGTATAGGGTTATCATATGAAGGTGCACATCTTAGGAAATATGTCAACCTGGGCAGACTCAAGCACATTGTGAGAAGGTACAAGGGGATCGTGGGTGTCCAGATTTCCTATTCGTTGTTCCATTCTCCCTTAATCTTCCATTTCTTCCTGAGATTGTGTCAATGGCATTGCTTCCCAGAGATGCTCCTAGCAAGACACTATTTTTGGGGGCAATGACTGCTGCTCCTGGGAGTTTTGATCTCACGCATTTATCCACTTGTTGACTGACTGCAGATGATTTCACATTTTTTGGGTGGATTCAGATGAGACCATTTTTCCCGTCCCCATGTCATTACCTATGTAAGGTCATGTAGGAGGACTTCTTTGTACCTGCTAGTGTGCCATCATCTAGGTACCAGATGTTTTTAGCTCGCTGTCAGTCTGACTGTGATTTCCCCTAACTGCTATACAGAAGAGAAATGGTGCCAGATGATCTCCATGTTGGACACCCTCTGATGAGTGATTTCATGCGCTCCAAAGAGAAGCATTGATTCCTTGCTATAACCCAGCTGAAACAAAAGGGAAGAAACCAGGGAAATGTTCTTGTACTGCTGCTAATACCATTCTCTTTTCAGAGATTGAACGCATTCTTGAAATCTAATTTAAACCACTGCATTTGTCCTCAGGCAGGTTGTTGATATATCCCCTTGTTGCCAATGAACCACTTCTTCACTTCCTTGGAGATACCCAAAGCCATAGCTGGTTTGGTTGAGCATCATGGCTGCCTGTGCAACAATACTTCGACAGCAGCTTTGGATACGAGGCGCATAACTTGTTGCCTTTCGCAATTGGCCGAATCCTCCATCTCTTCTTTTTAAGTGCAACAAAGTGTTGCAACCAAAAAATAAGGTCTAATTTCATCAGAATCTGACCCAGCCATGGATTGTTACGAACCTTGTGAATCTCTGAAAGCAGTGGTCTCTGCCAATTTCCCCAATACATGATACACCTTTATCCTTAATCTGTGGCCGTATTCAGTGTAACCCCCAACAGAGCCAGATGGGAACGACCATTATGCTTGTAAATGTCCTGAGTCTTCCACAATCAAATGGTTCCATATTGGTGGCAGAGGTGTTGGAACTGTTGGTGCTTACCTAGTTTTCCCTGGCAGGGTGCTTCCTACCTCTAAGTGCTTCAGCCGGGTCAGCATCCCTGGGAGCATACTGGTATCTTCAACTTGGTATTAATTCGATTGCCCCCCACTTTGTTGCCCTCTTCAATTTTTCTTGCTCACCTGGACTCTGACTTTTCACTGTCAGTAGAGTGAGTGGGGGTTCTGCCTCTCTCCCTTTTTTGTGTTGACGGGGATGGCGAATGAGGTTTATCACTCTAGGAAAATCTCTTAAGGAGATTTATTTATCCATTGAGGGAGGCTAGCCTCTTGCCCCTTACTTTCTTGGCACAGCTAAGCAGGACATTGCCAAAAGTAGCAAGTTGTGCCATGCCTTGATGGTTGGAGGAGCATTTAAGATAGTGAGACAACGTTTACTTTTTTCAGGAGTCTATAAGTTTCCCCAGCGCGTGTGACGGGCGGCTTTGGGAATATGTGTGAGTGGTCCACGTACCTGTTCGTTAAATGCTTTCCAAGAGATTGCCTGATAATGAAATCTGTTGTGAGTGGGTTCAGGTTCCTGAGGTGCTCTGGATCATCACTTTCCCACAGGAACATCCTGACCAGGTGGGACTACCTTGTATTGCGGAGGAAACGCATTAGAGTTGAGACAACGAGCTGAAAGTCATGGACTTCCTTGGCCTCCCCTATATTGCCAGCCGTCCAATTTCCCTGGCTGACTTGCTTCCTCCTTGTTGGCAGCACATATGCTAGACTAGACAATAGGAGTGGACATGACATGCGGGTTGGTATGGTGCGGGAAGGTATGAACCTTGACCGTGGTGGCCTGGTGGAGTTTGAGGGCTGGAGGGGAAGGGAAAACTCCCCTGAGAATTAGGTGGGGTAGCGCAGGTTGTTGAGTGGGGTTATCCCTGGGAGTACAGTACACATGACTGCTCACTATATTTTGTTCACACTCTCTTACAATACACCATAACTTTTATTTTGTTCCCAACGTACACTATGAAACAATGTGGTATGGGCACTGCTTGAACAATGTGTTTAACTTCACCATCTAGTTACAACTCCCACCTCTTCCACCACCCCCTGACGTGAGGGTGGAAGCACTGACTTTCCACTCCCTCGTTAACTTTACTTTCACATTGTGTTTTCCATAACATATGCCTCTAAATAGTCCCATGCATCGACACACAATCGATTTCCATTTCCAATTTAACTGTAATCATGTGCATGTTGCTTGGATATAGATGCTTATAAGAGCTTTTCGAGGTTTGTATGTAACGATAATCGTTCGGGCCGTACTATACAAGTGTTGGGCCTGATACTCCCCCACCCGTCCTTCCTCACTACCACCACTCACCAAACATCACATACCTGCACAACACTTCCACAATTTTACCTTGAAACGGTGCACTGAAATGTCTTCTCGCTGCCACTGGAATCTGCCCAGAGTATTCACAATAAGTCCTGTGTGTCTTAACCTGGTCAGCCTCGTGATCCGTGCGTTTATAATTGAAAATCCCGCAGCTAGCCCCCTCATGTCCCTTGCCATCCAGCACATTGCAAATATATATATAGATATATAGAATAATATATATATAGATATACTAATATAATATATATATATATAATATGATATATAGATATAATATATATATTAGTGTTGCTTCCAAATGGTCATTTTTTTTTTTTCATTTCTTTTTTCATTTTTCTTTCAAATAGATATACTTTCAATGTTTCACTGTTTATTGTTTTAAAACTTAATTAAATATTAAAGTGCTTACTTTGTGAATTATTAATTTCTTTTTCTATTCATCAATTTTCCTGAGGAGAAGCCAGCCTTGGTATACTGTCTGAAGTTGTTACAGGGACTGAAGTAAGCATTCACTATTGGGCGATCTCTAGCAGGAATCAACTCGACTGAATCAATATTCAACTCCCATACCTCGGAACTTCTCAATGGTGCGTTCATACGCCTCATGCACATAGACGGTTATACCACATAGCCATGAGTAACATTCCGATGGTAGGACTACAGTACAGGGATTTATAAGATTTTGGTATTGTTATAGTCCCTCAATTTATTGTAAGTCAAGGTCAAGGCAGGAATACTAGTTAATTCTGCACCTATTTTTGTGTGAGCTTGATACACTTTGGAGATTAGACTCTAGGGACCCAGGACATTTTACAGTGACAGTTTGTTTTCATGGAGCTCTTTATTATATCAAGGGAACTGACGTAGGACACTCTTGATTTGTTGGTGAGAAGATTTGCTGGTCAAGGGAACCCATTCCTCTCTTACTGTTTGCTCGGAGCTGGCATAGACCCTTCTTTTATCATTAATACAATTGGTTTAATTAAGCAGGGATCGAGCCCTCTGGTTTATTTACAGTTGAGCGGGAGCAGAAATGAACCCTCTGTTTCTTTAATATCCGTTTCATTATCCCCCTGGTAGTTTATGTTATTCTGCAAGTATGGAGGAATACGCAGTTTTTGTGGGATGAACACTGGAAGTAAGTTAGGATAACAGGGAAAAATTTAAGAATCTCTTTTCATTAGTGCTAAGATCCAGGAAAGAACTTGAAAGAAAAGAATTGAGGGAGAAGAGAGAACAGAAAGGGAAAGACAAGGAGGAAAAGGAGAGAAAAAGAATCAAAAGAGAAGAGGAAAAGAGAGAGAGCAAATCTAAGAGAAGAGGAAAGGAGAGAGAGTGAATTGAAAGAAAGATAAAAAGGAGAAAGAGAACCATTACAGACGTGAGAAAAAGGAGAGAGAGAGATGAAAGAGAAAGCAAAAAAGACAGAAAGAGTGTGAGAAGACAAAAAAGAGCATGATAGACTTGATCGTGAGGAAAGAGCTAGAGAACGTTGAGGAAAGAGCTAGAGAATGTGAGGAAAGAGCTAGAGACATGAGGACGTAGAGGGTAGAGAAACATGAGTTTAAAAGTGAGGAAAAGATCGTGAGCTTGAAAAAGCTCGCCTTGAAATTAAGAATAAAAAGTTAACTTTACACAACAACAATTAGCGTAAGGAGTAAATTGAACATCATGCAGCTAGTGACATATTCCAACACCTAATTTACCTCCCTTCACAAGGGAGAAGACATAACTTCAAACATTATCAGGTTTGAAAATACTGCTAATCCCTCTGTGAATGGTCTGCTGACACCTGGGCTACCAGGTTAGGAATGTTATTTTCTGGTACGCTTTGAATATCTATGAAACTTTGTCAAGTTATCATATGTAATTATAACACTACTGATGAAGGCTATCCAAAACGATCAGAACACCACAAATTCTACAGAAAAGATTTCAGTTGTGTAGCCACCTTACAGCATGGCCAAAACTTTCAAGCAGTTACAGGTAACACTCTTTCGTTTTGTTGCCTTTTTGGTATAAGAGTTCAGGAATTGAATCACTGTTTGTGAATATATTAGAGACTTCATGGTTGCTGACCAGTTCCTGACAGCTCTTCCCCACCAGATAAAACAGTCATTAGAGAACGTAACCTGATTAAAGCTGAGAGTTGCAGAGGCCGCTGACTTGTATGCTGAGAGCTCACAATTCCTATTAAAAAGACCTAAAGGGATCGAACCTTAAGCAGTTGGTTCACCTGAACCAAAGATTAAGAACCTACAGTAGAAAAGAAGGGTCGCCAGCTATTATACAACATGTCATCGGTGTGTGTATCGACACAAACGTCCAGATTTGTCCTCTCCCAAGAAAATAGAGAATGTTGGTAGATGTTTTATTGACGGTAATGACCAAGCACCCCTTCTGCTCAGGGAGCAGTAATGGTTATAAAAGTCTCAGACAAATTAACGTGACAACTGGATGTACATGCTCGTAATTTTTGGACAAACTGATCCTACTTTAAATACCCTCTCATGTGTCCTCTATCTTTCAGATTACTAGGTCGTGAAAATACTTCCCACAATACATTTTTACTTGAAAACTAAATGTTTCCAACACGGTTGGACTAATCGGTACTAGCCCCAGTTACTTGTTCTTACTATCATAGTGGGGTAACATTAAAGGTGCCATTCTTCCTTCAGAGGCAGATCTTTCGACACCACCTGTGGATCTAAGTTTTCCACTCTTCTTCCTTGCAAGTTAAATAATCCCCTTAACAATTCCGCATCATTAAGGAAAAAGCTGCATTGTCTCATACTGTTCATGGGGTGGAAACAGATGATACTGCTCTCAATAGTGATGTAGCAGGATCACCTGTCCACATCGTTGGTGAAAGTAAGGATTGCCTCCGGCACTCGCATTTCTTGACTAGGACTCAGACCAAACCCCAGCTTCGCCTCCTCCTATTCTCCCCCAAAAGTCCTTTTATTTCCATAATTTTAAATTGTCCAAGTGATGTCATTTGTCAATATACACGCAATTGGCCCTTCACTCGGATTTCATAATCAGCTTTTACAACAAATTATCCAGGGGAGATACGTATTTTCATAAGTTTCCGAATATATTAATGGAATCCTTCTTAAATCTGTATTTATAATCTCATTCTCATGATTAGATTATTCCGCTCCCTTGTTTGTTCCTAACCATGTCGAGAGACTGTTCTTCAAGTGCTCATGAGTTGCGCCAGTGATCAAGCACTTGGCACATCGTAATTGTGGCATAAACTCAAGCACACTTATTTTGGCCAAGGCATGCACTTAATGGTTCAAAGAAGTATCGTCTATTGCAATAGGTGTCAGGTCTTACTGCACAAAATACACACTCCTAGTTCCTGTTATTTATTAAATCTAAAACTTCCCCCTGCTTGAAACCGGATACTCCACCATAGAAAAGGAATGTTGGCCCGTTTGTGGGGTATTTTCCAAGGTTAATTTTATTTACTGGGAAAAGAATTCATTTTTAGAAACGGATCAACAACCTTTGATATACCTAGAAACTTTGAAGCAACCAACATTCGCCTCTTTGAGGTGGACATTGCGCTCCGCCAACTTTTAAGTTCCATATTGTGTATCATAGGTTCATCCCATTATTTCTTTACTGGTTAAGCTCGTGACAGTCTGTAGAAAGATTTGTTGCCTGTACACCGACTTCCACATGTTAGAACTTTTTCCTCTCACTATTCTTCTTATACCCTTGACTATAAGTCTTGGTATGAAGGAGTGTGAGGAAAAGTTCAACAGATAGGAGTAACGAACCAAGTATAATGGAGTAACAATAGTTTTATTGCCGGCTACTTGTAAGGTATGGGTAAGTCGAGCTCCCGCTATCCCCCCTTTCCCCCCACGCCCCGAAAGTGATAGTTTGATTGCTGGCTGTTTGGTTAAGGTAAGGGTAAGCTTCTGTTTCCCGCGCTACCTCCACTCCCCCTTCTTTTCATTCCTCCCCCTGAAAGGTGACGTGTGGGGCTCCGGTCAAACTGAATCACTCGACATCACAGCTCCCAGCACTACTGTAAGTACACGCCTGCTCATAATCTAGTGGACTTATTTGGTTTGAAAGCTTCACTTTGGTCCTCTATAAACGCTTAGTCCTTTCAGCCTTGGATATCTCTTAAAGTTTTAATATCAACCACATCTTTTAGTATGTAACTTATCAATGAAGAGTGATTTCTTAAAGTATGGGTAACCTGGTCCTCGTTTCCAGCTTGGATGACAGAGGAGGACACCTGCCAACCAACGAGAAGAATTGAAGTGATGGACTAACGCTTCCTGAGAGACATCCCATGTTGAATCTACCTACCTGTTATTGTACGCTGATGCAGACATAAACCCTTCATCATAGCAGTGGTAAAAGAACCTGCTTTCTTGTCATCTGATTAATTTATTCACACGGCTAAGACTCTGTGAAGAATGATCGGTGGTTGTCCACAACTCCTGCTACCCCCGTCCCCCCCCCACATCAGCAACGGCTTTCGATTTCAACAACACGCAGTGTCACCAACACCAGACACCCCAGTATCAATATATATATATATATTAGCGTTGAGTTCAAATGTAATTTTTTCATTTCATTTTTCATTTTTCTTTCAAATAGGATATACCTTTCATGTTTCATTGTTTTATGTTTGCTTTAATAAATAACGAAGTGTTTATCTTTGTGAATTATTGTTTCTTTGTCTATTCATTAATTTTCCTGAGGAGGAGCCAGCCTTGGTAATACTGACTGAAGTTGTTATGTGGCTGAGTAAGCCTTCACAAATACTATTGAAATACTATCGTTCCATGGTCAGCTGCTGCTGCTGTACCATGGTCAGCTTCAGCTGTCTGTTACCAGTCACTGCTTGCTGTACCACAGTCAGCTGCTCTGCACCACCGCAGCTGCTGCTGACTGTGCCTGGTCATCTGCTACTGCTGCTGCTGTACCACAGTCAGCCTGCTGCTGTACCCACAGTACAGCTGCTGCTGCAACCACCGTTCAGCTGCTGCATGCCTGTAACCATGGTCAGCTGCTGCTGCTGCTGTACCTTCAGTCAGCTGCTGCGCACACCCGGTCTGCCGCTGCAGCTGCACCATGGTCAGCTGCTGTTGCACACAGTCAACTGTACTACTCTAGGATGTGGAGGAGACTGTTAGTGGTGTGGCTTATCAAGACTACCGTGAAACAATTAACCCCAAGGTTTAACCACCCAGGATAACCCAAGAAAGTCGGTGTGTCCATCGGGACTGTCCCCTAACTAATTTCATGGGGTCCTTAATATTGTTCTCGCAGATGCGACCCCACTCCAGTCGACTAACACCCAGGTGAACAGGAGAAAAATGCTGAAATAGAGCTCATTGGTGAATTTAAGGCCAGCAAGGATGGGGGTTTTTTATTTGGTGATAATTTAAAGAATCATAGTGCATACACAGTGTATAAGGTCTTCTGGAAGAAAATAATGCCCAACTCAAACCTACATTACTCAGGAGGAAAAAGCACTCCCAGGACACAAACAGGAGTCTCATCACACTAAACTTCAATAAAGGTAAGTGTCATTTATTTCATTTAGTAAGAGTAGTACATGCCCAATATACATTATGAAAGTACTACTCCTACAGTTGTTGGTGTACTTTCTTTCTGTGTGTTGCGGAAAATCTATATTTATATGGTTAAAAATTTTTTTTGGGTGTCTTAAAAGGTTTAAATTTTATTTCTTATTTTTATGGGGACAATTAGTTAACCTACGATCTTTCGTCTTACGATGGGCTCCGGGAAATGGATTATATTTTAAGTCGGGGTCCATGTATATATATTTTTTTTATATTTATATATATATATATATATATATATTATTATTTATTTATAATTATATTACAGTGGACCCTGTTAACGATCATAAATTGCGAAGATTCATGTAAAGTAATTTATTAAGGGTTTGTAAGAAATGTTTGGGGTCAAATGGATAATCACTTCAAAAAAATTCTTATTGGAAAATTTGGTAGTATGCACCAACTTACTTATTAATGAAAAAAGTTCGTTTACCGGGGGTATTATATTATATATATTTATATTATAATATTATATAATATATATATATATATATACAAACAACACACACCTACCTCCGACTTAGGCCCTTTAGTTCGGTTCCAAGAAAACCGGTCATAAGTCAAAATAAAACCATACCCCGGGGATCGATCCGCGTAAATAGAGTCTCAAAACTCCAGCCTCGCGTTAGCCCTGACCACTAATGAACGGCTGGAGTTTTGTGACTCTAGGGCCCGCGGTTCAGTCCGGGGGGTTTTTGGTTTGTTTGCAATCGTTTTTCATTTTACGATTTCTTGAGTCAAGTCAGATAAGTTGAAAAGGTCGTAAGTCGAACTTTACTACTGAATATCAACAAACATTTTTGTATGACTTTTTTTTTTTGTTTTATTTTGATATTTCATGTTTTACTTACTTTTTATGTTGTTAGTACTGTATTTTATACTGAAAGGGTTTTAGTATAAAAACACTGTGTACAACACAAATAGTTGTTTTTTTCCGAAATTTGGCATAAAAAATGGTTGTAAGTCAAGTGGTCGTAAGTCGAGCAGGTCGTAAATCGGATGGTAGGTGTTATATATACAGTGGACCCTCGCCCAATGATGGCATCGATTAACGATAAATTCGACTAGCGATACATTTTAGTGAAAAAATTTTTTGCCTCGACTAGCGTTTAAAAATCCCGACCAGCGCATTCACTCCGTTGGAGACTTTGTCCACTTTGGCCTGAGTGCGCCTCATTGTCCCATGGGTGCCAGTGTTTACAAGCCAGCCAGCCCACCATGGTCGCTTTGAAACATTTCAATTGGAACATTTCATATTATCACATCCCCCTTTTAGTGATTGAACCTGCAAAATAAGTCACCATGGGCCCCAAGAAAGCTTTTAGTGCCAACCCTACAGCAAAAAGGGTGAGGGAATTTATATGAGATGAAGAAAGAGCATGTAATTGAAAGTGAGTGCGTTTCCCAAGCTGGGGCAGGTTGTATAGTTAAACCCCAATCAACCATCGCTACTATTGTGGGCAAGAAAACGGCAATCAAAAGGAAGCTGTTCTTGCCAAAGGTGCAACTATGTTTCGAAACTGAGATGCAAGTGATAGAAAATATTTTAGGACTGTTATTGGTGTGGATAAATGAAAACAGATAGCGGGGATAGCATCTCTCAAGCGATCATATGTAAAAAGGCTAGGAAGTTGCATGACGATTTAATTAAAAAAATGCCAGCAACTAGTGATGTGAGTGAATTTAAGGCCAGCAAAGGTTGGTTTGAGAGATTTAAGAAGCATAGTGGCATTCATAGTGTGATAAGGGATGGTGAGGCTGCCAGTTTGGACCACAAAGCGGCTGAAAATATGTGCAGGGAAATTTAAGGGTACGTTGTGAAAGGGCTGGAAACCTGAACCAGTGTTTAATTGTGACGAAACAGGCCTGTTTTGGAAGAAAATGCCAAGCAGGACCTACATTACTCATGAGGAAAAGGCACTCCCAGGACATGAGCTTTGAAAGACAGGCTTTCTTGTTGATGAGTGCCAATGCTAGTGGTGATTGCAAAGTGAAGCCTTTATTGGTGTATCACTCTGAAACTCCCCGAGTGTTTAAGGATAAATGTCCTAAAGGCTAATTTGTGTGTGCTGTGGAGGGCAAACAATAAGGCATGGGTCACTTGGGACTTTTTCTATGACTGGTTTACACCAAGCATTTGCCCCCAATATGAAAAATTACCTATATGAAAGAAATTAGACCTTAAGTGCCTCCTGGTATTAGACAATGCTCCTGGTCATCCTTTAGACTTGGCAGAGCAACTTTCTTTTGGACATGAGCTTCATTAAGGTGAAGTTTTTGCCTCCTATACCACTCCCTCCTGCAGGCCCATGGACCAGCAGGTCATTTCCAACTTCAAGAAAATTGTACACAAAAGCCATGTTTCAAAAGGGGCTTTGTAGTGACCTCAGAAACTCAAACTGACTAAAAGAGTTTTTGAAAGATCACTTTACCATCCTCAATTTTGTAAACATTGGTAAGGCTTGGGAGGAAGTGACTAAGAGGACCTTGAACTCTGCTTGGAAAAAACTGTGGCCAGAATGTGTAGACAAAAGGGATTTTGAAGGGTTTGAGGCTAACTCTGGATATCCTATGCCAGTTGAGGAATCCTCTGTGGCATTGGGGGAAATCCTTGGGGTTGGAGGTTAGTGGGGAGGATGTGGAAGAGTTCGTGGAGGAGGACAGTGAAGAACTAACCACTGATGTGCTGCTAGATCATCTTCATCAGCATGAGGCCACACCTGAGGAAACTGCTTCGGGAGTAGAATTGCAGAGTAATTCAACCATTCAAATCATTATGAAGCTGTGTGTAGTCTGTGGTCGTCAAAACAAACGGGCTTCCAATGGATAAATTGTTCATTTTTTGTGGAAATTGGTGTCCACGCACCTTGTGCCGTTATTCTAGAAACTAGCTACAAGCAGGTTATTAAACAAGTGAAGTGTTTTTTGGGGTATGCCCAAAATGAGGAAAATCTGTGGACTAAAATCACAAGGGTATTAAAGAGGACAACATCAAATGCTGCTTTCATAGAAAACTGGAAAGCACTTTCTACAAACGATGGGACAATAATAAGTCTGGTCTGAATTGGTACTGCCCTTCTGATACTGGCCATGTAGTCACATACTGTTAAAGTTGGAGGTGATTTCCTGGTGTCAGTAAATGTGGGGCTGATACGTGCTGTCATGGGAGACAGTAATGTTGAAGCTGAGAGGTGCTGTCCTGGGGAGACAGAAATGGTGAAGCTGGACGTACTGTTCCTGGGACGGACAGTAATGGTGAAGCTGGTGCTACTGTCTTGGTGAGACCAGTAATGGTAGAAGCTGGGAGATTTTGTCCAGGTAGATCGGGATTTATAGCAGGAGGGAATACATATAAATGACCTCATAGGGGACAGGAGCCATTAGTAGTGGGAAAACAAGTGTAGTCCAAAGTATAAGATAAAAACCAATATTGCTAAACTAGAATTACCGCAGGAAAATAGCAAAACAAGAGGACTCAATAGCAATACTGAGGATAAATTACCATAAACAAACTGGTGGGTAGCTCCTTGTTGGTGCTAGGGTGGATAGAAGTAAACAGGGAAAACATGCACCCAACAGGGAATACAGTCACAGAAACCCAAGGCATACGGAAACCAAGCCTGTGCACATACTATGCAACTTGGTATCTGCTGGAATGGGATAATTCCTGGGAAAAAAACAGATGGGGACATGCAACTATGACACCCTAGAAAATTCCATGCCCCCCCCCTATTCTATGACAACAGGAAAATGCAAAACTCCCTTCCTGTAAGCTTTTTCTACCTGAAAGTGTTACCTTTTCAGTACCAGGAAAGACAGTGCTATAAACTTAAATTGCCGGGCCATACCATCTAAAGGGGAAAAAAGACTACAAAACATCCAGGCCATGGGAAAACCTGGGTAGCCCACAGCCACTCAAAGAAGGGAGGAGGTTTTTTTAGGCCAGGAAGGAAAAAAAAATGGCAGGAAATGCAGAATCGTACACCAAAATCAGTCATTCCTGGGTGGAACCACAGTCGATGGACCTCCACTCCAAAACCAACAGATACAGAAAAACTACATGCCGGGGAGAAAAGAAAAAAATCCCCCACTGTACCAAAATACCACCAGTCCGATAACATTCTTCTTTGCAAATATAATAACAGGGTCTAAAGCCAGCAACAAAAACTACCAAAATACATTTCATCCGTGGACTGCTTGCAAGAGGCAATAGGCCAAGGTTCGCGGCTTTCATGAGGACCCACAATAAGGATTCACTTGGACAACGAAATATGGATCCCAGTTACAATCTATACAGGAACTGTGACAGAGTGAACAGGGCAAAAGGGGGGGGTTGGCCTGTACATTGCAGAGTCCACTAGTTTGCACAGAACTGCTTAGGCCTTCAAATGATGCAGTGGAAGTTGTAGCAGAAAAGGTTCTGATGAACCAAAACCCTAGTCCATTGTGAGTAGTCTACAAGCCTCCGGGGATGCAACATCCCAGCGTATTCAAGGAACAGCTGTTTAAAATTGACCACTGTCTGGAAAATCTTCCAGATTCTGCACCCAACATCTGGCTTCCTGCGCCGGGATTTCAACTTAAGGCACCTAAAAATGGAGGAATATAGCAAATAATGTTGCACTAATAAACACCAGGAGGCAGGCTCGGATGAAAACTCACACTCACAAGAGCTTTTAAATCTCTGCACAAAATTCAATTTAAACCAGCAATTAATAGAGCCTACTAGATGGAGAATACTATTGGACCTCATCTTCACTAACAATGATGATCTGATAAGATATGTTAACCCATATCAAAAACATATTACTCAGATCACAAACATAATTGAGGTTCAGACATGAATGGCGTGGAGCCCAAGGGACCAACAAAAATGGAATAGTCCACGAGGGAGCAATCACCAAATTACAACTTCTATACAAAAACAGAAAGTGGGACCAAGTAAACCAAGTCCCTAACTGATATACAGCTGGGAAGATACACTAAGCAACACAGACCCCAACTTATGCCTAGAACTGATTAACTCGGTGGCACTCGAATGTATGCACCAAGGCTTATTCCTTAAGAAAAAAGGTGGAGTACGATGTAAAAATAGAAAGAGGTGACAGCGCGCTCCCTTTACAGGCGACGGAAAAGAATAACAGAGCGGCTAAAAGAGGTCAATATATTCTGATAAATGCGTAGGGAAGCACTGGTCAGTGAAATAGCAAGCATCGAACTTAAGCTAAAAGAAACTTTAGGAGTCAGGGAATCTCGGGAAAGAACTAAATGCCATAAATGAAATCGAAAGAAACCCAAAGTATTTCTTTCCTATGCCAAATCAAACTCGAGAACAACGTCCCAGTATTGGGCCCCTACTTAAACAAGATGGGTCCTACAAGATGACAGCAAGGAAATGAGTGAGCTACTCATAGTTTCCCAATATGATCAGTTTTTTGCATAGCCGCTAAACCAGGACCTGAGAGTCGAAGACAAAATTGAAATTTTTTATGGTGAATGCCACAAAATTTGATTAACACATGCCTATCTGATGTTATCCTGACGCCAAATGGACTTCGAACATGCGATAAATGACAATGCCCAATGCACTCTGCCCCAGGGCCAGCCTCATGGTATCTCTGTGTTCATCAAAAATAAAGAACTGCAAGAAGCCCCTATCCGATGCCTTTTCCATCCTATGGAGTTTGGAGCATGGGACAACGGGGGTTCGTCCCTCAGTTACTGAAAACAACAGACTCGGCCCCAACTCCCACAAAGTGGGGCAGTAAGCAAACTGCAAAGACTACAGACAATACCACTAACATCCCATATCATAATAAAAATCTTTGATAAGGGTCCTAAGAAGCCAGATCACCACCCATCTAGAAAAAACCCATCAGTTACACAAACCCAGGGCAACTGGGTTTAGAACAGGTCGCTCCTGTCTGTTAAACTATTGGATCACTACGAAAAGGTCCTAAATGCACTAGAAGACAAAAAGAATGCAGGATGGTAATATATACAGACTTTGCAAAAAGCCTTTGACAAGTGTGACCATGGCCGTTAATAGCGCACAAAATGCGTGCCTAAAGGGGAATAACACCGGAAATAGTCGGGTGATGGGATCTATAATTTCTCATAACAGGAAACAGAGAGTAGTCGTCAACGAGTATAGTCCGAGGGCAGCTACGGTGAAAAAAGCTCTGTTCCACAAGGACAGTTCTAGCTCCCTCTTGTTCTCATCAATCATATCCGACATTAGATAAGGATGTCAGCCACTGGCACCGTGGTCTTCCTTGCAGTGATGACACACGAAATCTGCATGACAGTGTCTTCCATTGCAGACACAGCAAGGGCTCCAGGCGGACATCAAACCAATATCTTCAGTGGGCTGCGGAAAAACAATATGAAGATTCACGTATGAGTAATTTCAATTATCTCAGATATGGTAAACATCGAGGAAATTAAATCTTCATCAGAGTACAAACCAAATTCTGGCCACAAACATAGAGCGAAACACCACGTCAAAGACCTGGGAGTGTTCATGTCGGAGGATCTCACCTTCAAAGGACCATAACATTGTATCATCGCATCTCTAGAAAAATTGACAGGGATGGATAAGGAGATCCTTCAAACTAGGGAGGCCAAGCATTTGAGGACACTTTCAGGTCACTTGTTCTATTAGGCTGGATTATTGCTGCACTCTAACAGACCTTTCAAGGGCAGGTGAAATTGCCGACCTAGAAAATGTACAGTGAACTTTCACGGACGCGCATAAACGGAGATAAAACACCTCAATTACTGGGAGCGCTTGAGGTTTCTAAAAACCTGTATTCCTGGAACGCAGGAGGGAGAGATACATGATTTTATACTCACCTGGAAAATCCTAGCGGGACTAGTTACCGAAAACTTGCACACGAAAAATCACTACTACGAAAGCAAAAAGACTTGGCAGACGATGTACATCCCCCAATGGAAAGCAGGGGTGTCAATAGCTCATTAAGTGGGACCATACCAATAAGTGTCAGGGGCCGAGACTGTTCAACTGGCCTCCCAGCACACATAAGGGGGATTTCCAAAAGGACCTGGCAGTCTTCAAGAGGCACTGGACAAGCCACCTAAAGTCAGTTTCCTGATAAGCCGGGCCTGTGGCTCGTACGTTGGTTGTGCGTGCCCCAGCAGCAGAACAGCCTGGTTGATCGGGGCTGTTCCACCAGGGGGCCTGGTCACAGCGGGCCGCGGGGGCGTTGACCCCCGAAACTCTCTCCAGGTAAACTCCAGGTATACAACTTGTGATTTATCTTGAAGATCTTTACAGATAAACATTTAAGTGAGAATTTTAAATTAGTGAAGCATGTGACAATAGAGGAAAAATCTTTTTAGTTGGAGTTTGTTGTGTTGGTAATTGTGGAATATTGTGCTATACTGACTCAAGTTTCTATTGCAGAAGTATTTTGTGGAAGACTACCAGGTTGTGTCTTCCAGGACACTATATCTTCAGTACTTCAGAGAAGCACAGTTGTAGGTATGGTCTTTAAAACACAACTGATATGCAGGAAGTATTTTGTTTTTATGAGACTACCAGTTGTGTCTTGCCAGGTCCACTATATCTTCAGTACTTTCAAGAAGCACCAGTGTAAGTGGTCTTAAACAACATATAATGATATTGCAGAAGTATTTTTGTGGTAGATACCAGGTTGTGTCTTGCCAGACACTATATCTTCAGTACTTCAAGAAAGGGCAACAGAAGTTCTTCTTGTTAATTTTTTAATTGCTATTACTAATTACACAAATTTTGCTTTTGATATTGGCCTATACATGAGATAATGCATCTATATGATTAGTGTGCACTATATAAAACATATCCTGCACAGGCCAGTGCTTGAGAAAAAACAAAGTGCAACTGTGTTTTTGGATTAAAACAGCAAATTTTTGGTGTATTTTCATATGTTTTTTATAGCATTCACTGTTTCTTGGGTCTCATTGATAAAATAGATGATGTATTACCAACAAATTGACTTTGATGGATTTAGTTACAGGAAAATAAATTGAAAATTGAGTTCAGGTTGTGGAAATGTTCTGTTTTTGCTGGATATTAGAGGATAAACAATCACATCACGTGTGTAATACAGTCAGCTGGGCGGGTTCTTTAATGTTGTGCTGCTGAATGCACTGGATATTAATTTATACCAGTATTACAATATTGCATAACAGTAACTTTTCTATTTATTGTGTGCATTAAAATATTTGTGAATAAGAAATCAAATGAAATTCATCTGTAAAGCCTAAAATATAACAAATAGTAGTAGAAAATGTTAGTTTGAAGTGCAAGTTGCTTGCATTGATATTCTAGACCCCTATTTTTGAAATTAGGGAATATTATAATTTTTGTTGAAATTGGCCATATTTCCTATTTCCAATCACTTTATTGGAAGTTGAAATAAGTTGAATTGGGCAGTTTATGTGCGTAAATTGATAATTTAGGAACATCATACTAGTGAAATGAGCTAAGAATTTGGTCTAAAGGAACTAACTGTAATTGGCCAAAAACAGGACTCAAAGTGGGGAAAATTGACAATGATAAATATTTCTGGACACAGCAAAATTTACAGGACTATAACCTCATCAATTCTTTATAAAAATTATTTCATTTTATTACATTAAGAAAGATTCTATAGGATTTCTAAGAGAAAATAATATTTAAATTTTTTTAGGACCTGTGGGGAATTTTCAGGTTGGGTGTCTGACCCTTCAAAGGATCAATAAAAGAATAGCGAAATTTGTTTAAACACAAGAACAAAATAATAATAATAATAATAATAATATAATATAATATTAAATAAAGAAAATAATAATAACAATAATATTGTTGAGTGTATCTGCAGTGTTCTAGTATATATATTAATCTTTTAACCACAAAACAAAAATTTTGATAGTGTTTTAAACAATATGAAAATTTATTAGTGCTTCTTTAGTAGAAAAAGTTTTACCAAAAATAAATTCTTAACATCGGGCAATATGTTCATAAGGAAAAACCATGTGTTCTGTGTTCAAAATAGTTAAAAAAAATCATAAGAGACTTGTGAGAAACATTACGAAGATTAACTATACCACTTGTTGTATGACTAAATATTTTAATTGAAATGTCATTTTAAAAAATATGGGAAAACATAAAGAACACAACCATATGAAATGTTCTGAGTGTCTGAAATGTTTTAGTAAAAAAAAAGTCTCTTGAGTCACATGTGAGAGTACATACAGGAGAGGAAACCATATGAAGTTCTGAGTGTTGAAATGTTTTTAGTCAAAAAAGTCATCTTGTGTCACATAGCGAGAGTTACTCAGGAGATAAACCATATCAATGTTCTGAGGGTCTGAAATGTTTTAGTAAAAAAAAGCAGTCTTGTGACACAATATGAGAGTACATACAGGAGATAAATTCATATTCAATGTTCTGAGGTCTGAAATGTTTTAGTAAAAAAAAGCAGTCTTGTGAACACATGCGAGGAGTACACCACAGGAGTTTAATCATATGAAATGTTCTGAGTGTCAGAAATGTTTTAGTAAAAAAAAGCAGTTCTTGTGACACACATGAGAGTACATACAGGAGATAAACAATATTCATTGTGCTGAGTGTTCTGATTGTTTTTAGTTGTAAAAAGCAATCTTGTGACACACATGGAGAGTACATAAGGAGATAAACCATATTCATTGTGCTGAGTGTCTGAAATGTTTTAGCATAAAAGGCAGTCTTGTGAAAACATATGAGACAAACATACACGGAAAATAAACATATCTATGACTCTGAGGTCTGATATGTTTTGTAAAAAAAGCCATCTTCTTGTGACACACATGAGAGTACATTCAGGAGATAAAACCATATCATTGTGCTGAGTTGTCTGAAAAGTTTTAGTCAAAAAAGCAGTCTTGTGGACACAACATGAGAGTACATACAGGAGATAAACCCATATCAATGTTCTGAGTGTCTGAACATGGTTTTAGTGTAAAAGGCAGTCTTATGACACTTGAGACTACTATACAGGAGATAAACCATATCGTGTTCTGAGTGTCTGAAATGTTTTAGTGTTAAAATGCAGGTCTTGTGACACACATGAGACTACACCACAGGAGTTAAACCATATCAATGTTCTGAGTGTCTGAAATGTTTTAATAAAAAAATGCAAATCTTGTGAACACATGAGACACATACAGGAGTTAAACCATATCAATGTTTCTGTGTGTCTGATTGTTTTAATCAAAAAAGCTATCTTATGTAACATATTAGAGCACACTTTACAGGAGATATACCATTATCATGTTCTGAGTGTCTGAAAATGTTTTAATTACACAAGCAGTCATGTGACTCAAATGAGACTACATACAGGGAGTTATACCATATCATTGTTTGAGTGTCCTGAAATGTTTTAACAAAAAGCAATCTTATGAAAACATATTAGAGGCACATTACAGGAGTAAATCATATAAAGTGTTCGAGTTGTCTGAATGTTTTTAATCAAAAAAAGCGTCTTCTGACACATATGATGGGCATAAGGAGATAACCATATCATTGTTATGAGAATGTCTGAAATGCTTAATAAAAGAATGCAGTCTTGTGTCACACATGAGACTTACCATACGGAGATTAAACCATATCCAGTGTTCTGAGTGTTGAAAGTTTTAATCAAAAAAGCTGTCTTCTGACACATAGATTGTGCCATTACAGGAGATTAACCATATCAATGTTCTAGTGTCTGAAAATGTTTTACCTCAAAAAAGCACTCTTGTGAGACATACTCAAGTTCATTCAAGAGATGAAACATGTTAGTGTTTAATATTTCAGAAATATTTTAGTTATAAATTCATCAGAATATTTTTTTTTTTTTTATCACCATGGCCGATTCCCCTCCAAGGCAGGGTGGCCCGAAAAAGAAAAACTTTCACCATCATTCATTCCATCACTGTCTTGCCAGAAGGGTGCTTTACACTACAGTTTTTAAACTGCAACATTAACACCCCTCCTTCAGAGTGCAGGCACTGTACTTCCCATTCCAGGACTCAAGTCCGGCTGCCGTTTCCTGAACCCCTTCTAAATGTTACCTTTGCTACACTCCATACAGCACGTCAAGTATTAAAAACCATTTGTCTCCCTTTCACTCCTATCAAAACGGCTCACGCATGCCTGATGGAAGTCATGCCCCTGCACCACAAAACCTCCTTTACCACCTCCTCCTACCTTCTCCTAGGCCGACCCCTACCCCGCCTTCCTTCCACTGCAGATATGATACACTCTTGAAGTTATTCTGTTTCGCTCCCATTCTCTCAACAGTCCGAACCACCTCAATACCCCCTTCCTCAGCACTCTGGGACAACAGTTGTTGGTATTCCGCACCTCCTCAAATCTTCCAAACTACGAATTCTCCGCTTTATATTCACACCACTCATTGCTCTCCTCAGGACATGACATCTCACTGCCTCCAGCCTTCTCCTCGCTGCAACCCTTCATTCACCCATGCTTCACACCCTATAAGAGATTGGGTAAAGCTATACTCTCATAATTTCCCCTTCTTTGCCTCCAAGGCAAAGTTCTTTTGTCTCCACAGGATCCTTAAGTGCACCACTCACCCTTTTTCCCTCATCAATTCGATGATTCACCTCATCCTTTCATAGATCCCATCGTCTGGAACGTCCCAACTCCCAGATATCTGAATACATTTCACCTCCCCATACTCTTCGCCCTCCAATATTGATATCAATCTTTCATCACCTAATCTTTTTGTTATCTCATAACCTTACTCTTTCCTGTATTCACTTTCAATTTTTCTTTTTTGGACACCCTACCACAATTCCATCCACCAATCTCTGCAACTTCTCTCTTCAGATATCTCCCATGAGCACAGTGTGTATCAGCAAAGTAGACATCTGTGACATTCCCAACTTTATGTGTGATTCTTTATCTTTTTTAACTCCACGCCCTCTTGCTAAGACCCTGCATTTACTTCTCTTGCCAACCCCATCTATAAATATATTAAACAACCACGGTGGTCATACACATCCTTGTCTAAGGCCTACTTTTTACTGGGAATTAATTTCCCTCTTTTTCCTACATACTCTAACTTGGGAAGCCTCACTATCCCTCTTTAAAAAAACTCTTCACTGCTTTCAGCTAAACCTACTCCTACACCATACACCTGCAACATACTGACACATTGCCCCCCTATCCACCCTGTCATACGCCCTTTTCCAAATCCATAAATGCCACAAAGGACCTCTTTAGCCTTATCTAAATTACTGTTACTTATATGTTTCACTGTATATCACCTGGTCCACACACCCCTACCTTTCCTAAGGTCTTGTTATTTGCTAGATCCTATTCTCCGTCTTTACTCTTAATTCTTTCAATATCACTCTACCATACACTTTGCCAGGTATACTCTACAGACTTCTTTTCTTTCACGATACCAGCCGTATCCCAATGAGGTGGGTTGGCCCACAAAAAGAAAAAAAGTGAAGTTTATCCTTTTTTTAAATTTAGTAATATTATCCAGGAGAAGGGGTTACTAGCAGCCCTTGATCACGGCATTTTAGTCAGACTCTTACGCACTCATGGGCTTACAGAGGAAGAATTCTGTTCTCTTCCCCAGGTGTGATATAGAGAAATAAACAAGAACAAGTAATTAGAAAGAAATAGAGAAAACCCAAGAGGGTTGTGTGTGTATTTATATATTGCTTGTTACTTGACCTCCTCCTTGTACTATGCCTTCCACCCGTCCCACTCCCAAGTTTCTCACTATTCTGCCACCTCCCAGGTTTCTGCCACCTTCTTCATCCCCTCACACACATCATCTCCAGTCCCTTACAATCTTTCCCTCCCCCTCTACTTTGGTCACAGCTCCCACTTACTGTCCCAATCTTTACTAAACCTCCCCCTTCTATTCTCCAATATGGTCCCCATACATCTTTGAATTCAGAAACACTTGAAGCCATTTCAGAAAATATTGCAGTGGTGCTACACCTTCAATGGACACTGATTCACTTCCTGTTCCTTCTTTCCCTCTCCTCCAATCTTACTACCCTCCATTCTTCGCAATCGCTCCGTTCCTTCGCTTTTCTTGAAGTCTTCAATGCCCCAAACGTTGACCTCTTTCTACTCCCCTCTAGTCTGTAGGTGCCTTCCCTACGGATTCTGGTATTTTCTTCATCGCCATCATGGCCTATTTGCAGTGGAAGTCCGCTGCATCTGGGTAATCGGGTGGTGAGCTTTAGATGTTGCCTTTCCAGTGGTTCCCCTGTATGGTTTGCTTGCTTACAAGAACCAAAATTACACTCGGTGTTTTCCAACCTATCTAGGCTATAATATTATTGTATTCTTCAGATCCTTCTCAGATGGGACTTTAATGAGTGCCACTTCTTCTACACTATGTATTCAGTACTGTCAAAACTATTTTGTCCATACTTACTGCATTAACATCTGTTCTTTATATCTCTTCCTTCTCGGTGCATTTTCTATTCCCAGATTTTACCTTTCTTGTTTCATCCTTACAACCACACATAGTCTTTTACTTTGGTGATTTTAACGCCCACCATTTCCTCTGGGGGGGGGTTCATTTGTGACTCACGTGGCATCCAGTTGGTGCGCTTTTCTGCCTCTCACCCCCCTCATTGTTTTAAAATTAGGGTACTCCCCACCCCATATTTGGATCCTCATACTCATTATCTCTCTTGGCCATTCGTTCTATCAGGGCTCTTCCTCACATGCATTAGGACTTCACATGGGTCTGTTATACCAGGGGACTTACATGACACCGATCAATTTTCCAATCATTCTTACTTCTTCCTTTTCACAACCTTCCGCTAGGACCTCCAATGGTTAATTTGATTGGGCAAATTGGGAGATCTTTAATCACAACTCATGCTTTTAGTGAGGTTCCTTTTACATCTCATTGATGCGTCCTACACTCCTTCTCTGTTGTCAGGTTTTATACCGGCAGCTTCTCATTTCTTACCCCAAACACTCAGGCGGCATTCTCAGAAGTGCGTGCCTTGGGTGTCTCCTGTTGTGCGCGTGCAGTACAGTTTGTAATGTGCTGCATGGGGAGTGTACAGGTACAATAAGAACCGCTGAGAAGACTTCTAGATTTTAAGCAGATAAAGCGTGCGATCGCTTGCTGTGTCTCCGTGAAGTAAACGCACACTTGCTGGCGTTGGACTATGTTTCCACCATCACTCTGCTTCTTCTATGAGTGTAGTCTGGAAAAAAAGTGAGGAAATTGTGTGGTAAAATACTCCTGACCACAGCTCCAGTTCTACGGTTCGCTGGTGTTGATGTTAGCAAACCCTCTCGTCGTTTGCCATTGAACCTTGGCGCACATCTTCGTCCTTATTTCCTGGGGGCTCCATCTATGGGCCCCCTCGTTTCTTTCCTCAAAAGTCTGACTGGGAGTTAGTAACTTTGACTTTTATTTCTCTCAGAGAAGAACAGTAAATTGTGCCTTTTACACTTCAATAGAATGGGGGCAACGCTTCAGCTTGTGATCATCGACGTGGGCCTGATGGACCATTATATTCGTATGTTTACTATCATCGTTCATCGGTCCAGCCCTTGTAGTCCTCTTATCACCTCTTCAATCTTATTTTGGGCTCATAGGAGTTTTCCCCAGCGTGGAATCTGCCAATTGTTCTCCCTTTCGCACACTGGGTTACTAAGGACATGATGCCTCCACTATCGTCCCTTCGTCTTTACTAGTGAGTTTGCAAAGTGATGGAAGTCTTGTAAATTGACATTTAATGTTGGTATTTAGAGACACACAACAGTCTTCTCCGCTAGTCAATATGGCTTTCGTTAGGGCCGTTCTACCATAGACCCTTACTAGCTTGGGATATGTATGTTTTCATAATGCACTTTGCGAATAATCACTCGTTATTGCCATATTTTTTTGACCTGGGAAGGTTTTTATGTCACAAACTTGGTGGTTATATTATTTTGTCCCAGGCACACTCCTTAGGGCCTCCAAGCAATCTACCATCCTTCTTAAGAACTTTTTAACTGACAGACATTTCCGTGTTAGAGTCTATAAGGTTCTTTCCCCGGACTTCGTCCAAGCTAAAGGTGTCCCTCAGGGTTGTGTTCAATGGCAAACACTTTTTCTCCTTGCTATAATGACTTGGATCTCTGTTCTCACCCCCAATATTATGGTCATCACTCTATGTTGATGACTTCGCTATTGACTTGTGCAGGCTCTGATGTCATCTCATTGCAGTTTTTCCAGCATGCGGTCAGATCGTGTTCCTCTTGGGCCAACACGATTGGTTTTTAAATTTCAAGTACCAAAACTCTCCAAATTACTTTCACTAGAGCTCTCTCATCTCCGATCAATCCTTTGTATCTCTATGGCTCCCGCATCCTCCGAACGTGATGCAAGTCAGGTTTCTAGGCCTTTCTCTATTGGTCCATAGGTTATATTGGAAAAAACTCATATTACCTCTCTGGAAGGCACTTGTCCACAGCCGGCTAAACCTTCTTAAAAACCCTTGCCCATCTTTCTGGGGAGCTGATAATCGAACTTGCTTCACCTACATCAGCCCTCGTTTTATCGAAACAACCGATTAGGGTGACCAGATTTATGCAGGCGGCCTCTCCTGCTACTCTCTTCTAGCCTTAAACCCTATCCATCACCAAGGATTACGTTTTTGCCTTGGTGCTTTTCGTTCTTCCTGTTGAGAGCCTCTATGCAGGTAGCGAATGTTCCATCCTTGTCGATCGCCGTGATTGCCCATTGCCTTTGTACTATGTACGCTCTCACGATCTCCACAATCCTTCCATTTATAGAATGGTCCCGATATTAGCTAGGACATTCTTTATTCGTTCGCCGCCCCTGTTTGCTCCATCCCTTTTCTCTTTGACTACATTACTCTTGTCTTCCTTCAGTTACCACCTTTATATGCTCATGTAGCATCTCACTTTTCCCTAACCCCTGGAAGTTCCTGCTGTTCGGGTCTGTCTCTTTCTCACTCCGTGCTCGAAAGCTCAACTTGCCTATGGTGGCTTCCGCTCTCTTTTATCATTGATCACTTCCACTTCCATTCTCTTTCCATCGCTGTGTACACAGGAATGGCATAAGTCATCAGACAGCGTCGGGTTCGCAGCGTGTTTCGGACAGCGTCATGACGGGGGCATTTACTATCTTCGGCTAGCATTTTTACTCCTGAATTGTTTGCCATTCTCCCTGCAGCACTTATTTCGTATTATTGCATCTATGCCTGTGTCTCAGACTCCCATCTTAGTGCTATTACAGGGCTATACGAAAATTTGTTACATCTCACCCCCTAGTTCTCCGTATCCAGCTTTTGGCTCATGCCCGTATCTTCGAAGCATGGAAGTTATTACTTTTTTGTGGGGTCCCTGGTGCATGTTGACGTGCCAGGGCAATGAACCTGCTGACACTGCTGCGCGGTCGGCAGTACTTGGACCTACCATTTTCCTATAGAGGTGTTC
The DNA here is from genome assembly GCF_026875155.1 of Cherax quadricarinatus. NCBI lineage: Eukaryota > Metazoa > Arthropoda > Malacostraca > Decapoda > Parastacidae > Cherax > Cherax quadricarinatus. The sequence goes on along the minus strand of NC_069474.1, from coordinate 29,244,928 downwards.
CATTTCTGGAATATTTTTTGCGGCAATAGTACCCACCTTACATCCCGTTGGCAATAACGTTGGTCAAACTTGCTTGGTAACAAAACTTTATTATATTTAAACCAAGCATAGGTTACTGGCCGTCTTTTTAGTCATCAGTGCCATGGTGGGAAACCACTCTCTCCCTTCTTCGGCATTGGCCACACTCGTCTTACTCTACGGGTATCTCATTGAGAGGGGCACCATGTACCTCTCTGTGAGCAGTGTCAAGTTCCTGTATCGATTTGCCCACATTCTGTTGACTGCCCTCCTCTATTCAAACGAGCACGCACAAACTTACCTCCACGCCATTCTTTGTTCTTTGCTACCCTTCTTGCTGATGGACCAGCCTTTAATTCCTGAATCTCTCATTGACTTCTTGACAACAACTGATTTTTACTCCCAAAACTCTGATGCTGATACCTTACGCACTTCCCTAGCCTTTCTAGCTCAGTCTCTTGCTGCCCTTTACCCTTTCACCATCCACTGCTCCGCTGTTATCCGTAAACCTATTACTCATCCACCTCCTTTTGCCACCTGTTTGCTCTTGCTTCCCCTCTGCCCTGCAGCGCTGCTATGCCCTTGTGGCCTTTTTTAGCGCTTCTTTTTGATTATAATAATAATAATCCTTCTTCACATCGATGGTGTTTCTCACTTTCTTTACCATGCGGTACCACTATCAAGTTTCTTTTGGGCCCATGGTAACTTATTTCACAGTCCCACAAGCACTGAAACACAATGAAAAATAATCGTAAATATGTTTGAAGGATTAAAGAGGTTAGTGTTCCACTCAAGCATCAGCAAAGTCACATTGGCTCACGGCGCCTGCACGGGGACATGGACAGTGGGCTGGCGGACAGGTCCGGTACCCGGCAGTTCAAAAATAGGGCGAGTTCAATAATAGGGACAAAGTTGGTGCGAAAAAAGTTTGATTTTCGAAGTATTTGGTAAGCTATATGTTCGAAATTTGAGGTTCCACTGTATTTAGAGTATTGTGTTGCAGTGCAAAGACAGCCACTCTCATGCCTAGCATTATGGGCGACTTAATTAAATGGCTTACAGACTTTATATTACCTTAAGAAATTTCTCATAGTTTAAGTTGTACAATAGTTTCAATAGTACACAATTATTATAATGATTACTATTTAGTCTAAGAAAAAATTTTTGTTTTTTGTGTGAATAAAAATTTGAATTGAAAAAGCAAGCATTTATAAGAAGTTCCGGAGAGATGTACTAATGAACAAAAAATTTGTTATTTTAGTGTTCAGGGGAATGTCTTCATTATTTATTCTGAACCCAATTTGTAAAAATGGTCTTCTTGATTTTGTGTGAATATTGGAAAAATTAGTATTTTTTGATCAGTTTACTGAGTAGATTGAAATAGGTTAATTGGCAGTTTCTTGTACTCAATCGATAGTAATGAAAAGGAGTTATAACATCTTTACATTGAGTTTGGTTGACTGGAAAACAACTGGAATTGCCCAAATTAGGGCTGAAAGAGGCCTAAATCACTGATATGTAAATATAGCATGACTACTAATTTTTGTGAGAGCGTAATTCCAAAAGTTTTCCATCAAATTTTTGTGCTTTTTTTGGGTCACAACCTTTCCTAACCCTACCTTTTTGCCCATCACTCATACAACACATTTGTTCTGACCTTTGTAATTCCTTCTTTAGCTCGTTCATGCTGCAGTGGTCTATGACCTTTTTCAGGTTTAGCATCTTGATTATATTACTGCAGTCTCCTCATCAACAACAGAGTTCGTTCCTAAGACCATGTTGGTATACAAATTTATCACTATAGTGAGGTGCTTAATTTGATAGTGGGTTTGTGTCAGCATGTTTGTCTTGTTTTAATGTCATCTTTGCTCCATTTATTACATTTCTGGATATTTTTTAAATGTTTACTATAGTAGTGTACTGTTTATTTGTAATAAAAGAATAGAGGAATTCAGCTCTAAGATACATTATTTTGGTATTTCAACTGGTCAGAGAGCCCATCGTAAGTCTGAGGTGTCGGTAAACGAGTTACGTCGTAAGTGAGGAGGAGGCTGTTATTAATATTATTATGCTAAAAGGAAATAATTAAAAATTAATGATGTTTGGGTTGAAGTCAAATTGTTTACTCAGTTAATAGGGACATCAACTCCAGCCTTACAGTTTGTGACTACATGGCCAGTATCAAGGGCAGTACCATTCAGCCCAGACTTTTTATGTTCCCATCTGTTGTAGAAAGCTTCCAGGTTTTCTATGAAAGCAGCTTTGATGTTGTCCTCTTTTAATACCCTTGTGTTTTTAGATCCACGATTTTCCTTTATTTGGGCATAACCCAAAAAAACACCTTCTCTGTTTTAGTTACTTGTTTTGTAAGCTAGTTCTTGGATATCTGCACACGGGGCGTGACACCATTTTCCACAAAAATGACAATTTATACTCTAGTTTAATAGCAAATAATGAACAAACAAAGCACTCACCACACTGAGTGGTGGGAGGGCTGGCTGCCAGTTATGGGGGTCGGAGGGAGGGTAGTAGGGACTCGCAGTGGTTAGAAACAGAAATACAAATAGCTAGAGCTTCATTTAAGGTTATTAATAGAATATTCAAGAGGTTGCTAGTAGAATTGCAGTAAATCAACCATTCAAATCATTATGAAGCTGTGTGTAGTCTGTGGTCAGTCAAACAAACGGGCTTCCACATGGATAAATTGTCATTTTTGTGGAAATTGGTGTCCACGCACCTTGTGCCGTTATTCTAGAAACTAGCTACAAGCAGGTTATTAAACAAGTGAAGTGTTTTTTGGGGTATGCCCAAAATGAGGAAAATCTGTGGACTAAAATCACAAGGGTATTAAAGAGGACAACATCAAATGCTGCTTTCATAGAAAACTGGAAAGCACTTTCTACAAACGATGGGACAATAATAAGTCTGGTCTGAATTGGTACTGCCCTTCTGATACTGGCCATGTAGTCACATACTGTTAAAGTTGGAGGTGATTTCCTGGTGTCAGTAAATGTGGGGCTGATACGTGCTGTCATGGGAGACAGTAATGTTGAAGCTGAGAGGTGCTGTCCTGGGGAGACAGAAATGGTGAAGCTGGACGTACTGTTCCTGGGACGGACAGTAATGGTGAAGCTGGTGCTACTGTCTTGGTGAGACCAGTAATGGTAGAAGCTGGGAGATTTTGTCCAGGTAGATCGGGATTTATAGCAGGAGGGAATACATATAAATGACCTCATAGGGGACAGGAGCCATTAGTAGTGGGAAAACAAGTGTAGTCCAAAGTATAAGATAAAAACCAATATTGCTAAACTAGAATTACCGCAGGAAAATAGCAAAACAAGAGGACTCAATAGCAATACTGAGGATAAATTACCATAAACAAACTGGTGGGTAGCTCCTTGTTGGTGCTAGGGTGGATAGAAGTAAACAGGGAAAACATGCACCCAACAGGGAATACAGTCACAGAAACCCAAGGCATACGGAAACCAAGCCTGTGCACATACTATGCAACTTGGTATCTGCTGGAATGGGATAATTCCTGGGAAAAAAACAGATGGGGACATGCAACTATGACACCCTAGAAAATTCCATGCCCCCCCCCTATTCTATGACAACAGGAAAATGCAAAACTCCCTTCCTGTAAGCTTTTTCTACCTGAAAGTGTTACCTTTTCAGTACCAGGAAAGACAGTGCTATAAACTTAAATTGCCGGGCCATACCATCTAAAGGGGAAAAAAGACTACAAAACATCCAGGCCATGGGAAAACCTGGGTAGCCCACAGCCACTCAAAGAAGGGAGGAGGTTTTTTTAGGCCAGGAAGGAAAAAAAAATGGCAGGAAATGCAGAATCGTACACCAAAATCAGTCATTCCTGGGTGGAACCACAGTCGATGGACCTCCACTCCAAAACCAACAGATACAGAAAAACTACATGCCGGGGAGAAAAGAAAAAAATCCCCCACTGTACCAAAATACCACCAGTCCGATAACATTCTTCTTTGCAAATATAATAACAGGGTCTAAAGCCAGCAACAAAAACTACCAAAATACATTTCATCCGTGGACTGCTTGCAAGAGGCAATAGGCCAAGGTTCGCGGCTTTCATGAGGACCCACAATAAGGATTCACTTGGACAACGAAATATGGATCCCAGTTACAATCTATACAGGAACTGTGACAGAGTGAACAGGGCAAAAGGGGGGGGTTGGCCTGTACATTGCAGAGTCCACTAGTTTGCACAGAACTGCTTAGGCCTTCAAATGATGCAGTGGAAGTTGTAGCAGAAAAGGTTCTGATGAACCAAAACCCTAGTCCATTGTGAGTAGTCTACAAGCCTCCGGGGATGCAACATCCCAGCGTATTCAAGGAACAGCTGTTTAAAATTGACCACTGTCTGGAAAATCTTCCAGATTCTGCACCCAACATCTGGCTTCCTGCGCCGGGATTTCAACTTAAGGCACCTAAAAATGGAGGAATATAGCAAATAATGTTGCACTAATAAACACCAGGAGGCAGGCTCGGATGAAAACTCACACTCACAAGAGCTTTTAAATCTCTGCACAAAATTCAATTTAAACCAGCAATTAATAGAGCCTACTAGATGGAGAATACTATTGGACCTCATCTTCACTAACAATGATGATCTGATAAGATATGTTAACCCATATCAAAAACATATTACTCAGATCACAAACATAATTGAGGTTCAGACATGAATGGCGTGGAGCCCAAGGGACCAACAAAAATGGAATAGTCCACGAGGGAGCAATCACCAAATTACAACTTCTATACAAAAACAGAAAGTGGGACCAAGTAAACCAAGTCCCTAACTGATATACAGCTGGGAAGATACACTAAGCAACACAGACCCCAACTTATGCCTAGAACTGATTAACTCGGTGGCACTCGAATGTATGCACCAAGGCTTATTCCTTAAGAAAAAAGGTGGAGTACGATGTAAAAATAGAAAGAGGTGACAGCGCGCTCCCTTTACAGGCGACGGAAAAGAATAACAGAGCGGCTAAAAGAGGTCAATATATTCTGATAAATGCGTAGGGAAGCACTGGTCAGTGAAATAGCAAGCATCGAACTTAAGCTAAAAGAAACTTTAGGAGTCAGGGAATCTCGGGAAAGAACTAAATGCCATAAATGAAATCGAAAGAAACCCAAAGTATTTCTTTCCTATGCCAAATCAAACTCGAGAACAACGTCCCAGTATTGGGCCCCTACTTAAACAAGATGGGTCCTACAAGATGACAGCAAGGAAATGAGTGAGCTACTCATAGTTTCCCAATATGATCAGTTTTTTGCATAGCCGCTAAACCAGGACCTGAGAGTCGAAGACAAAATTGAAATTTTTTATGGTGAATGCCACAAAATTTGATTAACACATGCCTATCTGATGTTATCCTGACGCCAAATGGACTTCGAACATGCGATAAATGACAATGCCCAATGCACTCTGCCCCAGGGCCAGCCTCATGGTATCTCTGTGTTCATCAAAAATAAAGAACTGCAAGAAGCCCCTATCCGATGCCTTTTCCATCCTATGGAGTTTGGAGCATGGGACAACGGGGGTTCGTCCCTCAGTTACTGAAAACAACAGACTCGGCCCCAACTCCCACAAAGTGGGGCAGTAAGCAAACTGCAAAGACTACAGACAATACCACTAACATCCCATATCATAATAAAAATCTTTGATAAGGGTCCTAAGAAGCCAGATCACCACCCATCTAGAAAAAACCCATCAGTTACACAAACCCAGGGCAACTGGGTTTAGAACAGGTCGCTCCTGTCTGTTAAACTATTGGATCACTACGAAAAGGTCCTAAATGCACTAGAAGACAAAAAGAATGCAGGATGGTAATATATACAGACTTTGCAAAAAGCCTTTGACAAGTGTGACCATGGCCGTTAATAGCGCACAAAATGCGTGCCTAAAGGGGAATAACACCGGAAATAGTCGGGTGATGGGATCTATAATTTCTCATAACAGGAAACAGAGAGTAGTCGTCAACGAGTATAGTCCGAGGGCAGCTACGGTGAAAAAAGCTCTGTTCCACAAGGACAGTTCTAGCTCCCTCTTGTTCTCATCAATCATATCCGACATTAGATAAGGATGTCAGCCACTGGCACCGTGGTCTTCCTTGCAGTGATGACACACGAAATCTGCATGACAGTGTCTTCCATTGCAGACACAGCAAGGGCTCCAGGCGGACATCAAACCAATATCTTCAGTGGGCTGCGGAAAAACAATATGAAGATTCACGTATGAGTAATTTCAATTATCTCAGATATGGTAAACATCGAGGAAATTAAATCTTCATCAGAGTACAAACCAAATTCTGGCCACAAACATAGAGCGAAACACCACGTCAAAGACCTGGGAGTGTTCATGTCGGAGGATCTCACCTTCAAAGGACCATAACATTGTATCATCGCATCTCTAGAAAAATTGACAGGGATGGATAAGGAGATCCTTCAAACTAGGGAGGCCAAGCATTTGAGGACACTTTCAGGTCACTTGTTCTATTAGGCTGGATTATTGCTGCACTCTAACAGACCTTTCAAGGGCAGGTGAAATTGCCGACCTAGAAAATGTACAGTGAACTTTCACGGACGCGCATAAACGGAGATAAAACACCTCAATTACTGGGAGCGCTTGAGGTTTCTAAAAACCTGTATTCCTGGAACGCAGGAGGGAGAGATACATGATTTTATACTCACCTGGAAAATCCTAGCGGGACTAGTTACCGAAAACTTGCACACGAAAAATCACTACTACGAAAGCAAAAAGACTTGGCAGACGATGTACATCCCCCAATGGAAAGCAGGGGTGTCAATAGCTCATTAAGTGGGACCATACCAATAAGTGTCAGGGGCCCGAGACTGTTCAACTGCCTCCCAGCACACATAAGGGGGATTTCCAAAAGGACCTGGCAGTCTTCAAGAGGCACTGGACAAGCCACCTAAAGTCAGTTTCCTGATAAGCCGGGCCTGTGGCTCGTACGTTGGTTTGCGTGCCGCCAGCAGCAACAGCCTGGTTGATCAGGGGCTGATCCACCAGGAGGCCTGGTCACAGACCGGGCCGCGGGGGCGTTGACCCCCGAAACTCTCTCCAGGTAAACTCCAGGTATACAACTTGTGATTTATCTTGAAGATCTTTACAGATAAACATTTAAGTGAGAATTTTATTTAGTGAAGCATGTGACAATAGAGAAAAAATCTTTTTTAGTTGAGTATGTTGTGTTGGTAATTGTGGAATATTGTGCTATACTGACTCAAGTTTCTATTGCAGAAGTATTTTGTGGAAGACTACCAGGTTGTGTCTTGCCAGACACTATATCTTCAGTACTTCAAGAAGCACCAGTGTAGGTATGGTCTTTAAAACACAACTGATATGCAGGAAGTATTTTGTTTTTATGAGACTACCAGTTGTGTCTTGCCAGGTCCACTATATCTTCAGTACTTCAAGAAGCACCAGTGTAAGTGTCTTAAACAACAACTGATATTGCAGAAGTATTTTGTGGAAGACTACCAGGTTGTGTCTTGCCAGACACTATATCTTCAGTACTTCAAGAAAGGCAACAGATGTTCTTCTTGTTAATTTTTAACTAGCTATTACTAATTACACAAATTTTGCTTTTGATATTGGCCTATACATGAGATAATGCATCTATATGATTAGTGTGCACTATATAAAACATATCCTGCACAGGCCAGTGCTTGAGAAAAAACAAAGTGCAACTGTGTTTTTGGATTAAAACAGCAAATTTTTGGTGTTTTTCATATGTTTTTTATAGCATTCACTGTTTCTTGGGTCTCATTGATAAAATAGATGATGTATTACCAACAAATTGACTTTGATGGATTTAGTTACAGGAAAATAAATTGAAAATTGAGTTCAGGTTGTGGAAATGTTCTGTTTTTGCTGGATATTAGAGGATAAACAATCACATCACGTGTGTAATACAGTCAGCTGGGCGGGTTCTTTAATGTTGTGCTGCTGAATGCACTGGATATTAATTTATACCAGTATTACAATATTGCATAACAGTAACTTTTCTATTTATTGTGTGCATTAAAATATTTGTGAATAAGAAATCAAATGAAATTCATCTGTAAAGCCTAAAATATAACAAATAGTAGTAGAAAATGTTAGTTTGAAGTGCAAGTTGCTTGCATTGATATTCTAGACCCCTATTTTTGAAATTAGGGAATATTATAATTTTTGTTGAAATTGGCCATATTTCCTATTTCCAATCACTTTATTGGAAGTTGAAATAAGTTGAATTGGGCAGTTTATGTGCGTAAATTGATAATTTAGGAACATCATACTAGTGAAATGAGCTAAGAATTTGGTCTAAAGGAACTAACTGTAATTGGCCAAAAACAGGACTCAAAGTGGGGAAAATTGACAATGATAAATATTTCTGGACACAGCAAAATTTACAGGACTATAACCTCATCAATTCTTTATAAAAATTATTTCATTTTATTACATTAAGAAAGATTCTATAGGATTTCTAAGAGAAAATAATATTTAAATTTTTTTAGGACCTGTGGGGAATTTTCAGGTTGGGTGTCTGACCCTTCAAAGGATCAATAAAAGAATAGCGAAATTTGTTTAAACACAAGAACAAAATAATAATAATAATAATAATAATATAATATAATATTAAATAAAGAAAATAATAATAACAATAATATTGTTGAGTGTATCTGCAGTGTTCTAGTATATATATTAATCTTTTAACCACAAAACAAAAATTTTGATAGTGTTTTAAACAATATGAAAATTTATTAGTGCTTCTTTAGTAGAAAAAGTTTTACCAAAAATAAATTCTTAACATCGGGCAATATGTTCATAAGGAAAAACCATGTGTTCTGTGTTCAAAATAGTTAAAAAAAATCATAAGAGACTTGTGAGAAACATTACGAAGATTAACTATACCACTTGTTGTATGACTAAATATTTTAATTGAAATGTCATTTTAAAAAATATGGGAAAACATAAAGAACACAACCATATGAAATGTTCTGAGTGTCTGAAATGTTTTAGTAAAAAAAAAGTCTCTTGAGTCACATGTGAGAGTACATACAGGAGAGGAAACCATATGAAGTTCTGAGTGTTGAAATGTTTTTAGTCAAAAAAGTCATCTTGTGTCACATAGCGAGAGTTACTCAGGAGATAAACCATATCAATGTTCTGAGGGTCTGAAATGTTTTAGTAAAAAAAAGCAGTCTTGTGACACAATATGAGAGTACATACAGGAGATAAATTCATATTCAATGTTCTGAGGTCTGAAATGTTTTAGTAAAAAAAAGCAGTCTTGTGAACACATGCGAGGAGTACACCACAGGAGTTTAATCATATGAAATGTTCTGAGTGTCAGAAATGTTTTAGTAAAAAAAAGCAGTTCTTGTGACACACATGAGAGTACATACAGGAGATAAACAATATTCATTGTGCTGAGTGTTCTGATTGTTTTTAGTTGTAAAAAGCAATCTTGTGACACACATGGAGAGTACATAAGGAGATAAACCATATTCATTGTGCTGAGTGTCTGAAATGTTTTAGCATAAAAGGCAGTCTTGTGAAAACATATGAGACAAACATACACGGAAAATAAACATATCTATGACTCTGAGGTCTGATATGTTTTGTAAAAAAAGCCATCTTCTTGTGACACACATGAGAGTACATTCAGGAGATAAAACCATATCATTGTGCTGAGTTGTCTGAAAAGTTTTAGTCAAAAAAGCAGTCTTGTGGACACAACATGAGAGTACATACAGGAGATAAACCCATATCAATGTTCTGAGTGTCTGAACATGGTTTTAGTGTAAAAGGCAGTCTTATGACACTTGAGACTACTATACAGGAGATAAACCATATCGTGTTCTGAGTGTCTGAAATGTTTTAGTGTTAAAATGCAGGTCTTGTGACACACATGAGACTACACCACAGGAGTTAAACCATATCAATGTTCTGAGTGTCTGAAATGTTTTAATAAAAAAATGCAAATCTTGTGAACACATGAGACACATACAGGAGTTAAACCATATCAATGTTTCTGTGTGTCTGATTGTTTTAATCAAAAAAGCTATCTTATGTAACATATTAGAGCACACTTTACAGGAGATATACCATTATCATGTTCTGAGTGTCTGAAAATGTTTTAATTACACAAGCAGTCATGTGACTCAAATGAGACTACATACAGGGAGTTATACCATATCATTGTTTGAGTGTCCTGAAATGTTTTAACAAAAAGCAATCTTATGAAAACATATTAGAGGCACATTACAGGAGTAAATCATATAAAGTGTTCGAGTTGTCTGAATGTTTTTAATCAAAAAAAGCGTCTTCTGACACATATGATGGGCATAAGGAGATAACCATATCATTGTTATGAGAATGTCTGAAATGCTTAATAAAAGAATGCAGTCTTGTGTCACACATGAGACTTACCATACGGAGATTAAACCATATCCAGTGTTCTGAGTGTTGAAAGTTTTAATCAAAAAAGCTGTCTTCTGACACATAGATTGTGCCATTACAGGAGATAAACCATATCAATGTTCTGAGTGTCTGAAATGTTTTACTCAAAAAAGCACTCTTGTGAGACATACTCAAGTTCATTCAAGAGATGAAACATGTTAGTGTTTAATATTTCAGAAATATTTTAGTTATAAATTCATCAGAATATTTTTTTTTTTTTTATCACACTGGCCGATTCCCACCAAGGCAGGGTGGCCCGAAAAAGAAAAACTTTCACCATCATTCATTCCATCACTGTCTTGCCAGAAGGGTGCTTTACACTACAGTTTTTAAACTGCAACATTAACAACCCTCCTTGAAGATGTGCAGGCACTGTACTTCCCATTCCAGGACTCAAGTCCGGCTGCCGTTTCCTGAACCCCTTCTAAATGTTACCTTTGCTACACTCCATACAGCACGTCAAGTATTAAAAACCATTTGTCTCCCTTTCACTCCTATCAAAACGGCTCACGCATGCCTGATGGAAGTCATGCCCCTGCACCACAAAACCTCCTTTACCACCTCCTCCTACCTTCTCCTAGGCCGACCCCTACCCCGCCTTCCTTCCACTGCAGATATGATACACTCTTGAAGTTATTCTGTTTCGCTCCCATTCTCTCAACAGTCCGAACCACCTCAATACCCCCTTCCTCAGCACTCTGGGACAACAGTTGTTGGTATTCCGCACCTCCTCAAATCTTCCAAACTACGAATTCTCCGCTTTATATTCACACCACTCATTGCTCTCCTCAGGACATGACATCTCACTGCCTCCAGCCTTCTCCTCGCTGCAACCCTTCATTCACCCATGCTTCACACCCTATAAGAGATTGGGTAAAGCTATACTCTCATAATTTCCCCTTCTTTGCCTCCAAGGCAAAGTTCTTTTGTCTCCACAGGATCCTTAAGTGCACCACTCACCCTTTTTCCCTCATCAATTCGATGATTCACCTCATCCTTTCATAGATCCCATCGTCTGGAACGTCCCAACTCCCAGATATCTGAATACATTTCACCTCCCCATACTCTTCGCCCTCCAATATTGATATCAATCTTTCATCACCTAATCTTTTTGTTATCTCATAACCTTACTCTTTCCTGTATTCACTTTAAATTTTTTCTTCTTTGCACACCCTACCAAATTCATCCACCAATCTCTGCAACTTCTCTTCAGAATCTCCCAAGAGCACAGTGTCATCAGCAAAGAGCAACTGTGACAACTCCCACTTTATGTGTGATTCTTTATCTTTTAACTCCACGCCTCTTGCCAAGACCCTCGCATTTACTTCTCTTGCAACCCCATCTATAAATATATTAAACAACCACGGTGACATCACACATCCTTGTCTAAGGCCTACTTTTTACTGGGAAATAATTTCCCTCTTTCCTACATACTCTAACTTGAGCCTCACTATCCTCGTAAAAACTCTTCACTGCTTTCAGCAACCTACCTCCTACACCATACACCTGCAACATCTGCCACATTGCCCCCCTATCCACCCTGTCATACGCCTTTTCCAAATCCATAAATGCCACAAAGACCTCTTTAGCCTTATCTAAATACTGTTCACTTATATGTTTCACTGTAAACACCTGGTCCACACACCCCCTACCTTTCCTAAAGGGTCCTTGTTCATCTGCTATCCTATTCTCCGTCTTACTCTTAATTCTTTCAATAATAACTCTACCATACACTTTGCCAGGTATACTCAACAGACTTCTTTTCTTTCAACGTACCAGCCGTATCCCACTGAGGTGGGGTGGCCCAAAAGAAAAAACTGAAGTTTCTCCTTTTAAATTTAGTAATATATACAGGAGAAGGGGTTACTAGCAGCCCCTTGCTCCCGGCATTTTAGTCGCCTCTTACGACACACATGGCTTACAGAGGAAGAATTCTGTTCCACTTCCCCATGGAGATAAGAGGAAATAAACAAGAACAAGAATTAGAAAGAAAATAGAAGAAAACCCAGAGGGGTGTGTATATATATGCTTGTACATGTATGTGTAGTGTGACCTAAGTGTAAGTAGAAGTAGCAAGACTTACCTGTAATCTTGCATATTTATGAGACAGACAAAAGACACCAGCAATCCTACCATCATGTAAAACAATTACAGGCTTTCGTTTTACACTCACTTGGCAGGACGGTAGTACCTCCCTGGGCGGTTGCTGTCTACCAACCTACTACCTACACTCAACAGACTTATCCCCCTATAATTTTTGCACTCTCTTTTATCCCCTTTGCCTTTATACAAAGGAACTATGCATGCTCTCTGCCAATCCCTAGTTACCTTACCCTCTTCCATACATTTATTAAATAATTGCACCAACCACTCCAAAACTACATCCCCACCTGCTTTCAACATTTCTATCTTTATCCCATCAATCCCGGCTGCCTTACCCCCTTTCATTTTACCTACTGCCTCACGAACTTCCCCACACTCACAACTGGCTCTTCCTCACTCCTACAAGATGTTGTTCCTCCTTGCCCTATACACGAAATCACAGCTTCCCTATCTTCATCAACATTTAACAATTCCTAAAAATACCCCTCCATTTTTCCCAAATCCCTTTCAAAACTCCCCTTTTAAAAACACTTCCTCTCCTATTTTTTTAACTGACAAACCCCTTTGTTTTTCTGGGTTTCCCTTAACTTTTTAAATCTCACTCCAAAACTTTTTCTTATTTTCAAAAAAAATTTTTTTATAAATCCCACCCACTCTCTCTTTTGGGCCTCTTTTTTACACTGCTTAAACCCACTCCCCTTTTTCTCCAAAATACCCCAAACCCCTCCTTGCATCATTCTACTTAGTAAAAATTTTTTTAAAGCAACTTTTTCTCCCTTATATTTCGCTTCCTAAATCTTTTCCACCAACGCCCCTTTTTTCCCCCCCCGAAACCCCATTTTTCCTGAAACCAAAAAAACCCTTTGCGGGAACACTTTTAACAACATTTTTAAACCTCCCCATACCTCCCCCGCCCCCATTGCCTATCCCTTCATTAGCCCTCTATCCCCAATATTTTTTATATTTACCCAAACTCCCTCCTCTTTTATTTTTTAAAAACCCTTCCCAACCCCCTTCTTCCCTGATGCTTCTATTCCCCTTTTACCCGATCAAAATTTTTTACTCTCAGGAAAGCTAAAACTAGAAATTTATCTGATATATCTGTCCCCCCTCTATAAACATGTAAAACCTGAAGTCTCCTCAACAGTTTTTTAATCTACCAAAAACATAATCCAACAAACTACTGTAAATTTCGCCCTAAAACAATCTTGTATACTTATTATCCTTTTTTTTCTTAAAATATGTATTACCTATAACTAAACCCCTTTCTATACAAAGTTCAATCAAAGGGCTCCCATTATCTTTTACACCTGGCACCCCAACTTACCTACGACACCCTCTCTAAAAGTTTCTCCTACTTTAGCATTCAGATCCCCTCCCAAACAATTACTCTCTCACTTGGTTAAAAAAAGCTCCTATACATTCACTTAACATCTCCCAAAACTCTCTCTCTCCTCTGCATTCCTCCTCTTCTCCAGGTGCATACACGCTTATTATACCCACTTCTCGCATCCAACCTTTACTTTAATCCACATAATTCTTGAATTTACACATTCATATTCTCTTTTCCCTTCCATAACTGATCATTCAACATTTCTGCTACCCCCTTCCTTTGCTCTAACTCTCTCAGATACTCCAGATTTAATCCTATTTATTTCCCCTCACCGAAACTTCCCCTACCCCCTTCAGCTTTGTTTCGCTTAGGGGCCCGGACATCCAACTTCTTTTCATTCATAACATCAGCAATCATCTGTTTCTTGCCATCCGCACTACATCCACGCACATTTAAGCATCCCAGTTTTATAAAGTTTTTCTTCTTCTCTTTTTTAGTAAATGGTCTAAAAGGAGAAGGGGTTTACTAGCCCATTGCTCCCGGCATTTTAGTCGCCTCATACGACAAAGCATGGCTTACAGAGGAAAGATTCTTTTCCACTTCCCCATGGACAATAGAAGAAATAAAGAGGAACAAGAGCTATTAAGAAAAAGGAGAAAAACCTAGATGTATGTATATATATACATGTATATGCATGTACGTGTCTGTGAAGTGTGACCAAAGTGTAAGGAGGAGTAGCAAGATATCCCTGTTATCTAGCGTGTTTATGAGACAGAAAAAGACACCAGCAATCCTACCATCATGCAAAACAGTTACAGGTTTCTGTTTCACAGTCATCTGGCAGGACGGTAGTACTTCCCTGGGTGGTTGCTGTCTACCAACCTACTACCTCAGAATATATAAAAGGGATATACCATAACAGTGTTGAGAGTGAAATATGTTAATGAAATGTCAGTCATGTAAATCATACAAGTTCATAGAGGAGATAAGTTGTATTAATGTTCAGAATATCTTATATATTTTATAAAAAGATTAGTCTTGTGTGCTCATGAGAGCTAATATACAGTATAAACAATATACAGGTCTCCCTCAACATTCGCGAGGGTTAGGGGATCAAGAGCCTCGCGAATGTTGAAAAACCGTGAATGTTTGGTGCCCCAATATATTGTAGGGAAATATATTACAATACTGCTTCCTTAACTTTTTGAAACCCTGAAAAAAAAAAT
>NC_069474.1:29210319-29229244 GCF_026875155.1 Cherax quadricarinatus | reverse complement strand
GGGGTGGGGAAAAAGAGTGGATGTGGGGGGAAAAGGGTTGGCGGGTTTTTTGGGAAGGTCTTGTGAGGAGAGTGGCGTTGTGGGGAAAGTGGATTGTAGGGGGTGAAAGTGTGTGGAAAATGGGGGGTTTTGGGGGAAAGTGGCTGTGGGGAAAGGGGCAGTGGAAAGTGGCAGTGTTGAAATTTTCAGGTGGGAAGATGGCAGTGTGTGGGAAAAGAGTGGTTTGGTAGAAAAGGGAGGTGTTGGCAAGGTGGCGTGTTTGGGGAAGAGTGGAGTGTGTGGGAATGGCATGTTAGGGAAGAGTGCAGTGTGTGGAAAAGTGGCAGTGTTGGAAGAAGTGGCAGTGATGGGAAAAAAGGGGCAGGTGTAGGGATGAGTGCAGTGTTGGGAAGAGTGGCAGTGTGGGGGAAAAGAGTGGCAGTGTGTGGGAAGAGTGGCAGTGTTTAGGGGGAAGAGTGGCAGTGTGTTGGGGAAAGGTGCAGTGTGTAGGAAAGAGTGGCAGGTGTAGAAGAGTGGCAGTGTGTGGGGAAGAGTGGCAGTGGGGTAGGGAAGAGGGCAGTGTGTAAGGAAGGTGGCAGTGTGTGGGAAATGCAGTGTGGGGAAGAGTTGGCAGTGTGTGGGAAGATGGCAATTGTGGGGAAGGTGGCAGTGTGTAGAAGAGTGGCAGTGTGAGGAAGAGTGGCAGTGTGTGGGAAGAGTGACAGGGGTGTGGAAAAAATGGCAGTGTGTGGGAAGAGTGGCGGGTGTGTAGGGAAGAGTGCAGTGTTTGGGAAAAGTGGCAGTGTTGGGGAAAGAGTGGCAGTGGTAGGGAAGAGTTGCATGTGAGGAAGAGTGGCAGTGTGTGGGAAGATGGCATTTAAGGGAAAAGTGGCAGTGTGTAGGAAGGTGGCAGTGTCGGGAAGAGTGCAGTTGTGGGAAGAGGGGCGGGTGTAAGGGAAGTTGCAGTGGTGGGGAAGAGTCGCAGTGCCGGGGAAAAAGAGTGGCAGTGTTTTGTGAAGAGTGGCAGTGTGGGGTGAAATAGTGGCGTGGGGGGGGGAAAAGAGTGGCAGTGTGTGGGGAAAGAGTGGCGTTTGTGGGGTAAGATTTTATCAAGGGTGTGGGGAAAGGAGTGGCGAGTGTAGGGAAAGGTGTCAGTGTGTGGGGAACAGCGGCAGTGTGTGGGAAAAAGATTGGCAGTGTGGGGGGGAAAAGAGCTGCAGTGGGGTAGGAAAGAGAGACAGTTTGTGGGGAAGACGGGCGGGTTTTTTAGGGAAGAGTGGCAGTGTTTAGGTAAGGTGGCATTTGAGTTGGAGGAGTGGTTTGTGAGTAGGGAAGAGTGGAAGTGTTTGGGGAAAAATTTTGGGCAGTGTTTTGGGGTTTAGAGTATCAGTGTGGGGGGGAAAAGAAGGGCCCAGGTGTTGGGATGAGGGGAAGTGTGTAGGGAAGGGTGGCAGTATTTTAGGGAAGAGGGGCAGTGCGTGGGGAAAAGAGTGGCAGTGTGTGGGGAAAAAGTGGCAGTGTTTGGGGAAAAAGAGGGCAGTGTTTTAGGGAAGAGGGGGCAGTGTTGTGAAAAGAGTGGAAAATGTGTAGGGAAGAGTTTAGTGGCGGGGAAAGAGTGCAGTGTGGGGGAAGAGGGGGAAAGATTTGGGGGGAAAAGGTGGCAGTTTTGTGGGGATGAGTTATAGGTGAAGGAAAAAAGTGTCAGGTGGGGGGAAAAGAGTGGCATTGGGGGGGGAAGGGGGGCAGGGGTGTGGGGAAAAAAAGTGGCAGGGTGTAGGGAAGAGCGGCAGGGTTTGGGGAAAGGGGGCGTGTGTGGGAATTGGGGTGTGGGGGGAAAACGAATCTCAGTGTGCAAAAAAGGGGTGGCAGTGTATGGGGGAAGAGTTGCAGCTTGTAAGGAAAAGTGGCAATAAGTAGGGAAGAGTTGAAGTGTGGGGGGAAAGATTGGCAGTGTGTGGGGAAAAAAGTGGCCCCGTGTGGGGAAGAGCCCCGGGGTTTTGGGGGAAAGAGTGGCAGTGTGGGGGAAAAGTGTGGCAAGTTTTTGGGGGGAAATTTAGAATCTCAGTGTGTGAAGAAGATGGCATTTGTATGTGGAAGGTGGCGGGGTTGAAAGGGGAAAAAGTGGCAATATGTGGGGAAAAGATTTTTCCCAGTTTTTGTGGGGAAGAATGGCAGTGTTTAGGAAGAGTTGAGCGTGTAGGGAAGAGTGGCAGTTTTTGGGGGGAAGAGTGCCCAGTTTTGGGGGAAAAGTGGCAATGTGTGGGAAAGGGGGCAGGGTAAAGGAAAGAGTGGCAGTTTTTGAGAAAGGTGTCGTGTGTGGGAAGAGTGGCAGTTTTGTGGGAAAAGGTGGCAGTTTTTGGGGAAAAGAGTGGCAGTGTGTGGGGAAGGGGGGGGAATTTTGTAGGGAAGAGTTGCAGTGCGCGGGAAAAGAGTGGCGTGAGGGGGGGAAGAGGGGCCAGATTTGGGGGGAAAAAGGGGGCAGTGTGTGGGGGAAGAGTTATAGTGTGCAGGCAAGTGTGTCAATGTGGGGGGGAAAGAGGGGCGGGGAAAGTGGGGAAGAGTGGTAGAGTGGGGGGAAAAAATTTGGCATTTGGGGTGGGGGAAGGGTGGAAAGTGTGGCGGAAGATTGGCAGTGTGGGGGGAAAAAAGTGGCACCCGTGTAGGGAAGAGTGGCGTGTGTGGAAAAGATTTGGCAGTGGGGGGAAAAAGTGTGGCCACTTTTTGTGGGGGAATGGGAATTCAGGGTGTGAAGAAGGGGGCCCATTTGTGAAAGGGAAAAGTGACATTTATGTGGGATGAGTTGCAGTGTGGGGGGAAGAGTGGCATTTGGGGTGTAGAAAAAGAGTTTTTGTCTCCCAAGGAAAAGAGTGGCTGTTTGGGGGGGAAAGAGTGGCAGTTTTTGGGGAAAAAATTTTGGAATTGTGGGGGAAAAGAGCGGCAGTGTAAAGGGAAAAGAGTGGCGTGTGAGACAAAGGTGTCAGTGTTTTGTGAAGAGGGGCCCTTGTTTTGGAAAAGGGAGTCGCCAGTGTGGGGGGAACAGTGGGTGTTGGGGAGAGGGCAGTGTGTTGGGAAGAGTGGCAGTGTGTAGTTATAATTTGGGTATGGGGGAAAAAATTGGGTAGTGTGTAGGAAAGAGTGGCAGTGGGGGGGGAAGGGTTTTGCAGTTTTTTGGAAAAGGGGAAAAACCCCCAGTTTGCAGGGAAGAGTGGCAGTGTGTGGGGAAGATTTGGGCGGGTTGTAGCAAAGGGGGGTGGCGTGTTTAGGGAAGAGTGGCAGTGTTTTGGAAAAGAGGGGGCAGTCCGTGGTAAAGGGAGTGACTGTGAGTGGGGGAGAGGGGCAGTTTGTAGGGAAGAGTGGCAGTGTGTAGGGAAGGTTGCAGTTTTGTAGGAAAAAAAAGACGTTTGTAGGGAAGAGTGGCAGTGTGTGGGGAAAGGATGCAGTGTGAAAGCGAATGGGGGCAGTGTTGGGAAGAGTGCCGTGTGTAGGTAAGAGTGGCGGGGCGTGGGGGAAGAGTGGCTGTGAGTGGGAAAGAGGGGGCAGCGTGTGGGGGAAGGGGGGGAGTCAGTTTTGTGGGGAAGAGTGGCAGTGTGTAGGGAACACTGGCAGTGTGTGGGGTAGAGAAATAGTGTGTGGGGAAGAATGGCAGTGTTTTGGGAAGGTGGCGTGTGTAGGGAAGAGTGGCAAAATTTTATGGGGAAAGAGTGGTCGTCCCATAGGGAAAGAGGGGGCTTTTGTTGGGGGGAAAGAGTGGCAGTTTTTGGGGAAAAAAAAAAAGGCATTTGTGTAGGGAAAAAGTGGCAGTGTGTGGGGAAAGAGTTGCAGTTTTTGGGGGAAAGTGTGGCGTGTTTTGGGGAAGAGTGGCGGGAGTGGGAAAAGAGTGGTAGCGTGCGGGGGGAAGAGGCGTGTGTGGGGAAGATGACAGTGTGGGGGAAGAGTGGCATTTTGTGGGAAGAGTGGAAAATTTTTAGGCAAAAGGGGCAGTGTGTGGGGAAAGGGAGTGTAGTGTTGGTGATCAGCGGCAGGGTTTGGAGAGGAGTGGCAGTTTTTTGGGAAAAGAGGGAAAAGTGGGTGGGGAAGGTGGCAGTGTGTGGGGGAGGAGGGGCAATGTGTGGGAAAAGGGGGCAGTGTGTGGGGAAGGGAGGGGTCGGGGTTGGGGGGGAAGAGAGGCATTTTTTGTGGGGAGGTGGGGCATGTGGGGGGAAAGACGGGAAAATTGAGTGACGAAAGGGGCCCAGTTTTTGGGGAAAAGTGGCAGAGAGTAGGGAAAAGTGGCGGGCATGTGGGGAAGGGAGGGGCAGTGTGCGGGGAAAGAGGGGCAGCGTGGGGAGAAGGGGGTAGTTTGTGGGGAAAGAATGGAAAGTGTGGGGGTACAGTGCCAGTGTTTGGAGAAATGGAAACCAGTGTGGGGAAGGTGGAAAGTGTGTGGGAAAAAGATTGGCAGGGGTGTAGGAAAGAGGGGCAGTGTGGGGGAAAAAGTGTCGTATGAGCGAAGAGTGGCAGTGTGTGGGAAAAGAGTGGCAGAGTGTGGGAGAGTTGCAGTGTTTTTAAGGAAGATAGGCATTTTTTGGGGAAAGAGTGGCAGTTTTTAAATAAGATGGATTGGTAGGGAGGAGTGGCTTTTGTCTTGGAAGATTTCCCCGTGTAGGGGGAAAGAGGGGGAAGCGTGTAGGGAAAAAGGGCAGTGTTTAAAGGGAAAAGAGTGACAGTTTTGTGGGGAAGAGGGGCCCAGTGTGGGGAAAGAGGGGGAGTGTGGGGGGATGAGTGGCAGTGTGTGGGGAAAGGGGTGGCAGTGTTTTGGGAAGAGTGGCAGTGTCTGGGAAAGAGTGGCAGTGTGGGGGGAAAAGGAGTGGGGGGTTTTGTTTGGGAAAATTGGAGGGGGTTTTGGGGAAAAGGGGTTGGCAGTGTTTTGGGGAAGAGGGGCCCAGTTTTTTAGGAAAGAAAAAGGAAAGGGTTTGTTTAAGGAAAGGGAGTGACGGGTGTTTTGGGTTGATGAGTGGAGTGTGGGAAAAGGGGGTTAGTGTGTGGGGAAGGTGGCAGTGGGGTGGGGAAAGGGGGTGGCAGTGTAAAGGGGAAAAGAGTGGCAGTGAGTTTGGGAAGAGGGGCAGTGTGTGGGGGAAATTTATGGGCAGTGTTTAGTTAAGGGGGGCAGTGTGGGGGAAAGAGAGGCGTGTTTTTGGGAAAGATTGGCAGTGTGTGGGAAAAAAGGGGGCAGTGCGTGGGGAAAGGGGGGCCCAGTAGGTGGGGAAAGGGGGAGCGTGCGTGGGGAAAAAGATTTGGCGAGTGGGGGGGAAAGAGGGGTTTGTGTGGGGGGAAAAGAGTGGCAGTGTGGGGGGAAAAGAGGGGGTAGTTTGCGGGTTTAAGGGAGGGGTTTAGAGGCAGGGAAGAGGGGCAGTTTTTTTGGGAAAGAGGGGAAGTGTGGGGGGAAAAGATTAACAGAGTTGGGGAAAAGAGGGGTGAGTGCAGGGAACAGTGGCACTTGGGGAAGGTAGTAGTTGTGGGGGAAGGGGGCCCAGTGTGTGGGGAAGGGTGGCAGTGTCTAGGGAAGAGTTTCGTTTTTGGAAGAGTAGCATGTTTTTTGAAGGTGGCAGTGGTGGGGAAAACAGTTGGGCAGTGTGGGGGGAAGTGCAGCAGAAAGTCGGGAAGAGTGGCAGTGTGTGGGAAAGAGTGGCAGCTTTGGGGGGTGGGGGGAAAAAATGGAAAGTGTGGGGGGAAAAGAGGGGCGGGTTTTGGGGGGAAAGAGTGGAAGGGAGTGGGGAAGGGGTGGAAGTATGTAGGGAAGAGGGGCGTGCTTAGGGAAGAGTGGCGTGAAGGGGGGGAAAGAGTGGCAGTGTGGGGGGAAAAAGGGGCGGAGTTTGGGGGGAAGGTGGTAGTGTGCGGGGAAGAGTGCAGTGTGGGGGGAAAAGAGTGGAAGTGGGGTGGGGAAGAGAAACGGGAGTGTGGGAAAGGGGAGTGGAGTGTGCGGGGAAGGGGGACAGTTTTGGGGAAAGAGAGCCTATGTGGGGGAAAAAGGGCAGTGTGGGGGGAAAGTTTGGGGCAGTTTTGTGGAAAAGGTAGCGGTGTAAGGAAGAGGGGCATTTGTGGGGGGAAAAAAAGTGGCGGTTTGTGGGGAACAGTGGCAGTGTGTGGGAAAAGTGGCATTGATTTGGAAAGAGTGGGAGGTGGGGAAGAGTGGCTTTTGTTGCAAGGGTGGCATTTGTTCGGGAAGGTGGCGTGTGTAGGTAAGAGTGGCGGGCGTGGGGGAAGAGTGACTGGGGAGTGGGGAAGTGTGGCAGCTTTGGTGGGGAAAAGAGTGGCAGTTTTGTAGGGAAGAGTGGCAGTGTTTTGGGGAAAAGAGCGGCGTGTGTGGGGAAGAGTATCAGTGGGGGGGGAAGAATGGCAGTTTTTTGGGAAAAGGAGGGGCAGTGTTTTGGGGAAAAGGAGAGCAGTATGTAGGGAAGAGTGGTAATGCATGGGGAAAAAGGGGTGGCAGTGTGGGGGGGAAGAGTGGAAAGGTGGGGGAGGGGGAATGAAAGGCAATGTGTGGGGAAAGGGAGTAGCGGGAGTGAGGGAAGAGTGCCAGTTTGGGGGGAAGAGGGGGGCAGTGTGTGAAAAAGAATGGCAGAGTGGGGAAAGAGTAGCAGTGAGTGGAGAAACTGACAGTTTTTGGGGGGAGGAGAGGCATGTGGGGGGAAGGGAGTGGAGGGGTGTGGGGAAGGTGGCAGTGTGGGGTAAGGTGGCAATGTGTGGGGAAAGTGGCAGTTTTTAAAGGGGAAAAGGTGCCCAGTGTGGGGGGGAAGAGGGGGCATTGTGTGGGGGGGTTTGTGACAGTGTGGGGGAAAAAAGACTGCAATGGTAAAGGGAAGGGGGCAGTTTTTGGGGGAAAAGTGGCGTTTTGGGAGAAAAAGTGGCAATGTGGGGGGGAAGATTTAGCAGTGTGTAGCAAAGATTTGGCAGTTTTGTAGGAAAGAGTGGCAGAGTGTGGGGAAGAGTGGCAGTGTGTAGAAAAGGTGGGGTTGTGTGGGAAAGGTGGTAGTGTTTTTGGGGAAGAGGGGCAGGGGGAAAGGGGGAAGATGGGCAGTGTTTTGGGGAAAAAAGGGGAAAGGTGGCGGGTTTTTAAAGGGGAAGATTGGCAGGGTAGAGAAGGGGTTGCTGGTGTTGGGAAGAGTGGCATTTTTGGGGGGAAAAGAATGGCAGTGGGGGGGAAAAGGTAGCTTTTGTTTAGGGAAGTGGGCATTTGTGGGGAAAAAAGGGGGGAAGGGTGTGGGGAAAAAGATGGCAGTATGTGGGGAAGAGGGGAAAGGTGTGTGGGTAAGAGTGGCAATTTTGGGGGGAAAGGGTGGCAGTGAAATGGGGAAAAATTGGGGGTTTTGTGTGGGGAAAGATTTTGCAGTTTTGGGGGGAAGAGTGGCAGTGTTTTGGGAAAAGGGTTGGGGCAGTGTTTAAGAAAGAGTGACAGTGTGTGGGGAAAAGGGTGGCATTTGTAGGAAAGGGGAGGGGGCAGCGGGGTGGGGAAGAGTAGCAGTGTGTGGGGAAAGGGGGGCCAGTAGGGAGGGAAGAGTGGCAGTGTTTTGGGAAGAGTTGCGTTTTGTGGGAAAAAAGGGGAAAGTTTGTGGGGAAAGATTTGGGCAGTTTTGCGGGGGAAAGGAGTGGCGTGTGTAGCGAAGGGGGGCGGTTTGGGGGAAAGGTGGCAGTGTGTGGAAAAAGAGTGGCAGTGTTTTTTGGGACGAAAAGGCGGGGTTTAAAGGGTAAAAAGTGACTTTTGTGTGGGGAAGATTTGGCAGTTTTGGGGAAAAAGAGGGGGAAGTGTGGGGGGAAAGGATTTGGCGGTGGGTAGGGAAGGGTGGCAGTGTTTGGGAAGGGTTGCATTGGGTGGGAAAGAGTGGAAGTGTGGGGGAAAGAGGGGCCCGGTGTTTTGGGAAAAATTGGAGGTGTGGGGGGAAGAGTGGCGTGTTTTGGGGGGAAGGGAGTGGCGGGTTTTGGGAAAAGGAGGCAGTGATTTAAGTAAGTTTGGGGACAGTGTGTGGTAAAGGGGTGGCAGGTGGGAAAGATTTGGAAAAGGTTTGGGGATGAGGGGGCAGTGTGTGGGGAAGGGGGGGCAGTTTTGGAAAAAAAAGAGGGGCAGTGTTTTGGGGAAAAGGAGGGGCCCCCAGGGGGGGGTTGGTTGTGGAAAAAGGAAGGCAGGTGGGGAAAAAATTGGCGGGGTGTGTGGGAAAAAAGTGGCATGTGTGTGGAAGAGTGGCGGGGTGCGTAGGGAAGGGGGGCCCGTTGTAGGGAAGAGCGGCGGGTGGGGGGAAAGGTGGAAAGTGTGGGGGGAAAGAGTGGTTTTTTTGCGGGAAAAGGTGGTTGAGTGCAGGGAAGAGTGGCAGTGTGTGGGGAAAGTGGAAGTGTGGGGGGAAAGAGTTAAACAGGTGTAGGGAAGAGTGGTAGAGTGCGGGGGAAGATTTGGCGTGTGGGGAAGAGTAGCATTTATGTGGGGAAAAGAGTGGCAGTGTTTTAGGGAAGATTTGGGAAAGTGTCTGGGGAAAGAGTGGCATTTGTGTAGAAAAGAGTGGCATTTGTTTTTGAAGAGTGGCAGTGTGTGGAAAACAGTGGCAGTGTGTGGGTAAGAAAAGCAGTAAGGGGGAAGGGGTCCCAAATTGTTTGGGTAAGAGTGGGAGGTAGGGGGAAGAGTGGCAGTGTGGGGGGAGAGGGGCAGCTTTGTGGGGAAGAGTGGCAGTGAGTGGGGAAGGGGGGAAAGTATGTAGGGAAGGGGGGGCCTTGGCCTTGGGAAAAGGGGTGGCGGGTGAGTGGGGAAGAGTGGCAGTGTGTGGGGAGGGAAGGTGGAATTTGCGGGGAAAGAGTGGTAGTGTGAAGGGAAGAGTGGCAGTGTGTGGGGAGGAGTGGCAGTGTGGAGGGAAAAAGGAGGGTTTATGTGGGGGAACGTGAAAGTGTGTGGGGAAGAGTGGCAGTGAGGGGAAAAAGGGTGACAGGTGTGGGGAAAGCGTGGCAGTTTGTAGCAAAGGGGTTTGGCAGGTTTAGGGAACGTGGCGGGTGTGTAGGTAAGAGGGCAGGGCGTGGAAAAGAGTGGCTGGGGAGTAGCGAAGATGGCAGCTTTGTAGGGAAGGTGGCAGTGTTTGGGAAGAGTGGCAGTGAGTGGGGAAAGAGGGGCCCAGTGTGGGGGGGAAGAGATCAGAGGGGGGGGAAGAATGGCGTGTGTGGGGAAGGGGGGCATTTGTTTTGGGGGAAGAAAAAGCATTTTTTAAAGGGGAACAGTGGCCCAGTGCAAAAAAAAAGATTTGGAAAGTGGGTGGGGAAGGAAAGCAGTGTGTGGGGAATATAGAGGGGTGTAGGGAAGGGGGAGTGTGTGGGGAAAGGTGGGGGTTTGGGGGGAAAAGGTGGCAGTGTGTGGGGGAAAGAGTGGCAGAGTAGGGAAGAGTGGCAGTGAGTGGGGAAGACTGGCATTTGTTTGGGGAGGGGGGCAGTGTGGGGGGGAAGAGTGGCAATGTGGGGGGGGAAAGCGTGGATTTGTGGGGGGGAAAGATTTGGCAATGTGTGGGGAAAAAAAAGTGGCAGTTTTAAAGGGGAAAAGAGTGTCAGTGTGGGGGGGGAAGAGAGGTATTGGGGGTGGGGGGTTTTTGAATTTTGTGGGGGAAAAGGGAAAAACGCCCAAATGAGGAAGAAGAGGGCAGTTTTTGGGGAAAAAAGTGGGGGGTGTGTGGGGAAAAAAGTGGCAGTTTTTGTGGGGAAAGGGGAGTTGGGGGGAATTGAGGGGAAGAGGGGGCAGTTTTGTGGGAAGGTGGTGGGTATGTGGGGAAAGAGTGGCATTTTTGGGGGAAACATTTGCCAGTGTTTGGAGAAGAGTGGCAAGGGTGGGGGAGAGTGCAATGTGTAGGAAAGAGTGGCGTGTGTGGGAAAAGAGGGGCCCAGCAGGGGGGAAGAGTGGCAGTGTGTAGCAAAGAGTGGCAGTGTGTGGAAAGAGTGGAAAATTTTGTGGGAAGAGTGGCAGTGTGTATGGAAAGAAAGGAGTGTTTTGGGGAAAGAGTGGAGTTTTTAAAGGGAAAAGAGTGGCAGTGAGTGGGGAAGAGTGGCTGTGTGTTGGGGAAGGTGGCCAGTGTTTGGGGGGGAAAAGAAGGGCCCAGTGTGAGGGGAAGGTTGCTGTGTTTAGCAAAAGGAGGGAAGTGTGTGGGGAAGAGTGGCAGTGTGTAGGGAAAAAAAATGGCAGTATGTAGGGAAGAGGGGAAGTGTGTTGGTAAGAGGGGTTTAATTGTGTGGTGGAAGAGGGGGCATTTGTGTGGGAAAAAAATTGGCGGTGTGTGTGGAAGAGGGGCAGTTTGTGGGGGGAAAAGAGGGGCTTTGTGTAGGAAAGATTGGCAGTGGTGATTAAAAAAAGGTTTGACAGTGTGTGGGGGAAGGGGCGGGTGGGAAAAAGAGTGGAGTGTGGGGGGAAAGGGGTGGCAGAGTGTGGGGAAGGGTGGCAGTGTATAGGAAAGGGGCAGTGTTTTGGGAAAGATTTTCCAGTGTGTGGGAAAAGAGAGACAGTTTTTGGGAAGGGGGCCCGTTGTGGGGAGAGGGGCAGTGTGTACCCAAAGGGTTTGGCAGTGTTTAGAGAAGAGTGGCAGTTTGTGGGTAAAAATGGCGGGGCCGTGGTGAAGGGGGGGCCCTTTTGATTTGGGAAGGGTGCAGGTGTGGGGAAAGGGAGTGGCAGGGTGGGGGAAAGAGGGGGCATTTGTGTGGGGAACTGGCGTGTTTGGGGAAGAGAATCAGTGTGTGAGGAAAAAGGGGCAGTGTGTGGGGAAAGATTTCCCGTGTGTTGGGAAGATTTGGCAGTATTTTGGAAAAAGAGTGGTCAGGGGCTTTGGAAAAGAGGGGGTTTGTGGGGGGAAGGGGAGGGGCCCAGGGTCGGGGGGGAAAATTTGGGCAGTTTTGTGGGGAAGAGTGGCAGTGTGTAGGGAAGAGGGGCCCGTATTTGGGGAAGGGGGGCCCCAGTGTGGGGGGAAGGGGGTTTAGAGTGGGGAAAAAAGGGGGTAGGTGCAGGGGGGGAAAAGGGGCAGAGTGGGGGGAAGAGGGGACAGTGTGGGGGAAAGAGTGGGGGGTTTTGGGGGGGAAAGGGAGAAAACAGAGTTTTGGGGAAGAGTGGTAGAGTGCGGGGAAAAATTTTGGCATGGGGGGGAAGGGTTTTAGCGTATGTGAGGAAGAGTGGCAGTGTGTGGGGAACAGTGGCAGTGTGTGGGTAAAAAGCAGCATTTTAAGGGGGGAAAGAGTGGCAGTGTGTGGGTAAGGTGGGGCAGTGTGGGGGGAAAAAGAGTGGGGGGGTTGGGGGGGGAAAAAGGTTGGAAAGTGGTGGGGAAAGAGTGGCAGGGGAGTGGGGAAGGGTGGAAGAAAGGGGGAAAAAAAGGGGCAGTGCTTGGGGAAGAGTGGAAAGTGAGGGGGGGGAAAAGAGGGGCAGTGTGGGGGAAAAAGAGCGGTAGTTTGCGGGGAAATGGTGGTATGTGCGGGGAAAAGAGTGCAGTGTGTAGGGAAGAGGGGAAGTGTGGGGGGAAGATTTAAAAAGGGGTGGGGAAAGAGTGGTAGTGTGCGGGGGAAGGTGGGCAGTGTGGGAAGAGTAGCACTATGTGAGGAAGGGGGTTGGCAGTTTTTGGGGGAAGTTTGGGCAGTGTGTGGGGAAGAGGGGCAGTAGTGGGGAAACAGTGGCAGTGTGGGGGGAAGAGTGGCAGTGAGTGAAAAAGAGTAGAGTATGGGGAAAGAGGGGCAGTTTTTTAGAAAAGGGTTTGGCATTTTTTTAAGGAAGAGGGGCAGTGTGTAGGTAAGAGTGGCGGGGCCCGTGGGAAGAGTGACTGTGAGTAGGGAAGTGGGGCAGCGTGTAGGGAAGGTGGCGTTTTGTGGGGAAAGAGGGGCCCGTGGTGGGGAAAAAGCGGCGTGTGGGGGGAAGAGTATCAGTGGGTGGGGGGGAATGGCAGTGTTTTAGGGAAGGGAGTGGCGTGTTTTGGGGAAGGGAGTGCGTGTGTGGGGAATTTTCCCAGTTTTGTAGGGAAAAGTGGCAGATTTGTGGGGAAAGAGTCCCAGTTTGGGGGGAAGAGTGGCAGTGATGGAGAAGACGGGCGGGGTTTTTTGGGGAGGAGAGGCAGTGTGGGGGGAAAGGGAGTGGCAGTGGGGGGAAAAAAGAGGGGCAGTGTGGGGGGAAAGGAGTGGCCCAAGGGTGTGGGGAAATAGTTGCAGTGTTAAGGGGAAGAGTGTCGGGTGTGGGGGGAAAGAGAGGCGTTGTGTGGGGAGGGTGACAGTGTGGGGGAAAGACTGACAATGAGTGGAAGGGGCAGTTTTTGGGGGAAAAAGGGGACAGAGATTGGGGAAAAAAGGGGCCCAGATGTGGGGAAAGGGGTTTGCGTGTGCGGGGAAGAGGGGCAGTGAGTGGAGAAGAGGGGGTATTTATGTGGGGAAAGAGTGGCGGGTTTTGTGGGGAACGGTCCCAAATGTTTGGGGGAAGAGTGGCAATGTGTTGGGGGAAGAGGGGCAGTGTGTAGGAAAGGGGTGGCGTTGTAGGAGGAGTTGCAGTGTTTTAAGGAAATAGGCAGTTTGTGGGAAAAAGAGTGGCAGTGTTTAAAAAAGAGTGGCAGTGTGTGGGAAAAAAGGTGGCTGTGTTTTGGAAAAGAGTGGCCTGTGTGGGGAAAAAATGGCAGTGTGAGGGGAAGAGTAGCTGTGTATAGGGAAGAGGGGCAGTGTAGGGGGAAAAGGTGGCATTGTGAAAGGGGGAAGGGGCAGTAATTAAGGAAGAGGGAAACGTGTGGGGGGAAAGGGTGAAAAAGTGTAGGAAAGAGTGGGGGTTGTGGGGAAGGTGCCGTGTGTGGGGAAAGGGGGGCAGTGTGTGGGGAAAGAGTGGCAGTGTGGGGGTTTAAGAGGGGGCAGTGTGGGGGGGAAGAGTGGCAGTGTTTTGGGGAAAAAATTGGGGGGTGTGTGGGGAAAGGGGGTTACGTGTGGGGGAAAAAGGGCAGTGTTTAGGAAAGAGAGGCAGGGGATTAAGCAAGAGTGACAGAGTGTGGTGAAGGGGTGGCGTTTTTTGGGAAAGAGTGGGAGTGAATTATGGGGAAGAGGGGCGTGTGAGAAAAGGAGTGGAAATTTGGTTTTTGAAAGAGTGGCGTGTGTGGGGGAAAGGGGGCGGGTGGGGGGGGAAAAGTGCAGCAGTAAGGGGGGGAAGAGTGGCAGTGTTTTGGGTAAGAGGGGAAAGTGTGTGGGGGAAGAGGGGCAGTGGTGTGGAAGGGGTGGCAGGGGTCTAGGGAAAAAGTGGCAGTGTGCAGAGAAAAGGGGGCAGTGTTTTTGGGAAAAGTGGGGCAGTGTGTGGGGAAGGGGGCAGAGGGGGGGAAGAGCAGCATTTAAGGGGGGGAAAAAGGGCCCAGTGTGTGGGTAAGAGTGGCAGTTGTGTGGGGAAGATTTTGCAGTGTGTGGGGAAGAGTTAAGTGGGGGGGAAAAGATTTGGCAGGTGTAGGTAAGGGTGGAAGTAGGGTGGGGAAAGAGGGGCAGTGCTTAGGGAAAAAGGGGCAGTGTTTTGGGGAAAGAGTGGATTTGTTTTGGGGGAAAGAGTGGTAGATTGCAGGGAAAAAAGAGTGGCAGTGTTAGGAAGAGTGGAAGTGTGTGGGGTAGAGTGGCAGTGTGTAGGGAAGAGTGGTAGTGTTGCAGGGAAGAGTGGCATTTGGGGGGAAGATTAGCAGTATGTGAGGAAGAGTGTAGTTTGTGGGGAAAGAGTGGCAGTGTGTGGGGAAAGAGGGCATTTGGGTGTGAAAAAAGGTGGCATTTGTGGAAAAAAAGGGGCAGTTTGTTGGGAACAGTGGCATTTGTGGGGGGAAAGAGGGGCCCAGTTTTGGGGGGAATTTGTGGAAGTTTTGGGGAGGAAGGTGGCAGTGTTTGAAGAATGGGGGAAAATTTGGTGGTAAATGAGGGTACTGGTAGAAAAAAAGTGGCAGTAGGTGGGGAAGAGTTCCCAGTGTGGGGGGAAGGTTGCAGTGTGGGGGGAAGAGTGGCAGTTGTTATTGAAGAGGGGCCCGTTTTTGGGGGAAAGAGGGGACAATTTTTGGGGGGGGAAAGGGGTGGGGGGTTTGTGTGGAAAGAGTGGCAGTGAGTGAGAAAGGTGAGAGAGAGTGGGGAAAGAGTGGCAGTGTGTAGGAAAGATTTGGCAGTTTTTTAAAAAGGGGGCCAGTGTGTGGAGAAGTTTGGGGAAAGTGCAGGAAAGGTGGCGTGTGGGGGGAAATATGGCAGTGTGTGGGGAAAGAGTGGCAGTGTGTAGGTTAGGGTTGGCGTGTGTTGGTAAGAGTGGCAGTGTGGGGGGGAAAAAAAATGGAAGAGGGGAGAAAGAGTGGCTGTGTGTGGGGAAAAAGAGGGGCAGTTTTTTTGAAAAAGATTGGGTTTAGTGTGCGGGTTAAGGGTGCAGTATGAATGGAAAAGGGGCCCGTTTTTGTGGGGCGAGTTTTGGGTTGCTTTGGAAAGGGAGTTGCAATAGGTGGGGGAGAGGGGGCAGGTGAAGCAAAGTGTGGCAGGGGTGTGGGGAAAAGTGGGCAGGGGTGGGGGAAGAGTGGCAGTGTATGGGGGGGAAAAAGTGGCAGTGCGTTGGGGAAAGGGGTTTAGCAGTGTGGGGGGGAAGATTTAGAAATTGTGTAAGGAAGAATGGGCAGTGTGTTATAAAGAGTGGAAATTTTGTAGGGAAGAGTGGCCCCTGTTTTGGGAAAAGGTGGCAGTGTGGGGTAAAAACGTGGTAGTGTTTTGGGGAAGAGTGGCATTTGTGTGGGGAAGAGGGGGAGGGTGTGGGGAAGAGTGGCATTTGTTTTAGGGGACGGGGGGGGAAAGTGTATATTTAAGGTGGAAAGTTTTGTGGGGAAAAAGTGGCGAGTGTGGGAAAAAGGGGGCGGGTGAGTAGGAAAAAAGGGGGCCCCAGTGTGTGGGGAAAAATTGGCAGTGTGTAGGGAAGGGGGGCAGGTTTGGGGAAGGTGCCAGTTTTGGGGGAAAAAAAAAGAGTGGCGTGTGTAGGGGAAAAAAAAGAGGGGGAAAGTGTCTAGGGGA
Organism: Cherax quadricarinatus; assembly: GCF_026875155.1. Lineage (NCBI taxonomy): Eukaryota > Metazoa > Arthropoda > Malacostraca > Decapoda > Parastacidae > Cherax > Cherax quadricarinatus. Next base: position 29,214,265 of record NC_069474.1, on the reverse strand, counting down.
AGTGTGACAGTTTTGGGGGGAAGGGAGGGGGGTTTTTGTGTAGGGAAAAGAACAGTATGTGGGAAAAGGAGGGGGCAGTGTTTGGGAAAAAAAGGGGAAAGTGTGCGGGGAAAAAAAAAAGTTTTCCAGTGTGTAAAAAAGGGAGGGGCGGTTTGTGGGAAAGAGCGGCACTGTTTTAAGGAAGAGTGGCAGTTTGTGGGGAAGGTTGCAGTGCTTAGGGAAGTGTGGCATTTGTTTAAAAAAGGTGGAAATGGGTAGGGGGGGAAAGTGGCAGTGTTGGGAACAGAAAAAAATTTGTGGGGGAAAGAGTGCCAGTGTGTAGGGGGGGGGGCCCAGGTGTTAGGGAAGACTGGCGTGTTTAGGGGTTTGGCGTGTTTTGGGAAAAAGAGGGGGAGTGTGTGGGGAAAGAGTGGCAGGGGTGTTAGGAAGGTGTCAGTGTGTAGGGGGGGAATTTGGCAGTGTTTAGGGAAGAGTGGAGTCGGGTAGGGAAAGTGCAGTGTGAGGAAAAGAGTGGCAGTGTGTATGGAAGGTGGCAGAGTGTGGGGAAGATTTTGCAGTGTGGGGGAAAGGGAAGTGGGCAGTGTGTAGGGAAGAGGGGCAGTTTTTTGGGAAGAGTGGCATTTTGCAGGTAAGAGTGGTAGTGTGTAGGGAAGAGTGGCGTGAGTGTGGGTTAGAGTATCAGGAGGGGGAAAACAGTGGCAATGTGGGGGAAATAGGGGCAGTTTTTGTGGGGAAGGGTGGCAGTATAAAAAAGGGAAAGGGAAGGGGTAAAGTGCTTGGGAAAAAAAAGGGGGCAGTGTGTGGGGAAAAAGTGGCAGTGTGGGGGGAAAAGGTGCCAGTGTGTGGGGAAAGAGGGGGCCAGTGTCAAAGGGAAGTTTGGAAGTTTTGGGGGGGGGAAGAGGGGCGTGTGTGGGGAAGAGGGGGTTGTGTGTGGGGAAGGTGGCTTTTGTGTGGGGAAGGCGGGAGTTTTGTGGAAGAGTGGCAGTGTGTGGTGAAAGAGTGCCAGAGTAAAGGGGAAAAGAGTGGTAGTTCAGGGAAAGAGTGACAGTGTGTAGGGAGAGTGGCAATGTGTGCGGATGAGTGGCAGTGTGTTATTGAGAGTGGCAGTGTGTAGGGAAGAGTGGCAGTGTGTAGGGAAGAGTGGCAGTGTGTAGGGAAGAGTGGCAGTGTGTAGGGAAGAGTGGCTGTGTGTAGAGAAGAGTTGCAGTGTGTAGAGAAGAGTAGCAGTGTGAAGGGATGAATGGCAGAGTGTTATAAGAGTGGCAGTGTGTGGGGAAGACTGGCAGTGTGTAGGAAAGAGTGGCAATGTGTAGGGAAGAGTGGCAGTGTGTGCGGTAGAGTGGCAGTGTGTGGGGAAGAGTGGCAGTGTGTAGGGAAGAGTGGCAGTGTGTGGGGAAGTGGGAGTGTGTATGCTGGAGTGACAGTGTGCAGGGAAGAGTGGCAGAGTGTAGGGAAGAGTTGCAGTGTGTGGGGAAGAGTGGCAGTGTGTAGGGAAGTGTGGCTGTGTGTAGGGAAGAGTGGCAGTATGTGGGGAAGAGTGGCAGTGTGTAGGGAAGAGTGGCAATGTGTAGGGAAGATCCCAACAGAACGAGGTGAGGAGTCCACACACACACCCTGGCTATGGGAAAGAGGTAATTGGCCAGGCCTTTGCTCTGAGCTCGCCACCACCGATTGGAATGCTCTTCTCCAAGGGGATGTTGACAACCAAGTGAAAGCCTTCACTGGACACATCCTTAATCTACAACAAGAACACATTCCTCACCGGCAATATGTGACGAAGCCTACAGATCAGCCTTGGTTTGACTTTCGTTGTAGAGAGGCTGCTACTGCTAAGTACAAAGCATGGCGAAGGTATAAGAGACATCCTACCACCTATAACAGGAACTTGCACAGGCAAGCCTGTAGGCATATGGGTGATGTTCAAAAGTGGGGCATTGCTAAATGGGAGGTGGACACTAAACGAAAGCTTGCATCAGGTAGGGTAGGCTCCAAAACCTGGTGGTCCTGGTCAATGGACAGACAAGGTTATCTGCCTGGATGAACTTATTCCACTCTAAATCGACAGGATGGGACCACCTCTAATAGTAGTCAAGAGAAGGTGGACCTCTTTGCTGAACACTTTGCTACCAAAATGCAAGTTCCTGATCCAGCAAGGGTCCCTCCTTGGCTAGCTGCAAGAACTGTGTCAAAACTGTCAGTGGTGACAATAAGGCAGGAGGAGGTGCATTTCCTTCTTAAATCGCGTGGACCAAGAAAAGGCTGTGGGCCCAGACAAGTTGAGCCCAAGATTGTTGAGAAGATGTGCAGACCAGCTAGCAGCACCTTAACTCGCATATTTCAGCACTGCCTAGTACAGTTGTAAATGGCCCTCTCTATGGAAAGAGGTAAATGTAGTCCCTGTCACAAAAAGAAGAGCAGAGCAGAAATCAGCAACTACAGACCAGTGTCACTCTTGTCAATCACTGGTAAGATCCTTGAGACAATAATCTCAAGACAAATGACAGAGTTTTTTTGACTACCACTCACTACTTTGTGATCGTCAATATGGCTTCAGGAAAGGTTACTCTGCTGCTGATCTGTTGTTAAACCTCTCCACTAAGTGGCACCAGTCACTGGATGAATCCAAAGTCAGCTGTGTGGTAGCACTGGACATTGCTGGCGCTTTCGACCGGGTGTGGCACCAGGGCCTCTTAGCAAAACTTCAAGCACTGGGAATTGCAGGCTCTACGCTATGTCTCCTCAGTGATTACCTTCATGGTAGATCTCTAAGTGTAGTTCTCAATGGAACGGAATCAGCAAGACATCCTATTGGGGCAAGTGTTCCACAAGGAAGCGTGCTGGGTCCATTGTTATGGAATGTCTACTTCAACGACCTTCTTCATCTCATCCCAGAATCACATGCATATGCAGACGACTGTACACTGACATTCACTTATCCAAGAGAAGAAATGCCAGCTGCTCTAAGCTACATCAATCACCAGCTGAGAGCTGTATCAGCTTGGGGAAATAGATGGCAAGTAACATTTGCACCTGAGAAAACGTAAATGATGATCGTCTCTAGGCACCACGATGGTAATGCTGGGGCAGTAGTAAGGATGAATGGGAGGGTGTTGGCACCTGGAGAAGAAGTTGATATCCTTGGGGTGAAATTTGACTCCAAACTAACCATGAAGAACCATGTTGTAAATCTTGCAAACAAGGCAGCCAGGAAGCTTACAGCACTTCGCCGTATCTCGCATCTGCTTGACAGTAGGGGTTGCAAGATCCTGTACGAGGCACAAGTACGCTCACACCTTGAGTATGCTCCACTTTCTTGGTTTGCCTGCTCCCCCTCTCATCTGCGACTGCTTGACAGAGTAGAGAACAGAGCAAGACGTCTCATCTCTCGAATGGACCCATCCTGGATAGATCTGTCATTTCAGCAGAGCCTTCAACATAGGAGGGATGTGGGTGGCCTTACTGTTATGTACAAGGCCAAGATTGTCAAAATACCACACTTGGATCCACTTCGAGGACAGCGTGAAACAAGCTTTTATGCCACAAGACGGGCAGAAAGCAGCAACTTCACTCTGGCTGTACCCTTCTCCAGAACATCACTCCATTTGAGATCATACATACCCAGGATGACTCGAGTATGGAACACATTTGTACTGCATAATGATGTCAACGAGATAAAGTCAGTTGATCAAATGAAAATGCTGGCCCACAGATGGCTCCAACTTCATCCTGTTCCCTACTTGTATGTCTCATAACAATAAAGATGCTTTGAAATGAGCTGATGTAGGTAACAGGTCTTAGCTTGACAATAAAGTTAGGAATCCTTAACCTGTAAATAGCTTGTCAATAAAGTTAGGGATCCTTAACCTTGTCAAACCCTGTGTAAAAAAAAAAAAACGGCAGTGTGTAGGGAAGAGTGGCAGTGTGTAGGGAAAAAAGTGGCAGTTTG
>NC_069474.1:29190644-29209819 GCF_026875155.1 Cherax quadricarinatus | reverse complement strand
CCCCCCAAAACCCCCTTCTGTAAATTGTTCTTTGGGGTGAAACTGGTTGGTCTCTTCTGACAGATTTATATAGCACAGAAAAAGTGTTTGTCTTGCTGACACTAATAATGCTCTTTTTTGTCAGGGTTTAGAGATCACAGTCATCCTATTAATTATTCCTCTACCAAAACTGTCTACCCTCTTTGACAAATGTAAAATAGACCTACTGACCTACCTGGAAAGTTCATTACCTTTGTAAATTGTGAGTTTCATTCCCTTTTTGTAAATTGGTGAATTCATTACCTCTGTAACTTGCTCAGCTATCAAAACTTGGAGTCCATCCCTGGACCAATTATGTACCTCTGAAACCCCTCTGTAACCTCTGAAACCCCACAGGATGGGTATGGGGTGCATAATAAACATATTAAACTAACTAAAATTATGGAGATTGTAAAATTTAGTTTATCAATGCACCTAATTTACTGTAAATAGCATAGGAGTTTAATTATGTTTAGAAAGAAATTCAGTAATAGGCAGTTCATGTTTCAAGATGGTGATGAGGCAAGTGTAAATGTGTGGGGAAATGTTTGTTGAAGCAGGACTCTTCTATTTGAGGCTGTGGGAGTAGTCTGTGCTCTTGGCACTGCCTCTCGACTACCGTGAATGGTTACTCTCTTTTTCCTGGCCTCATGGGCCCTATTTTACCTATCTTAAAAGCTTATGTGGCTTTACTTCTTCTATTTCAATATCATGATCTTTCCACTCTAGCCACCTTCACTTTAAAGAACTACAGTATTATAAAAATTCCCCCAAGACTCATTTGTATCTTTAGCTTCCATCTGTGCCCCTTGACACTGGTCCTCTCCCTCTAACAGTTTGTCCCTATCTGCATTGTTGAGTATGTTTTTTTGTAATCATATCTTTCGTTGTTCTTGTATCTTCATTTGTTTTTAAGATTTAGGTCCTTAAGCCTTGTTTGTATATCATTCCTCTCATTTTGGAGATTAGTCTGGTAGAGAATCTCGGGACTTCCTCTAGTTTTTTTACGTGTTGTCCCCAGGTGGTGGCTCTACACTAGTCTGGTCTATGTACTAGTGATTTTAAAAGATTGATGTGTAGACTTTGGGTGTACATATTTCTTGAGTAGTGAAATGTTTGGTTATTTAGTGATTGTAAGAGGAAGGTGAAATACAATTACAATGATATCAGTGTTTAGAAAAAGTTTGGGGTTAAAGGAAGATAAGTGTAGAAGGAATGAAAAATGTTTATGTAATTATGAGGTAAAAAATGGTTGTGGAAAACTTGAAATATGAAAGGTTTTTACAATGCAATTTTTATAATGTGGACTATAAGAGGAATATAATTTATGGGAAAAAGGGATGAAGAGGCTGGAAAACAGTGAAAATGGCATAAAAAGAAGAGCAGATGAAAAACTGGGTGAGACTTAGTCAATAAATTTTAAGAAATTGTTGTAGAAAAAGTCAAAAAAAACCAAAGGGTTTACAAATGCATTGATTAGTGTATTAAGGAGTTATAGTGGTGAGATTGCAAATTGAGAAGGTAGAGGTGATAAACAGATATGTATTTTAAAAATTTTTCTTGAAAGTAGAATATGAAATACAGAAATTTCTTGTTTGGGATGCTCAGACTGAGATCTATTTGAATGAGAAAAGATTAGGAATTGAGGATGATGGAAGAGAGTGAAGTAGTAAGAAAGGTAAAGGTGTATAAGAGTGAAAGCAGGTGGGAATAAGGGTTGGTGAGTTTGTGCATAGGAAGGAAGGGAAGAAAACCCAAGAATTAGCAGAATGTTAAAGGCAAATTTCATTTCTGATTCAGGTCTGGAATTACATATACCGGGAGTATACCTGAAGGGAGTTTCGGGGATCAACGCCCCATGGCCCGGCCTCATGGTGGATTGGGCCTGATCAACCGGGCTGTTACTCTGGCCACATGCAAATCTACACACGACCCCACAGCCCGGCTGGTCAGATATGACTTTAGATGCCTGTCCAGTGCCTTCTTGATGATAGCCAGGGGTCTATTGGTAATCCCCCCTTTTTTATGCTGGGAGGCAGTTGAACAGTCTTGGGCCCCGACACTTTTTGTGTTGTCTCTTATTGTGCTAGTGGCAGCCCTGCTTTTCATTGGGGGGATGTTGCATTGTCTGCTGAGTCTTTTTCTTTCATTTGGGAGTGATTTTCATGTCAAGTTTGGTACTAGTCCCCTCTAGGATTTTCCAAGTGTAAATAATCATGTATCTCTCCTGCTTGCATTCTAGTGGGTACATGTTAAGGATTCGAGCATTCCCAGTAATTGAGGTGTTTTATCACAGTTATGTGTGCTGTGAAGGTTCTCTGTACATTTTCTAGGTCAGCAATTTCACCTGCCTTGAAAGGGCTGTTATTTGTGCAGCAATTTTCCCAGCCTGGATGAACAAGTGACCTGAAGAGTGTCATTATGGGTTTGGCATCCCTAGTTTTGAAAGTTTCATTATCCATCCTGTCATTTTTCCTAGCAGATGCAGTTGATACAATGTTATAAATCTTTGAAGGTGAGATCCAACTTAACTGTTGGCATTCTCCCCAAAGCAGTTAACAGCAGCAGCTACCAGACCAGTCTGATAGGGGGTATAGCACTTGCAGCAGAAGACAAGGGAATACCAAGCTGGAAAAGATAGTAGAAAAACTGATAATGTCAGTAATTGTTTTATGTTGATTGCACGAATAACCAAATGGTTCTTCTTTTGTTAATCAGAAAGATCAAATCAACCTCAAATAAACAAGGCATTTTTATTTTGCTTAGCTTTTATTTAAGGGTACCGGGGCATTTACCATGAGAATTATCACCTCATATTGACAGTCCAGTATCTCTTATCTGATTGTCTTGTTCATCAGAAAGCTTTTTAAACCCTTATTTCAGATACCTTCAATGATCTGTTTAAGCTTATTTTGTATGCTTTCCTCTCCCCTCTCTGACAATTTTACCTGTAATGCAGGCTGTGATTTTTAAATTGGTAACAGCTTATTGCTCACTTATAACCCCCATCTTTTCCTCTTCTAGCACTGCCCTACCTCAACACTTGCACTTCTCACCCTTTCCCTCTTATTCACTACTATTGTTAAATGCATAATGACCTTACAGGTTTAGTGATTTCTATGAATATAAAAATTTGCCTTTATTTGAATGTGTATTTTGGCTTATTTCTACATGTGAGTACCAGGAAAATATGGTTCATCAGAATTTACCAAATTTAGTAATTCTTTTCTCATTAGAGTTCACAGGGGAAGGATCCACAAGTGAGAGTTTTGTTTTGTTGACTATGGAAAATGAGGGGATTTGTAAGCACCAAAGACATTCGGGTCTTACATGAAGATCTTACTCTCCTTCCCTCCTTGGCTGTACCGTGTTGCCTTGCCCAGGTATGACTTATGATTCTTGCAGGTCTTTAGTAATGTATGTTTATCCCCAGGTTTGCCCCATGAGAAAAAGATGTAGTATATGTATAATACAACAGCTCTCCCCAGTTACCCCTCTGCAGTATTATTTTAAAAAAATTGCAATACGTAATTTAAAAATAAAGAAAGAGGCAGATTCCATCATAAATAAAATGAAATTACCAATAGCATGGCTTGATCAGAGGGCTGGGCCATGATTAGCAGTTGGGAAAATTAAAACCTCCACAACTCCTTGTTTTTGGAAGAAACCCCCGAATAATATAGTAATAATTACAATTAATAAAAGGGCATATTAGCATTTGCCCCCCATACCCTAAGGTATGGAGACCAATAAGCATCTATTTTATATAAAATAATAACCGGGCTGTGGTTCGTACATCAGTTTGCTTGTGGGTGGCAGTGACAGCCTGGTTGATCATTCCCTGATCCACTTTGAGGTCTGGTCATGGACCGAGCTGCAGGGCGTTGACCCCTGAACACCCTCCAGGTGTGCTCCAAGTACGTATTAGTGAAAAAAAATGTGTCACTTATTTTTTTTAATGCACCAGCTGTCCCCCCCACCGAGTAGGGGACCTAAAAGAAATGTAAAAAGTACATTATAAAGTATTACATTACTAAATAAATTACATTACTAAATAATTATATCATTAAATTTAGAAAAAACTAAAGTTTTTTTTTTTTTGCATTTATTAATTTTTACAGAAGAAGGGTTATTAGCTCCCTTTTCCCGGCATTGTAGTTGCCTTTTATGACACGCTTCATTTACAGAGAGAAGAATTCTTTTCCACTTCCCCATGGAGATAAACGCTATGCACATAAAGGGCCCAAAGATCTGGAACTCATTACTGGAACCGGTTTAAAAGGACCCCTAACTACTTTAAATTTAGGACTTTGCTAAAAAATCATCTTATCTCTCAAAACTAACCAAATCAGCCAAAACAAACTTCTAATTAGTTATATTTATGTGACCTCTAGATTTTTAAACATCTGCCATTCCATGAAAAAATACTGCCTGAACAATTGTTTGTGCAAGTTCAAGATTATTATTCTTATAAACCTTTAACCTTGACTACCTCTCATTATTGTTAAGATTAAATAGATTGTAATAAAGTTAACCACTATTATCTTGTCTAGTTTTAAGTAGTTACTATGTACATACTTTGGATTAGTCTGCCCGAAATGCCCCAGCACGATATTTTGGGCTTTCTTTGTACTTAGCAAACCAAAATTGTAATTACGCACTGTAACCTTTACAAAGAAATAAATCTTTATCTTTAAAGGTAAAATAATAAATACATTTGGGACCCTCAAACAACATTGGTTTTGAACTCCGTGGGTCCACTTATATGCAGACTTTTTCAATTTTTGGGGGGAGATTTTTAAGAAAAGTTAGGTACGTCACGAATTCAAAAAAAATTTTGTAGTTATTAGTGTATTTTATCATTTGCTGCCATAAAATAAACACAAATCAATTATAAAAAAGTTTTAAATTTTCAAAACTTACACACAGAAAAAACAATTATAGATCATACATGTTCATTTGCAGTCGAGAGAAATGTAAACAAACTAAAGATGCAATAATATACTACTACTACTACTAATAATAATATAATTATTATTATTATAATTATTTTTTTTTTTCAACAAGTCTGCCATCTCCCACCAAGGCAGGGTGACCCAAAAAAAAAGAAAATCTCCAAAACTAAATACTTTCATCATTCAACACTTTCACCTCACTCATACATAATCACTGTTTTTTTAAAAGGCACCCAGATACAACAGTTTAGAAGCATATATAAAGATATATAACATATCTCTCCAAATTTTCCAATATCCAAAACCTCTCCTTTAAAGTGCAGGCATTGTACTTTTCCCTTTCCAGTACTCAAGTCCGGCATAATAAAAATAACCGGTTTTTCCCCGAAACCCTTCACGGAATATTACCCTGCTCACACTCCAACAGCTCGTCAGGTCCCAAAAACCATTTCTTCTCCATTTTACTCCTATCTAACATGTTCATGCATGCTTGCTGGAAGTCCAAGCCCCTTGCCGACAAAACCTCCTTTACCCCTCCCACCAACCTTTTTTGAGGACGACCCCTACCCCGCCTTCCTTTCCCTACAGATTTATATGCCCTCCATGTCATTCTACTTTGATACATTCCTCTCTAAATGACCAAACCACCTCAACAACCCCTCTTTAGCCTCTGACTAATACTTTTATTAGCTCACACCTTTTCCTAATTTCCCCCACTCCGAATTTTCTGCATAAATTTTACACCACACATTGCCCTTAGACAGGACATCTCCACTGCCTCCAACCACCTCCCCGCTGCAGCATTTACAACAAGCTTCACACTCATATAAGAGAGTTGGTAACCACTATACTTTCATACATTCCCTTCTTTCCCTCCATAGATAACTTTTTATGTCTCCACATATACCTCAATGCACCACTCATCTTTTTTCCTTTATCAAGTCTATGGTTAACCTCACATTTCATAAACCCATCCGCTGACACGTCACTCCCAAATATCTGAATACATTTCACTTCTTCCATACTCCCTCTCTCCAATGTGATACCCAATTTTTCTCTATCTAAATCATTTGATACCCTCATCACCTTACTCTTTTCTATGTTACCCAATTTTTCTCTATCTAAATCATTTGATACCCTCATCACCTTACTCTTATCTATGTTCAAATTTCAACTCTCTAAACCCTTTTCACACCCTCCCAAATTCATCCACTAAACCTTTGCAACTTTTCTTTGAATTTCCCATAAGCACAGTATCATCAGCAAAAAGTAACTGTGTCAACTCCCATTTTGTATTTGATTCCTCTTAATTAATCCCACTCCTCTCCCCAACACCCTAGCATTTACTTCTTTTACAACCCATCTATAAATATATTAAACAACCATGGTGACATTACACATCCCTGTCTAAGACCTACTTTTACCGGGAAGTAGTCTCCCTCTCTTCTACACACCCTAACCTGAGCCTCACTATCCTCATAAAATCTCTTTACAGCATTTAGTAACTTACCACCTAGTCCATATACTTGCAACATCTGCCACATTGCTCTCCTATCCACTCTGTCATATGCCTTTTCTAAATCCATAAATGCAATAAAAACTTCCTTACCCTTATCTAAATACTGTTCACATATATGCTTCAATGTAAACACTTGATCTACACATCCCCTACCCACTCTAAAACCTCCTTGCTCATCCACAATTCTACATTCTGTCTTACCTCTAATTCTTTCAATAATAACCCTACCGTACACTTTTCCTGGTATACTCAGGAAACTTATTCCTCTATAATTTTTAGAATCTCTTTTGTCCTCCTTCCCTTTATATAAAGGGACTATACACGCTCTCCGCCAATCCCTAGGTACCTTCCCCTCTTTCATACATTTATTAAACAAAAATACCAACCACTCCAACACTATGTGACCCCCTGCTTTTAACATTTCTGTCATGATCCCGTCAGATCAAGCTGCTTTACCCCCTTTCATTCTACGTGATGCCTCACACCTCCCCCACACTCACATCCTGCTCTTCTCACTCCTGAAAGATATTATACCTCCCTGGCCAGTGCATGAAATTACCGCCTCCCTTTCTTCATCGATATTTAAAAGTTCTTCAAAATATTCCCACCATCTACTCAATTCCTCCAGCTCCCCATCTACTAACTCCCCTACTCTGTTTTTAACTGACAAATCCATTCATTCCCTGGTCCTTCTTAAGTTGTTTATCTCACCCCAAATTTTTTTCTTATTTTCATCATAATTTCTTGACAGTGCCTCTTCCACTCTATCATCTGCTCTCCTTTTGCATTCTCTCACCACTCTCTTCACCTTTCTTTTACTCTCCATATACTCTGCTCTTCTAATAGCACTTCTGCTTTGTAAAAACCTCTCGTAAGCTACCTTTTTCTCTCTTATCACACCCTTTACTTCATCATTCCACCAATCACTCCTCTTTCCTCCTGCACCTATGCTCCTATAGCCACAAACTTTTGCTCCACATTATAATACTGCATTTTTAAAACTATTCCAAACCTCTTCAGCCCTCCCACCCTACTCATACTTGCACTAGCCCACCTTTCTGCCAATAGTTGCTTATGTCTCACCCTAACTTCCTCCTCCCTTAGCTTATACACTTTCACCTCTCTCTTTCTTGTTGTTGCCATTTTCCTTTTGTCCATCTACCTCTTACTCTTACTGTAGCTACAACTAAACAATGATCCGATATATCAGTTGCCCCTCTATAAACATGTACATCCTGAAGCCTACCCATCAACCTTTTATCCACCAATACATAATCTAACAAACTACTATCATTACGTGCTATATCATACCTTGTGTACTGATTTTTCCTCTTTTCATAAAATATATATAACTTATTACCAAACCTCTTTCTACACAAAACTCAATTAAAGGTTCCCCATTTTCATTTACCCCTGGTACCCAAATTTTACCAAACTACTCCCTCCACAACATACTTAGCATTGAAATCCCCAACCACAAGTACTCTAACATTTGGTTCAAAACTCTCCATGCACTCGCTCAACATTTCCCCAAAATCTCTCTCTCTCCTCTACACTTCTCTCTTCCCAGGTGCATAAATGCTTACTATAACCCACTTTTTCACATCCAACCCTTGTTTTACTCCACAAATCCTTGAATTAATACATTTATATTCCCTCTTTTCCTGCCATAACTTATCCTTCAACATTATTGCTACTCCTTTAGCTCTAATTCTGTTTGAAACCCCTGACCTAATCCCATTTATTTCTCTCCCCTGAAACTCTCCCACCCCCCTTGAGCTTTGTTTCACATTGAAGCCAGGACACCCCAGCTTCTTCTCATTCATGACATCCACAATCATCTCTTTTTTATCATTTGCACAACATCCACACACATTCAAACATCCCACTTTGACAGTTTCCTTCTTTTTCTTTTTAGTAGGCTACACGGGAAAGGGGGGTTACTAGCCCATGTTCCCAATTTTAATTGACTTTCACAACACGCATGGCTTACGGGGGAAAGATTCTTATTCCACTTCCCCATGGATATAAAAGGAAAAGCAATAAGAACAAGAACTATTAAAATTAAAAACAAAGAAAACTTGGATGAGTGTGTATACATAAATGTGTACATGTATGTGTAGTGTGACCTAAGTGTAAGTAGAAGTAGTGGAAAATCCCTAGAGGGACTAGTCCCCAAAACTGCACATGAAAATCACTCCCTTTAAAAGCAAAAGACTTTGCAGGTGGTGCAACATCTTCAGTGAAAACAGGGTGCCACGAGTATACTAAGAGACAACACAGTAAGTGTTGGGGGCCCAAGACTGTTCATCTGCCTCCCAGCATACATAAGGGGGATTACCAATAGACCCCTGGCTGCCTTGAAGGCACTGGACAGGCACCTAAGTCAGTAACTGACCAGCCAGATGTGGCTTGTATGTCGGTTTTACATGAAGGCAGCAGTAGCAGCCTTATTGATCAGGCCCTGATCCACCATGTGGCCTGGTTTTCAGACCGTGATGAGTGACTTTTGACCTCTGGACCCCCCCCCCCCTTTCTCATTCAGGTATACTTTTCATGTATTTATGTACATTATCTAATTCCATATTTTTTTTGGTCATTAAAGTTTTATAACATTTCAGTTATCAAAATTATTGTAACTTTTTCAGGTATATCCTGTAGACGGGTGGCAAGGGCACTTGTGGGGCTACGGGGAGCTTTTAAAGGGCTTCCTCGAGTTATGTGGAGGTTATTCATCTGTTCTGTTTGCAATTTTCAAGAATACTCTCTGTGAGTTTATTATATACGTAACAAATTTTTGTCTTCTAAGGTCTCTATTAACCCTTTGAGGGTCCGAGGCCAAATCTCAGAGTGAAGCCAGGGTCCAAGAATTTTCAAAAACATTTTTTTTTATTTTTTCTGATGAAATGGTAGAGAATCTTTTTCTGAAGGTAATAAAGCAAAAAGTACAAAATTCATTAGAAAATTGACGAATTATGCTCTCATTAATTTTGATGCATCAGCGATATTTACGCACTGGCGATTTTGCTGACTTTGACCCATTTAGGCCAATTACATTATCCAGTCAACCAAATTCTTAGCTATTTCACTAGTATTACTTCTATTTATCATTGGCACAAGAAATTGCCCAGTCAACTGTTTCAACTACCCAATAAAGTGATTGGAAATTGGTAATTTGGTCAATTTAACACAAAGTTCAAAATATTTCAGTTTCAAAATAGGATTCTGAATGAACAATGCAGACATTCCTGGCACTAAAATAACATTTTCTCTGTTCATTAGTTATGTTTTCAGCTTTACAAATGAATTCCATTTTTATTTTTATTCACGTAATGAATTTTTATTCACACCAAAAAATAGAAGATTTACTGTTATGCAATGTTGTAATAATTGTTTAAATAATATCAACACATTCGTGAATGTATATTAGACCCACTGGCTGCGCGTATTAGACTTGTGACGACATTTGTTTACTTCTGAACATCAGCAAAAATTGAACATTTCTGCTTTTTTGAGCTCAGTTTCAAGCCATTTTCAATACTAAAACCAATCAAAATCAGTCTCTATTTATTTGTTGAGGTGGTTCGGACATGTAGAGAGAATGGAGCGAACAGAATAACTTCAAGAGTGTATCAGTCTGTAGTGGAAGGAAGGCGGGGTAGGGGTCGGCCTAGGAAGGGTTGGAGGGAGGGGGTAAAGGAGGTTTTGTGTGCGAGGGGCTTGGACTTCCAGCAGGCATGCGTGAGCGTGTTTGATAGGAGTGAATGGAGACAATGGTTTTTAATACTTGATGTGCTGTTGGAGTGTGAGCAAAGTACATTTATGAAGGGATTCAGGAAACCGGCAGCCGACTTGAGTCCTGGAGATGGGAAGTACATGCCTGCACTCTGAAGGAGGGTGTTAATGTTGCAGTTTAAAAACTGTATGTAAAGCACCCTTCTGGCAAGACAGTGATGGAGTGAATGATGGTAAAGTTTTTCTTTTTTCGGGCCACCCTGCCTGTGGGAATCGCCCGTGTGATAAAAAAAAAAAAAAAAAAAAAAAAAAAAAATCTTCCTTCCATCAAATAGACCAAAAATCGCGAATACAACTGTAAAACATACGAAAAAAAACTTCAAAGTCGCTGTTTTAAACCCAAAATTACAGTTGCATATTTTCTCTCATTATGCACAGTGTGCTGAAGGATTTTGTTTATGTGGTGCACACTTACCACACAGATGTGTTCTCTCATATCCAGTCCCAAATTTACCACTCACAGGTGTCCGAGTGACTGAGCTCATGGTATAGATCTACGGTTTGGACCCTTTCTTCAAAGCCGAGATCTACAGGACGACCCTCAGAGGGCTAAAATAGCAACAGTATTCATTTAGACTTAACAAACCAAAATTCTGTAATCAAAACTCTAAATATTCCACACACTTATTAAATGTTTTGCACTCTGGCTGGATTACTCTCCTTTTATTGGTTTCATGAACATGTAAGATAACTTTACAAATTTGGTAACCTTTACCATATTTACATTCTGTATACACAAATCTTATTTTTCTCTGACAGTCTTTAGTAGGATGTGGCTAATAAATATCTTGTATATTCATCAAGTTTCTCTCTCCAAGTAACTTCCCATTATGTATACAAATGGAACTTCATACACAAATAACCCGCACATAAAAGTGAGAAGCTTACGACGACGTTTCGGTCCGACTTGGACCATTGACAAAGTCAGTGGTCCAAGTCGACTGAAACGTCGTCGTAAGCTCTCACTTTTATGTGCGGGTTATTTGTGTAATCATTCCAGTCACGGTATTGTGCCTTTTTGTTATTTATGGAACTTCATGTTTTGGTATTTCTTTAGACAACAGAACGTGTTTCTTAATAGTAACTGTTATTTCTGTAACAGGATTCCTGGTCTGAATTTGGGGTGTAGGGGTGGTGATCCTCAGAACCATTAACAGATATCATATAGTTGCATTTACCAGCCCCTTAAAGTGCTAAGTAAAAAAATTATGTAGCAGACCTTACTGAAGGACCCATATGGTTTAACAGTTTTTGTGACTAATATTTCTTGTGTTACGGGAATTTGTCACAGAATGTGCATAGTTTTTTTCCCGGGGGTGCCAAATTCTGTGGGGTACAGTATTTACATAAGTATTTAGTTACTCACCTTACACAAATATTCACATACAATAAATTGATAACCACCATACTAACAGCCTTTTTGGGGAGAACTTACTTGTTTATGGCACACTTATTGCATTAGTTTTTTTTTAAGATGGCCTTCATCTATAGTATGTACTTTAATATAAAACATTTAAACATTTTTTAACACTAATTGTAGGGCCTATCGTTTTTTGCATCTCATTTTTTTTTTAAAAAAAATTTATTTTTTGCTTTCATTATAGCCTATAACTGGACTCCAAATATTTACAATGACTTTTTCAATATGTACTTTGAATAATAGGTTTGTAAAATATGGAAATTGATGCTTTTGAAGTATCTGTTACTACTTTACTGATTAGTTTTCTGTTATTCAAGGAGTGGCACATACAACATTCTACTTACAAGACCTAAACGGTGGGTGGTAAATGATGATTTTAGCTCGAGGTTTTGCCACCCCCAAGTTCTCTCCACAAGTATCTGTCATGATGAATCTCAATACAGAAACTCAAGGTAAATACCATTTGGAATGCATTTATTATTTTGTACTAGGGTTTTTTTTTAGAAAAAATAATTTGATTTGGCATTGTCTTGTTCTTAAAAACTGCTAAAACTTTCTGTATCCCTATGATAAATGTATTCACCATACTGCTATCGCAGATACTGTTCAGGACAAATGATAAAATTCTGACTTGTGAAAAATACCCTTTATAAAAAGCTTTGGTATACTAGCCTCTTTTACAGGTTTATTACTGTCTAGAAGTACTTCTTTTGTCCCGTTCTGTATAATGACATACAGAAGAAGCATGAAAATCACAGTATCATGGCTGGAATAATTCACAACTAATGTACAATTTGGGGAGGAAAATTATAGGCAACATTTTAGTCAGTCCTGAACCATTTTCAAGTTGTGACAGATTGGGTGAAATTATTTGAATTTCTGCTAATTTATTTGTCTAACTTTTTTTTTTCAATACACTGGCCATATCCCAATGAGGGCAGGGTGACCTAAAAAGAAAAAATGAAAGTTTTTCTTTTTAAATTTAGTAATTTTACAGGAGAAAGGGGTTAGTAGGCTCTTGCTCCCAGCATTTTAGTTGCCTCTTACAACATGCTTTGCTTATGAAGGAAGAATTCTGTTCCATTTCCCCATGCAGTTGTCTAACAGACTACTGAATAAATGAAAACATATTTTTATGCCAGGAGCAAGGGGCTAGTAACCCCCTTTTCCTGTATAAATTACTAAATTTAAAAAGAGAAACTTTCATTTTTCTTTTTGGGCCACCCTGCCTTGGTGGGATATGGCCGGTTTGTTGAAAAAAAAAATTTATTCCTGTAGTCAAGATGTATCTGGCCAGAAATAACCTGGCATTCAAGGCTTTCTTTGCTTGATAATTCCCATAGTCATCCTCAAATAATGCAGTCTGTGGGCCCAAATGTGAAACTTGTGCTTTTATAATCATAGGATCTTAGTGTAAGACACTTTGCTAGTTGTTTATACAGTACAGTACCTCCAGCTGTGCTGACAGGATGTCAGCACAGCATATCTGTGGGACATGTAAAAAAATCCTTGGAAAGAAATCCAGAATCACATGCAACCTATGCTTTTCCAAACACCATATCTCTTGTACTAGACTAAATACAGCCTCAAAAAATGACCTCGAACTAGCAAGGTGTTTCTAGTTGTGCAATAAAAATGTAGAACTTTGGGCAGGTATCAGAAAGGTACTAAGGAGAGTAATAAATGATAAAAATAATCAAGAAAAGAAAGATGACCTCTTCAATAGTCTACCAAAAATATATAAAACATGGAGAGAAAGAGAGAGTGAATCAAAAAATGCAGAATGCCCATACCACAACAGATAACTCGAAACTATCTAGTCACCCACATAGTGCTAAACCAGACCCATCCCTCAGTCAGAGCACTAATAACCACAGTGCTGGTACTGGCCCAGGCTCAGCCCCCAGCCCCAGTGCTGACTCAGTCCCAGCCCCCAGCCTTATTGCCAGCCCAGACTCTACTAAGGACCCTACCACAACCACCACTAAAACCGTAAATATACAGCCATCATTGCACAAGACCGTGGGCCCACAGTACAGATGTAGGAGAGGAGTCTCCTGCCTCCTTCCTCTACTGAGGAAAGAAAATGAAATCCAGGACGGGGTTGGCCTTGGCTTGGATATGAGGATTATAATGCAGTCCCAGAACCTGCAAAAATTTGGACAACACACCTCCCAACAATTCTCAAACCAAAGGTGAATTGTGCAATATTATCCCTTGGGGCATTTGTAAGCATGGAATATCAGGAAAAAAAATGGGACATGCAACTTTGAGCATCCCAAAAAATTGTAGCGACCTCCTGTCTAAAGAAGTGTGTTTTTCTTCTTCCTGTACTTTCTTTCACCAAAAATGTGCCCAACTCCTCGGTCCTCCAGAAGGACCTGGAGTGACATACCATCTAAAAGGGACCAGGAGGCACAGACCCCACAAGACAAACAATAGTACCCTACGACAACCCAACCCAGGTGATTTTTTAGTGGCAGGAAACGGAAAAAGAAATGGAAGGAAATAACAAAAATAGTCTACTCCCTTTGGGAGCCTTTGTTGGACTGGAGGTGCAGCCATGGCCACCCATGGCCCTCCAGAACTACAGCTACTGATGCCAATAACAAAATCTCTCCAACAAACACAGAATACAACCTCGTTCATATTTGCTAATATACAGGGCTTTAAGCCATCCACCAACAACAAAATACCTTTTATCAGTGACTTCTAGAGGAGTCTAATGCAATGTTTGCAGCCTTCACAGAAACTCACACAAAAGATCACTTTGACAGTGAAATATGGATAAGTGGTTACAACCTCTTTAGATGCGACAGAAAGAACAGGCAACAAGGGGGGGTTGGCCTGTATGTCAAAGAGTCCCTCATCTGCACGGAGTTGCTGAACACCACAAATGAGGTAGTTAAGTTCTATCAATAAAGATCGAGAACCAAAACATAGTCATTGTGGTTGTATAAAAGCCACCAGATGCAACCTCCCAACAGTTCAAGGAACAGCTACTGAAAATTGATTACTGTCTGGAAAGCCTTCCAGCTCCATCCCCAAACATCTTACTGCTTGGTGATTTCAACCTAAGGCATACAAAATGGAAGAATTTAGCGAGTAATGTTATAGCTGAAATAATCCCCGGAGGTAGCGCAGATGAAAGGTCACACACACATGAGCTACTAAGTCTCTGCGAAAAACACACCTTAAGCCAGCAGATAGTGGAGCCAACAAGACTAGAAAACACACTTGACCTTATCTTCACAAATAATGAGGACCTGATAAGAGACATAAGAATATCAGTAGTATCAGTATCCAGACCAGAGCTTTGGTGAGATGGGTAAGGAAGAAGGATGGGTAAGGATAGAAATTTTGGAAAAGGGTGGGAGGGGGGAGAGAGGTAGGATATAAAAGGTAAGTGGCCCAACCACTTTGGTGTAATTTAAAAAGTGTACATGAAATGATAAGATATTCTTTAAGAGGTATAAGACTAACCCATCAGAGTCACATAGATATAACAGAATATAAGTACATGACTCTGAATTGGTAGTAATTATACAAGTTGCAATTTTTTTTTTTTTTTTTTTTTTTTTTTTTTTTTTTTTTGCGATTGCACAACGGATATTTATGCGACAATGAAGGCAATAATTTTCTGGCCAGTTTATAGAATTCCGTGACAATGGCTTCTTACAGGTGGTGTCCAGCCATAGTAAAAAGCATAATTTTTACATTAGATTGTTATATAAGATGTCTCCCTAATTGGGGGCGATGATGTTCTCAGTATACATAGAAGGGTTCTGGTGTTACCCAATCTTCTTCATCAGGGAGGTTGCTCAATATCATGGGTCGAGGGTAATCATCTTTATGTATAAAACGACGGACCCTCTGTGGGAGAGTCATTCTTTGAGTCCTGTGAGGAGGATATTGATGATATAATCCGTGGTATTTACCACTGTATAGGATGTTTCTCTATCTGGCATGTATAGTTCTTGCATTGTATAGAGTTGTTTCTTTTTTAGGGTGTCAAGGCGTACATTTATGGCAGTAATATCTTGTTGTATGTGTAAATCTGCCATTTTTACTCTGTCTCTCCTCCTGGTATCGGTAATGAAGCGAAGAGCTCTATTCTGGACCCTTTGTAACTGTAGCATATTTGTCTTTGTTGTTAATGACATTGGGACACAAGGGTATTCGAGTATAGGTCTTATTAACATTTTATACAGATGTTTTTTGACATGTTGAGGGGCTTGATTGAATCGAAAGAGACTGCAAAGACCGGCTTTGGCTATGTTGATCTTTTTAGTTACATGAGATGTTGAGTGGAGCAGCCTGTCTATTTCGTATCCCAAAATCTTGTTAGGGTTTCTAATGGCTACAGGTGTACCTCTGATGGAGATACCTCCTCTATCTTCAATTGTTGATGCAAAACATCCTATCGTGCTAACAAGGACCTTGTCAGGATTAGTCGTAATTCTCCACTTCTTTTCCCAATTAGATGTTCGACGAAGTTCAATATTCATTTTTTCTATGACTCTCTCATACTTGTATTTTCCTGTTTCCGGAGTTGATGAGATGACATGAATAACATCATCTACAAACTGTGTCACAATCGTATCACTAAACTCTGGTTGAGGAAGGTCATTCACATAAATGTTGAACAGAAGTGGACTGAGACAAGAACCTTGTGGGACACCAGCCGTCGGTATAAAAGGCTCTGTCAACCTGCCATGAAAGGTGGGAATGATTTTTCTTTGAGTTAAGAAATTATATATTACTCTGAGGAAAGTCCAGTTATGGTCTGGTGGGTCAATGAGTTTGTATATAAGGCCATCATGCCATAGGCTATCAAAAGCTTTATGAACATCTCTGGTGGCAATTAAGGCAAGATTCCCCTGATGTTTTAGACTTGCTACAGTATCGAAAATAACATTTATTGCATGATTGGTACCTCTGTGTGTTCTAAAGTCAAATTGTTTTTCAGTAAAAAAGTGATTAAACTCCATATAGTAGTTCAATCTGTTGGAAATGACCTTCTCAAGAACTTTTCCAGTGACTTCAAGTAAAGATATAGGTCTGTAGTTCCCAGGTTGGTGAATGTCTTTATTGGGCTTACCTAGAAAGATCATCCTAGCAGTCTTAAAAACCACTGGAAAATGTCCTGAGGCCAAGATGGCATTAAAGATATTTACCAAAGACTGTTTACAATTTCTGGGGAGGAACTTTATTTGTTTCATTGTTATTCCAGAGAGGCCAGGGGCTCTATTGCTTATTCTTCCAATAACCTGACTCATCTCTAATAATGTAATAGGTCTAGTAAGCGGGTGGGTATCTTCAAGAGTTGAAGTATCGATGGAAGGTAGTGGTTGTAGATCATCCAAGTTCTCATTTCTCCATTCATTTACCAACTGATAATGATTATTGTTAAATTGACGACTGTTATTGTGGGAGAGAATTTTCTCCCATACATCACCCATCAAATTAGCCTGGTCCTGTGGATCGTCAAGTTTAATTTCAACATCTTCATCATCCTCATCAGTGAAGGTATGAACTAGGTAGTTAGGAGCCTTGTGCTTTGCCCCTAAAAGTTGTCGGATCTTACTCCAAAATTTTGCTGGTTCACGTTTGTACTGATTAGCTTGAAAAACTAGCAATTTCCATAAGTCCCGTTTGTGATGACTAATCATGTTAATTAATTCTTGTCTTAATCGGTGCAGTGTAGCTGCTGGTGGTTGTCGCGTTTGAAGATGCCTTCGACATTCTGCTTGATAATTTCTTAAATTGTCTCTAATTTCCCTAGTAGGTTTATATTGTTGGTAAATCTTTGTGGAAGCTAATTGACAAGTTACATTAGTAGCTTCAATTATTCGATTATGCAGGGACCTGATTGCATCATCAATTGCAGTAGAAGGTAGATTTTCCAATGACACAATTTCATCATCACCCAGAAATGCCCTGAAGGGGTCAAATCCTAGGGTGTTAAGATTGGGTTTAGGAGGTACAGGTATTCTAAATGGAGAAGTTTGTAGTTGTATTATAACAGGGATATGGTCAGATCCATATCAAAAACAACAAATTCCGATCACAACCTAATCGAAGTCCAGACGTACATGCATAGGGGTTCTGATCAGCAGAATGCATGTACCTGTAAAGGTGTCTTCACAAAATACAACTTCAACAACAAGAGCATCAACTGGGACCAGGTAAACCATGTCCTAAATGAAACATGTTGGGAAGATGTCTTAAATGATATGAATCCAAACCAGTGCCTTGAAAGGATCAACTTCCTGGCAGCTGAAGCATGTTTTAGGCATATTCCCCTAGAAAGAAGAAGAGCAGGAGTAAACTGGAGAGAGAAAGATGCTCCCTCTACAGAAGACGACGAAGAGTCACTGAGCTCCTCAGGAGTGCTAGAATATCTGATACACGAAAGGAGGCGCTGACCAGGGAAGTGGAAACTATCGAACTTAAGTTAAATGACTCTTACAGGAACCAGGAGAGACAGGAGCTTAAAGCTATTAGTGAAATTGAAAGAAATTTGAAATATTTCTTTTCATATGCCAAAAACAAGGCAAATACCACATCTAGTATCGGGCTCTTACTCAGACAGGATGGGACTTAAACAGATGACAACAAGGAAATGAATGAAATACTGAAATTCCAGTACGACTCTGTGTTTAGTGAGCCACTAATCAGTCTGAGGATCGATGACCCAAATGATTTCTTTGTGAATGAGCCTCATAACTCCATAAATGTATGCCAGATTTCCGACATTACCCTAACTCCGATAGACTTCGAAAAAGCCATTGACAACATGCCCATGCACTCAGCCCCGGGCCCAGACTCGTGGAACTCTGTATTCATTAAGAACTGCAAGAAACCCCTCTCGCGTGCCCTAAGTACACTAAGGAGAAGGAGCTTGGACATGGGTAAAAAATTTCCACAGTCACTTAAAACAATGGATATAGTCCCACTCCATAAAGGTGGCAGCAAAGCATTAGCTAAGAACTATAGACCAATAGCTCTGACGTCCCACATCATAAAAATCTTTGAAAGAGTTCTAAGAAAACAGGATTTGCAAATCACCTGGATTCCCAAAATCTGCACAATCCAGGGCAACATGGGTTCAAGGCAGGTCTCTCCTGCCTCTCACAACTACTGGATCACTATGATATGGCCTTGGATGCACTGGAAGAAAATCAGAATGCAGATGTAATATACACAGACTTTGCAAAAGCGTTTGACAAATGCGATCATGGCGTAATAGCGCACAAAATACGTGCATAAGGAATAACCCCGAAAGTGGGGAAATGGATCTTCAACTTCCTAACAAATCGAACACAAAGAGCAGTGGTTTAACAGAGTTAAATCAGAGGCTGCCCCTAGTGAGAGGGTCTGTTCCACAAGGCACAGTACTTGCCCCCATCTTATTCCATAGACAGAGATATAAACTACAGCCCTATCATCCTTTGCGGTGATACTA
>NC_069474.1:29169678-29184678 GCF_026875155.1 Cherax quadricarinatus | reverse complement strand
CCGAGGTGGTCATTACCACCTGTGACCTCAACACATCACAGACCGAGGTGGTCATTACCACCTGTGACCTCAACACATCACAGACTGAGGTAGTCATTACCACCTGTGACCTCAATACATCACAGACTGAGGTAGTCATTACCACCTGTGACCTCAACACATCACAGACCGAGGTGGTCATTACCACCTGTGACCTCAACACATCACAGACTGAGGTGGTCATTACCACCTGTGACCTCAACACATCACAGACTGAGGTAGTCATTACCACCTGTGACCTCAACACATCACAGACTGAGGTGGTCATTCCATCAATACCTCCCAGCGCCGCCCCATTAACAAAAACATCAATTTCACTACAAACAATAACAGTCTAAACTACACCCAAATTCCTACAACACTCAAGTGACAGTGAGAGTGTACACTCTACACTATATATATATATATATATATATATATATATATATATATATATATATATATATATATATATATATATATATATATATATATATATATATATATGGCAGTATTTCAAGAGCTTACTATTATCCCCTCCCTATCCATCATTTCCCCTCCCTCTCCATCATTTCCCCTCCCTCTCTATCATTTCTTCATCTCCTTCTTTTTCCTAACTCTCTTCTCCCCTTTCGTTTGCATTCCTTCTTCCTGTTTCTCTTCTCTTCCTCCTATCAAAAATCACACTTACTATTCCCCTCCTCTCCCTTTTCTCACCGTCTCCCTCCCTCTCTCTCTCCCTCCCTCCCTCTCTCCCTCCCTCCAGGGCTCAATCAAGTCCTTTGCAATGCCACTCACACTGTCAATATTTATACGAGAAGCCTGCGATGTATCACATGTTGCATCCTGCAACGCAGTGTGTCACAAAGGTCACCAAAGCTGAGATGTGTCGGATGTTGCAGGCAGAAACACAGGGTGCCAGCAACACAACCCAGCACCTACTTACCAAAGGAGCACATTATTATTATTATTATTATTATTATTATTATTACAAGACTCTCAACCCCTGTGTGTTATATAACGTTGTCCTAATGATATGATATTGAATGAACAAGGTGTGAACTGGGGAGTATCAGGCAGCAGAATGTCAACGACCTGGTGACGACCAGATGAATGAAGGAGACAGACGTGTGGTCAGTGACCTAGAAGCAGGTGTAGTACTACCACCACAGGGGTCGTCATCGCCTGGGGGCACTGTATTACAGCACTCAATAAGTCTAAATAAGAGCCAAGTGATTCCACTTTAAGAGAAACACATCACTCGGACGGTTTTTCTCAGTGTTGTACTGTGGCCAAGTCTGGCCAGTAGTGTGGGCCAAGTCTGGTCCGCAGTGTGGCCCAAATCTGACCATAGTGTGGCCCAAGTCTGACCACATTACTAGAAAGCAATAGTCTCTGGTCTACAGGAGAAAATTAACAGTAATGTTGGGGTATTACTGTCGCGTGCGTGCGGGGGTGTAATTACCAAGTTGTACTCACCTGGTTGTGGTTGCAGGGGTCGATTCACAGCTCCTGGCCTCGCTTCTCACTGGTCGCTACTAGACCACTCTTCCTGCCCCATGGCTTGATCATACCTCTTCTTAAAGCTATGTATGGATCCTGCCTCCCCTACAATCTCTTCCCAGACTATTCTACTTCCTGATAACTCTGTGACTGAAGAAATACGTCCTAACATCCCTGTGATTCATCTGAGTCTTCAACTTTGCGTGTGTATTCTGTAACACGTGTGTGTGTGTGTGTGTGTGTGTGTGTGTTCACTGGTATAATCTACGCTTTATATCACCTATCTTCGTCTTTTTAATCTTCTTAACTGTCTTCTTTCCACCATGCAATAACCGAAGAATGCGTCTTCCGATCGATTTCAACAAAGCCAAAGGGAATGATACGGGCTCAGCAAAGTTCCTTATCTGCCAAATTTAGCATAAATTTTGTGGGTTATTATACTCAAGCTACCGAAAGACATACTCAGGATAAACAACACTGGTTATCTAGGACTGGAGATAGATAACAACAGCTAGGATAGACAACACTGGTTATCTAGGACTGGAGATGGAGAACAACAGCTAGGATAGACAACATGGTTATCTAGACTGGAGATGGAAGACAACAGCTAGGATAGACAACACTGTTACTAGGACTGGAGATAGAGAACAACAGCTAGGATAGACAACACTGGTTATCTAGGACTGGAGTGGAGAACAACAGCTAGGATAGACAAACATGGTTATCTAGGACTGGAGAATAGAGCACAACAGCTAGGATAGACAACACTGGTTATCTAGGAAACTGGAGAAGAGAACAACAGCTAGGATAGACAACACTGGTTATCTAGGACTGGAGATAAAGAACAACAGCTAGGATAAACAACACTGGTTATCTAGGACTGGAGATAGAGAACAACAGCTAGGATAGACAACACTGGTTATCTAGGACTGGAGATAGAGAACAACAGCTAGGATAGACAACACTGGTTATCTAGGACTGGAGATAGAGAACAACAGCTAGGATAGACAACACTGGTTATCTAGGACTGGAGATAGATAACAACAGCTAGGACAGACAACACTGGTTATCTAGGACTGGAGATAGATAACAACAGCTAGGACAGACAACACTGGTTATCTAGGACTGGAGATAGGGAACAACAGCTAGGATAGACAACGCTGGTTATCTAGGACTGGAGATGGAGAACAACAGCTAGGATAGACAACACTGGTTATCTAGGACTGGAGATAGAGAACAACAGCTAGGATAAACAACACTGGTTATCTAGGACTGGAGATAGAGAACAACAGCTAGGATAGACAACACTGGTTATCTAGGACTGGAGATAGATAACAACAGCTAGGACAGACAACACTGGTTATCTAGGACTGGAGATAGAGAACAACAGCTAGGATAGACAACACTGGTTATCTAGGACTGGAGATAGAGAACAACAGCTAGGATAGACAACGCTGGTTATCTAGGACTGGAGATAAGAGAACAACAGCTAGGATAGACAACGCTGGTTATCTAGGACTGGGAATAGTGACGAATAGCTGGGACAGACTGCCTTGGTTATCTAAGACTGAGCTGAGAGATTAGTAAACGCTGAGCTGAGCTGAGACGAGCACGGACCAGGAGGTGGAGTTCAACAAGCGCGTGAAACACACAAACCCTCGCAAATCTTAACTTTCACCTTATTTTACTCACTGAGATCATTATGTTATGTTTCTCAAGTTACTTACAAGTACAGGCAACTGGTCTTCTTGTCTTGTACGTACAAGTACAGGCAACTGGTCTTCCTGTCTTGCACGTACAAGTACAGGCAACTGGTCTTCCTGTCTTGCACGTACAAGTACAGGCAACTGGTCTTCCTGTCTTGTACGTACAAGTACAGGCAACTGGTCTTCCTGTCTTGCACGTACAAGTACAGGCAACTGGTCTTCCTGTCTTGCACGTACAAGTACAGGCAAAATGGTCTTCCTGTCTTGCACGTACAAGTACAAGCAACTGGTCTTCCTGTCTTGCACGTACAAGTACAGGCAACTGGTCTTCCTGTCTTGCACGTACAAGTACAGGCAACTGGTCTTCCTGTCTTGTACGTACAAGTACAGGCAACTGGTCTTCCTGTCTTGCACGTACAAGCACAAGCAACTGGTCTTCCTGTCTTGCACGTACAAGTACAGGCAACTGGTCTTCCTGTCTTGCACGTACAAGCACAAGCGACTGGTCTTCCTGTCTTGCACGTACAAGTACAGGCAACTGGTCTTCCTGTCTTGCACGTACAAGTACAGGCAACTGGTCTTCCTGTCTTGTACGTACAAGTACAGGCAACTGGTCTTCCTGTCTTGCACGTACAAGCACAAGCAACTGGTCTTCCTGTCTTGCACGTACAAGTACAGGCAACTGGTCTTCCTGTCTTGCACGTACAAGCACAAGTAACTGGTCTTCCTGTCTTGCACGTACAAGTACAGGCAACTTGTCTTCCTGTCTTGTACGTACAAGTACAGGCAACTGGTCTTCCTGTCTTGCACGTACAAGTACAGGCAACTGGTCTTCCTGTCTTGCACGTACAAGTACAGGCAACTGGTCTTCCTGTCTTGCACGTACAAGTACAGGCAACTGTCTTCCTGTCTTGCACGTACAAGTACAGGCAACTGGTCTTCCTGTCTTGCACGTACAAGTACAGGCAACTGGTCTTCCTGTCTTGTACGTACAAGTACAGGCAACTGGTCTTCCTGTCTTGCACGTACAAGTACAGTCAACTGGTCTCCCTGTCTTGCACGTACAAGTACAAGCAACTGGTCTTCCTGTCTTGCACGTACAAGTACAAGCGACTGGTCTTCCTGTCTTGCACGTACAAGTACAGGCAACTGGTCTTCCTGTCTTGTACGTACAAGTACAGGCAACTGGGCTTCCTGTCTTGCACGTACAAGTACAAGCAACTGGTCTTCCTGTCTTGCACGTACAAGTACAGGCAACTGGTCTTCCTGTCTTGCACGTACAAGTACAGGCAACTGGTCTTCCTGTCTTGCAAGTACAAGTACAGGCAACTAGTCTTCCTGTCTTGCACGTACAAGTACAGGCAACTGGTCTTCCTGTCTTGCACGTACAAGTAAAGTCAACTGGTCTTCCTGTCTTGCACGTACAAGTACAGGCAACGGGTTTCTTCTTGTCTTGCACGTACAAGTACAGGCAACTGGTCTTCCTGTCTTGCACGTACAAGTACAGGCAACTGGTCTTCCTGTCTTGCACGTACAAGTACAGGCAACTGGTCTTCCTGTCTTGCAAGTACAAGTACAGTCAACTGGTCTTCCTGTCTTGCACGTACAAGTACAGGCAACTGGTCTTCTTGTCTTGCACGTACAAGTACAGGCAACTGGTCTTCCTGTCTTGCACGTACAAGTACAGGCAACTGGTCTTCCTGTCTTGCACGTACAAGTACAGGCAACTGGTCTTCCTGTCTTGCACGTACAAGTACAGGCAACTGGTCTTCCTGTCTTGCACGTACAAGTACAGACAACAGGTCTTCCTGGGTGGCATTCAACATTCCCGGAGGAGGAAGCGCATGCAACCTTTCCTTGTGCACGCATCATTGCCTCTGCCATCCCAGCTCACGACCTCTGCAACCCTGACGTACGACGCTGCAGCCCTGGTGTACGATGTTGCAGTCCTTACTTACGAAGCTGCAGTCCTGACGTACGACGCTGCAGCCCTGACCTACGACGCTGCAGCCTTGATAAACGAAGCTGCAACCCTGACGTACGACGCTGCAGCCTGACTTACGACGCTGCAACCCTGACCTACAACGCTGTAGCCCTGACCTACGACGCTGTAGCCCTGACCTACGACGCTGCAGCCTTAATGTAGGAAGCTGCAACCCTGACGTACGACGCTGCAGCCCTGACGTACGACCGTGCATTCGATACACACCCCTCACTATTTACAACTGGCTGATCAGACCAAGTTAACACCATACACTTGATACACCTTTGAAGGGTTTCGAGAATTATCCTACTCTCACAGCACGGTCCTGGGACAGGTTTGTCTGTTGTTTATTTAGACAATTACGCTGTACTGCTGGCGCCTAGCCCGTCCACATATTATTCACAGCCTGAGTAATCCGGCACTTGGCGGGGGAAATTAAGTCTAATTTTTTCTTAAAGACTACACTTGTTCCGGCAGTGTGTCTGATATATATTGAATGCTGAATAATCTGGGCCCACGGTTTGCTGACAATGTTCTCTCATTGTGTCCACGGCGTCCCCATTTTTCACTGGGATTATTTTACTTTCCTCAAAAATCTCTCATTCCAGTATGTTATTATGCATGTGCAGATTTTAGACTATGTCTCAAGTACCTTCTATGTATAATTTCCCAATGTGTCTCTCCTTCCGCCCCACTAAGTACATATTTAAGATTTTAGGCGTTCCTAATAATTTAAATATTGTATTTTTCTTAAGTGAGCTGTAAATGATCTTTGAATCTGTTCTAGTTCTGATATTTCTCCTGCCTTGAACGGAGCGGTCAACACGAACAATATTCCAATGAGTTTAGCCCAAGTTTATTCGAAAAGTGTCACCACTGTCATTATCCCCCTTGTTTCAATATTCCCTCATTATCGACCGCATCATTTTCCTAGCTGTAGTGCCCATTAACCTTACCGAGGTTCTTTAAAAGGATAAGTCAGCTGACATCATTAAACCCAAGATCCTTCGCGCGTTTCATTCTATTTGGTAATTCTCTTGCGTTTTGTATACAGTGTGTTTCAATTAATAAAAGTATCTGAGGATGCATATGAAAACTTTTACATATCTCTTGTTACATTATAATTATTATACTCAGTGGTTAAGGGTTATACAACACCTGAGAATATGAGGTAATCGGGTTCTATCCAGGAACCGGAGGAAAATTCTAATTTCTTGGATCAAGAGCCCTTCACAAGCATCAAGACCCTTCTCATGAAGAATATTCTATTTTATATAAAAAGTGGCATTTATAACTATATTATTATTATTATTATTATTATAATCAAAAAGAAGCGCTAAGCCACAAGGACTATACAGCGCTGCAGGGCAGGAAGGAAGCGAGGGCATCAGGTGGCAAAAGGGAGATGGATGAGCAACAGGTTACGGATAACAGCGGGGCAGTGGATGGTGAAAGGGTAAAGGGCAGCAAGAGACTGAACCAGAAAGGCTGAGGGTAGTGCGAAAAGTATCACAGAGTTGTGGAGTAAATCAGTCGTTGTCAAGAAGTCAATGAGAGAGTCGGGAAATTAAAGGAGGGTCCATCAGCAAGAAGGGAAGGTAAAGAGAGAGTAGGAGAACGAAGACGACGTTGGAGGTTTAAATTCTGCGTGCTCGTTGATAGAGAGGGCAGTCTAACAAAAATGTGGCTAATCGATACTGGAACTTGACACTGCTCACAGAGAGGAACAGGGTGCCTCTCCATGAGATACCCATGAGTAAGACGAGTGTGGCCAATGCGAAGGCGGGAGAGAGTGGTCCCCAACCTCGGCATGATGACAAGAAGAGGGCCAGTAACCTATGCTCGGTTTAATAGAATGAAGTTTGTTACCGAGCAGAGTTGACCACGTTGTTGCCAAGGGGTGCGAAGGTGGGTAGCTATTGCAGCAAAATAGTCCAGAAATGGAACACCTCGATAGGAAAATTGGTAGGTCATATACTGCCTGACCCGCGCAGCAGTGTCTGCCTTTTTCATTGCCCTGTACGTCGACATGACCAGGGACCCAACAAAAAACAAAATCTTTTATTTTGGGTAGAGATACGGCGTAGCCAAAGTTGGATAGGGAGAACTAGGGGATGAGATGTATCAAATTTTCGTTAGCCTGTAGGGGCACTAAGGGAGTCTGAGACTACTACAAATGATGACACAGGCAAGATGCGATACGAATAAGTGCTGCAAGAATGGCAAAACAGTTCAGCAGTAAAAAGCTAGCTGAAGATAGTAAATGCCCTCGTACGACGCTGTCCGGAAACACTGCTGCGAATCCGACGCCGTCTGAAGACTTAGAGCCATCTGTGTACACAGCGGTGGCATGAAAGAGAGTGGAGTGATCAAGAAAAAGAGAGCGGGAAGCCACGTAGGCAGTTGAGCTTTCGAGCAAGGAGGGGAGAAAAAACAGCCCCGAACAGCTGGAACTTCCCAGGGGGGAGGGAAAAGTGAGATGCTACATGAACATATAAAGGTGGTAACTGAAGGGAAGACAAGAGTGAAAGTAGGCGAAGAGAAAAGGGACGGAGCAAACGGGGGCGGCGAACGAATAAAGAATGTCTACTAATACGGGGGACCATTCTATAAAATGGAAGGATTGTGTAATCGTGAGAGCGTACATAGTAACGAAGGCAATGGGCATAAACGGCGTTTCAGACAAGGATGGAACATTTGCTTCTGATAGAGGCTCTCAACGGGGAAGAGCGAAAAGCACCAAGGCACAAACGTAAGCCTGGTGATGGATAGAGTTAAGGCTAGAGAGAGTAGCAGGAGAGGCCGCGGAATAAATCGGTCACCATAATCGAGTTTCGATAAAACGAGGGCTGATGTAGGCGAAGCAGAGTTCGACGATCACTCCCCAGGAAAGATGAGCAAGGGTTTTAAGAAGGTTTAGCCGGCTGTGACAAGTTGCCTCAGAGAGGTAATGTGAGGTTTCCAGGTTAACCGAGGGTTTCAAAGAAAAGGCCTAGAAAACCTGACTGTATCACGTTCGGGGATACGGGAGCCATAGAGATACAAAGGAGATGGGAGATAACAGAGCGTCTTAGTGAAAGTAATTTGGTGAGTTTTGGTACTTGAAAATTTAAACCCATGTGTGGTGGCCCAAGTGGAAACACGGTCGACCGCATGTGGAGAGAAACGCAAAAAAGGTGACAGTCAGCGCCTGCACAAGCAATAGCGAAGTCATCAACATAGAGTGATGACCAAATTTGGGTGAAGAACAGAGGCCAAATCATTTAAGCAAGGAGAAAAAGTGTTGTGCTTAGAACACATCCCTGAGGGACACCTTCAGCTTGGACGAAGTCCGGGGAAAAAACATTATTGACTCGAACACGGAAATGTCTGTCAGTTAAAAAGTTCTTAAAGGGAAGGATGGTAGATTGCCTCGAGCCTAAGGAATGGGCCTGGCCAAAATATTATACCTCCAAGTTGTGTCTTATGCCTTCTCAAGGCCCAAAAAATATGGCAATAACTGAGTGATTATTCGCAAAGGCATTACGAACATACGTACCAAGCGTAGTAAGGGGTTTTATGGTGAACGACCCTTACGAAACCATATTGACTAGCGGAGAGACGTTGTGAGTCTCTAAATACCACATTAAACTTTCGTTTTACGAGGCTTCCATCACTTTGCAAACTGCACTTTGTAAGAGCGATGGGGCGATAGTGGGAGGCTCATGTCCTGTAGTACCCGGTTGGGGAAAGGGAGAAAAAGGGCAGATTTCCACAGCTGGGGAAGAACTCCTTGTGCCCAAATAAGATTAAAGAGGTGTAAGAGGACTACAAGGCTGACGATGTAAATGTTGTAACATGAAATGAATGTCATCAGGCCCAGCTCCGATGATCGGCAAGCTGAGAGCTTTTGCCTCCAGTTCTTGAAGTGTAAAAGGCACATTATACTGTTTTTCCCGAGAGAAAGAAAAGTCCAAGGGTACTAACTCTCTGGAAGACTTTGAGGAAAGAAACGAGGGCATAGATGGACCCCTCGGGAAATACGGACCAGATGTGTGCCAAGTTCAATGGCAACGTTGAGAGGGTTTGCTATATCAACACCAGTGACCCGTAGAACAGGGGGCCGGGTCAGGAGAGTATTTACCACTCAATTTCCTCACTTTTTCCAGACTGCACTCATAGAAGAAGCAGAGGTGATGGTGGAAACATAGTCTCGCCAACAAGGCGTTTAGCTTCACGGATGACACGGCGGGGCGATCGAAACGCTTCTGCTTAAAATCAACAAGTCTCTCAGCGGTTCTATTGTACCGGTACCTGCCCCATGCAGCACGTTTCAAACGTACTGCACGAGCACAAGCAGGAGACCACCAAGGCACGCACTTCTGAGAATGCCTGCCTGAGGTTTGGGGTATAGAATGAGAAGCTGCGGTATAAACTGATGTCGAGAAGATGTGTAGGAGTCATCAATGGAGGATGAAGAAGGAATCACTAAAAGCAGTGAGGTGTGAGTAAAGATCCCAATTTGCCCCATTTAAATTGCCAGCGAGGGCTACGGGAAGGTGGTGAATAGGAAGGAGAAGTAAAAATGAACGGAAAATGATCGCTGTCATGTAAGTCTGTAGAACAGACCCGGTGAAGTCTAGTGCGTGGAGGAAGAGCAGACTGATAGATCGATGCAAGGAGAGTATGAGTACCCAGGATCAAAATGGGTGGGAGTACCCGTATTTAAAACATGGAGGGGTGAGAGGCAAGAAAAGCCTCCCAATGAATGCCACGTGAGTCACCATGAGACCCCCCCAGAGGAAATGGTGGGCATTTAAAATCACCAAAGTAACAGAAGTGGTGGTGGTAAGGATGAAACAAGAAGGGAAAGTCTGGGATAGAAAATGCCCCGAGAAGGAGAGAGATATAAAGAAAAATATTTTAAACCATTATTCAAGGGGATACGGGCTGCAGTGTAATGCAGCGAGGTAAAGGACAAATAGTTGACAGTACGGAAAATCATTTCGTAGAAAAAGGGCACTTTCATTAAAGGTCCCATCTGAGAAAGGTCAGAAGAATACAATAAATTATAGCCTGAGATAGGGTTTGGGAAAAAAGCCGAGTTAATTTTGGTTTTTTGTAAGCAAGCACCAACAGGGGAAAACCTGGAAAGCAAAATCTTTAAGCTCACCCCGATTACCCCTGAGGCCGCGGTAAATTTCCCCTGTAAATAGGCCATGATTGGCGATGAAGAATATCAGGAATCTGTAGGTAAAGGCACCCACGACTAAAGGGTTAGAAAAGTCAACGTGTGGTTTGGCATTGGAAGATGTTCAAGTAGCGAAGGAACGGAGCGTGCGAAGATTGGGGGTTGTGAAGATGGAGGAGAGGGAAGAGAAGGAACAGGAAGTGAATCATGTCCAATTGAAGGTTTAGTCTCTGCAATATATTCTGAAATGGCTTCAAGTGTTTCTGAATTCAAAGATGTAAAGGAAACCATATTGGAGATAGGAGGGAGGAGGGGAGTAAAGAATTGGGACGTAATGGACTGTAAACCCAAATAAGGGGGAGGGAAAAGTGTAAGGGACTGGAGATGAGTGTGGGGGGGGACAGAAGAGGTAGAAACCTGGGAGGTGACAGAAGAGGGAGGAAACTTGGGAGGGGACGGGGTGGGAAGCATAGTACGAGGAGGAGGGTGAAACTCCACACTTGTAATAGAGCCAGAGAGAGGGACGAATAGGGACAGAGACTGGAAAGGTAACGTGTGGAGGTGGAAGAAGGGAAGGAAGGGGCAAA
Organism: Cherax quadricarinatus; assembly: GCF_026875155.1. Lineage (NCBI taxonomy): Eukaryota > Metazoa > Arthropoda > Malacostraca > Decapoda > Parastacidae > Cherax > Cherax quadricarinatus. The sequence goes on along the minus strand of NC_069474.1, from coordinate 29,173,710 downwards.
GAAGATTTGAGCAATGTGGATTTTTGGGCTTCTGAGTAGAGGGGCGTTGGTATAGGTGTCGTACGAGGTCTTGTCGATACTGGGGCTTGGTGGGAAGGACGCGAAGATGCGAGAACAGACTGATTGTAGTCGGGACGTCAGAGCCAAGGACAGCAAAAGGATTAGATGCCGTAATGGGTATGGGAGGGGTAACAACAGAGGAGGCTGCAGAAGAGGGACCCCAGAAAATGGGGGGGGTTTTTTGGAAACACGAGAATAAGAAACACGGTAGTCTCCCTTTGGGGGCGGGGAGAGTAACTGCCCTAGCATAAGGGAGACCTTCTGCCCTCTTTGAAGGCACGGATTTCAACGTTCATTTTAAGTAGAAACCTGGGAACGGGGGGAGTACGAAGGGTGAGCTTCATTACAATTAAGGCCAAAATGGAGGTTGACTGCAAGATGTATTAGAATGGTTGTCGGCACCACAGACTGGGCTTCGGCCATAGATCTGCAATTTCGCTGGGTGACCAAAACGCCAGCAATTTCTAAAATTGTTGCGGTGTTAGGTATCCAAACCTTTCGAACTTGTAACCGAGTCCCCGACATATACAGAGCGGGAGTTTCGGCTGCAAAAGTTAAACGAGCCACTTGCAAGGGTAACGTCCGCCCGGGGGAGGAAGGACATAAGTGTCTACTTGAGGATTGGGGGATCCTGGAGTTCCAGCTGTTCAAAAATGTCATTGCCACATGGGCTGGAAATTCTGTTGGACCCATGGTATGGGCAGAATGACAGTACCACTACAAGAATTGAAGATAAAGATGTTTTGCAATAGTGATAGGAGGGAGTATCGATATTCGAAAGGAGAGAAAGATCATGAGCTTGGGTAGCATTCTGGACAGTGACGATGCGCGTACCGCTCTTGAGAGCGTGAAATGAAATATCTCTGCCAAACATGACGCAGGAGCGCTTTGGCAATACTATGGTCAGAAAGGTAGGCAGAAGAGAAGTTGGTCTTAAAGTAAAAGAATTTGTCCATTGTGTGGTCCCAAATTGAGCGTGGAGAGGGAGTGCTTGACGTGTCGGCGTTTCCGGTAGAATGGGAAGGTAACGAGGAGCATCATCAGGAGATTGACGTTGGCGTTTAGGAGTAGGACCCGGGGTTTGGTCCCGGGATGAAATGGGGGGGGCATTCGAAAATTGCCGTACCGTAGAGGGAGAAGCCGGAAGCTAGTCAAAGGAGAGCGGAGTTCAGGACAAATTTGAAGGAGTACAGTCGAAGCCCCGGTACCTGAAGCGGGTGAGGAAACAGCACCAGCAAGAGGTACAGGGGCATCAGGAGTGCGAAGATGGTCTAAACACAAGCCGGGTCGAATGGGTGCGGTATCAAAAAGGGGCCCGGGGGTAGTGGTTTATGGACTAGGGCTGCCTGGTTAGGTTACTCCTTTGCTTTTTGTTTTTAGAAAAAAAAGAAAGAAGAAAAGAAAATAAAACAAAAAAAAGAATAAAAAAAGGGGGGAGCGGGGGGAATAGTTCCCAGGAGAATGAAAGGGGCCCGGGAAAACTCCTCCGCGCCCAAGAGGACTCGACACCGCAGTAGCGCGAGATGCAGCAATGGAACCCGTGCCATACCCTCCCTTTTATTGCCAGTAAACCAGCAATCCGGATAGCAACCTCACATCTGCCGACTACCCCGGGGGAAAAAGAGGGGCGGCCGGATATCCGCCACAAAGCATACCTCCTTCCCGCCACCACCCCCGAATCCGAAAGGTGGCTTCCAGAGATACACCCTCGCCCCAAAAAACACCCAAAGCTACTCCGGGATACCGGAGAGGGATCGGACATCCCCAGCAATCCAATTTCCCCGGCAAACTACGCCACCGACAAGAAACCTCAACGGAATGGGATCGACCCCGGTGTCCTTTCCCCTACCTAGGAACTAGCGCGCCTGTGGGAGAAATCACGAAGGCTAAAAAGAGGAAGGGCAAAAGGAGGGGGGGAGGAGGAGGAGGAGGAATGGAAAAAGGGGAGGATGGGGAGGATGGGGAGGATGGGATAGGGGAGGGGAGAATGGGGGGTAATTAGGTTCGGTCTGAGGAAGAAGACCGACAGGGCTAATTCCTCAGACCAAGAGCCTCTTCACCACGCCAAGGAGCCCCCCTTGAAGAGGTATAACTATATTGCATACAAGAATAAGACGCATTTAGGAGAGTGGAAACGTGCGTCTTGTCAGTGGTCCAAGCAGGACCCAAACGTCGCTCGTAAGGAGGGTTATGTGACTTTTTATATTCATTAACTGGAATAAAGTTACCTGGCAGCACCAAGAGCATCACTAATCAGGTGTGGAAGCGGGCCGCGGGGGCGGTGATCCACACACTGGATGGCAGGTAGGCGGACCTGACGCCTGCCTCTGTGAAAGGTCAACACAAGAGAGAGAACCAATTAATAAGTAACAGCTGAGGCACACCAGGCAACACCCCACCACCATAGTTACGCTACTCTTGTTTCCCTTCTTTTTCTTCTTCTTTAGTAGGATTAGCTAAAGTCTGTCTACCACACGATGGTCAGTAACGCTGCGTGTCACATGTACACCATCAGCCAAGAATATTTTAATACCTAAAATAAGAATTATGTAAATTATTGTGTCTTAATAATGACAGATACTCACCTCTCGGTGTGTATAATATATATAGACAGACAAACCTTTGTGTATATACACTGAGAGAAACAACTGTTTGCATATATATATATATATTATATATATATATATATATATATATATATATATATATATATATATTAATATATATTCCAGCGCTCTTTAATAACAATTAATAAATGACTATAAGATATTATCGTACATATTTTTTTTTAATTTCTCCGCATAGGGAAAATAATTATAAAAAACGCCACATCATTAATCATTAACAAACAGGTTTCGATTCCAATAAGTGATTTTCGCCAGGGTTTAAATTGCTACACTCGCTGGCAATATATTCTGCTACTGTTTTCCTTGGTGTAGTTGTTGGAACGTAACTTGAAGCTGGTATAAGTGTTGAGGTCGGTGTTGTTGGTACACATAATAATATAGTTTCAGAAGTGGATATACCATGATATACCACCTGCATCCATCTTTCAGTCAGGTCTTGACCATGTTAGTCCCATGGATTATCCTCTCAACGCTCTCGTTATCAACTCTACATTATTTACCTCCCATTCTATTGTAACCTCTGCCATATTTGTAATTATTATTATTCTTGTTATTATTATTATTACTGTTATTGTTATTACTGTTATTGTTGTTATTACTGTTATTATTATTATTACTGTTATTGTTGTTATTACTGTTATTATTATTGTTATTCTCTTCCTCCTGTTGTTGTTCTTATTATTTTTCTTTCTTCTTCTTCTTCTTGTTTCACGCCCCAGTTCCCCCTCGAGAGTAGGTGCGGCAGCCTTGAATCAGGTGTCAGGTGGCAGAAGAAGTAACATCCAGGTGAGGGTACCTGCCTGACAAGCCTGCCTAATTATGGACAGATTTCATGAATATTAAGTGGGAGTACCGGGACCAGGTGAATTACTGTCTTGTTTAGTACAGACATGATGAGAAGAGTGTGTGTGTGTGGGGGGGGGAGGGAGACAGCTGTTCCTGGCCCCCGCCTCTTCGCTAGTCGGTACTAGGTCACTCCCCCTGCTTTGAGAACCTTATCGTACCTCATCTTAAAGCTATGAATGGATCCTGCCTCCACTACTGTAGTTACTGTGTGTGTGGACCACGGTTCAAGTCTCCGTCCACTCTTCCGTTGATTCATTCATCGATACCGTTATTATTGTTATTATTAATTAATTCAAATTATATTTATCATTATTATTCTACGTTAGCTTGGGGAAAGAACCTTGATACTGGTGAAAGGCTCTTGATATAAGGAAATGAACCTGTGATCCAATCCCTTTAATCACAATACCTTCCATTCTTTCAGGCGCAATATGACCCCTATGGGTTTACCACTTCCTTATGAAAGCAACAACAGAAATAATAATTCAATAAAAAACCC
>NC_069474.1:29153405-29169178 GCF_026875155.1 Cherax quadricarinatus | reverse complement strand
GGATACTTTTATCCAGGCACCCCCAGCGAACTAGATTTTCGTTTTCTGTCAGAAAAATTGGCAAATTTTTGAGAAACGCGGGTTGGATGTTCGGGGGGGTGATCTGGTGGATGGCAGGAAAGCATATGAAGGGTACGAGAGTTAAGGGGAAGCGTAATATTGTCATTTAAAATGAGTGACATTGTTTTTACAGTTAGGAATGCCCTTTCCAGTTATGTGGTTTTTTTTTTTTGCTGAGACATGGTGTGCTGGATTTAACTGGGTAGTTTTGTCAACGCTTTTGCTAAATCTGCAGCGCCTAGAAAACAGTTCGCAAAAAGTGCAATTTTGATTGCAAATTAAACTCCAAAAAAGTGGTTTAACATGATATGACATTTTGAGACTCAAGGTATATCCAGTGGGTTTTTTGTTTTTTTTTTTTTAGACCTATTAAAAATTTTTTTTACTTTTCTTCATATTTCAGTATTTGTAATTAGCTGTCTCAATTTTTATATATGTATATTTACATACGTGCATTGTGCATCGATAGCGTAAGTTTGGTGTTTACAATTTTTGTATTTCCCAGGAATGAAACACCATGTTGTTTTCTTCAGTATTTAGTTTGATTTACATATGATAAAAAATTTTAAGGTTAAATAAATTTACCTTTAATGATTGCATTGGGAATTTTTTAATATTTAATAAGAAATTTTTTAATTACACTTTTTCCACGATTTTATAAATTTACGAATTTTGTTAACTTTTAAAGATTAGAGAAAGCTTTTTATTACTGTGGTATTTACTAATCGGTTTTTTTCATTTTGTGTAACCAGAAAAAGTTATTTTATATATACAGTCTTTCTTTTTTCTGTATTTTAAGAGTTTTTTCCCCAAGGTAAAAAATACTAGGGTTTTTTCCCAACGGAAAATACCGGACCAGGAAAAACCCCGGGGGACAAGTCATCGTGGGTTTTGACAAAATTTGGGGTTTGGGGGTTTTTAGGAAAACCGTTAAATTCTTCATAAAAAATTTTTATGGGCTTATATCGATGCTTTCACAGGGTCTGTGGAATGTTAGGACATTTTTTCGGGAAAAAACCCTTGCATAAAAATGTTAATCACCATGGAGGGTAAGGGGCCTGAAAAACTTTTCTGGTTGGAAATGGTAGCAAGTTTTTTCTGTTCTTTAAAGTTTTTCTTGTGTTTTAAACGTTTTTGAAAAAATTTTAGTATTTGAAATTTTAATTAAAAAAAAAATGTTTGTAAATGTGAAAAAATTTATTATTTACAGTATAAAATTATAATAGAATGGAGTTAATAACGTACTATAAATTTATTTATTGCTGGTGAATGTGAAAAGGAAATGCGTTTGTTTTATGAGGGTTTTAGGGGGAAAAATGACCCAGAGTCCTCCCCATCCCCCATCACCCCCATCTCTTTTTTAATCTCTTTTTTCTGTTCTGCTTTTTCCTCTCTCTCTCTCTCTTCTCTCTTTCTCTCCCCCACACCACACACATTTGGCTGTACGCATCTTCCCTATGCATTCTTAATTAAGACGCCGGAAAGTGATGTTAGACCCATGTCATACATTAGGTTGTGTGTGTGAGACACGGTTCAAGGCTTTTGGGGAAATTCTTTGTTACTGGGATGCTGGTATAACATTTCCACCCCCCCATATTTGTGTTTGGTTTTAGAACCCCTGTGAACTTTATATCTTTTTTGAAGTTATGTTTATTTTTTTAAGCCAGAATAGTCAAAGGGAACTATTTTGTGAAATATGGTACTTTGTAAATGGGGTTATTTTTAAATTTTTGATTAATTTTTACCTTCTACGTTGTATCTCTGAAAAACTTACTAAAAAGTGTATTAATTATTACTAAATGAGTTATACTTTGCTAGAAAAAGCCACAAGATGATTGTCTGTGGAGACTTTTTTTATACCAATGCAAGAGATTTGTTTCCCATGATTGTTATTTTTTGTTTTAATCCCCTAATATTTACAAAAACCCAAGATGAAAAAAAAAAATATGGGGAAATATAAAAAACAAAGTGAGTTTTTAAAGGATAACAGAATTACCAAAAAACTTTCAAAGAAAAGAAATTATGATAATTCATAATCGACATAAAAATCATAAACGAGACAAAATATGAGAAATGGAATAAAGCAAAAAATCAAAAAACAGAAAACAAATGAAAAAATTTTATTTCAGGAGAATTCTTTGAAGGGTGAGGGGAGGGAAAGTCTTTTGGTTTTGAGGGAGTTTTTTTGACCCTAGGAATTGGGTTCTTTTTCCCTGGATCTAATTAAACACCCCTCATCTCGTCCGTTCCTCTCCCCATTCGGTCTCATGCTTTAAAATATTTCCAGTTGTGAAATGCACCCCTAGGTGTGGGGTAAGGGATTTTATGGTGGAGTGCATTTGTTTTAGGAATTAGAAAAAAGCGAGGCTGCTCTCTTGGGCCCTCGGTGGGCGCCCTGATGTCTTTTTATGAGGGAATATTCTTGGAGGTGCCTTTTTCCCCCGGAGGTGGACCAAAAGGGTTTTTCGTCGGGTTTTGGGAAATTTCCCCTTTTTGGTGAGCCCTCTCATTGGGGGAGCTTCATTTGGTGTACGGGGAGGTGAAAGGGGTTTTCCCCTCCCGTATCAGCACTTTTTGGGCCAGGATCGAGGGTATTTTGGACAGAAGTAGGATATCGTTTCTTTTCGCTTTTTACATTGCTTCATATAATAAAGTTACACGGTTGCGGGGAAATGGATACAATTTTAAAACGAAAAATATCTTTTTTCCCTTTAAAAGGTTGTCATTATTGGTTGAAATGAGACAAGTATATAAAAGAACCCCAGCACCCAAGGGTATGTGCTTCCCCCAGCCCCTGTTTGCCCAAATGATAAAAACCCTGTCTTGAGTTCCCCCTTTCCCCCTTCTATTCCCACGTCCTTTCGTTTTCCTTGTTTACCACCATCTTTTAGGCTGGGCTCTTCCGCCCTAAAAAACCTTAACCCCCAAGATTTCCCCAGTCCCCAAAACTCCTACAGTTATGTTCCCCCCTTATTTAAAACCTTCCTAGTTGGGTCTGGCCTTCCCTTTTTGTCTGTGATAGTTGGGAAAACAATCCAACCGCACATTCTCCATTATCCCATCCTTGTACCCCCCCAGATTCCTTCCTCCAGGATACACTCCCCTTTTAAGTTCCCCCCATTTTGGTATGCCAATGTCTATTTAATCTTTACGCCTCTTGATCTGCTTCGGCTATTATCATGAAGTAAAAACCTGCATACACCGACCCACCTCCTTGCCCCTGTTCGGCACCTGCCCTGCCCAACCTCTTTTTTTTTGGGTTTTCCCACAAATCGCGTTTTTTAACTTACGCTATTTTAACATCAGCTTTTTTAACCGTTCTAGTCCAAAGCCACCGTGTGTTTTTTCTGTTCGTTATTTATTATTTACTGATAATGTTTTTTGCAGTGGAATTAAATCTGGGGAGAGAAATCGAGGCGCTGCAAAGTTCCTCATTGTTCCCCTTTTTGTATTGTTGAAAAAAACCGAAAATTACTTTCCACGTTGGCTTCCTACTTTGATTTTTTGGGCTTTTAACCTTTTTCCCAAAACGAGACATTAAGAGAATAAAATCTTATGCAAAATGATTTTCCCTTATTCTGGGCCCTTTTGTTTTAACTTATACATCGGTAAAGTTGTTCATCTGTTTTTTTGTATTTTCACGCCCGTTCTTCTCCACCCCAAAATTTCCCTTCTGCAATTCCTTACCTCCCCCCGTTTTTATTAAAAAAATTTAAATGCTTATCAATTTCCCGGGAGGTCTCGCTGCGATCTCTGGGGACATTTTTAAAAGCTTTTGCCTCGCCTTTTCTTAGTTATAAGTAATTTTACGCCTACTTTTTGATTAGCACTCATTTTTTCCTTTAGATCTCTTTAATCATTAACTTTTATAAAGCTGGACTTTGATTAGTCGTGTTAGTTTTTTTCATGAAAACGATCTTTTCCCTTTTTCCTTTTTTTTTCCCTTTTATCCAAAGTCCTTCGTCGTTCTCATTGACAATTTGAGTATTCGGAATTTGCCTTAACCACAAAAAACCCACCATAGGAGAAATAAGTTATGCGGTTTCGGTCTGACTTGGCCCATTAACTAGCTACACTAACAACAAAAATGAAGGACCCAGTATATATGGGGAGGGAACAGGAAAAGGGACAAAGAGACGGAAAAAAAAAGGAAAGGGGTAGTAGTGGTTGAGGGGAAAGGAAATGGAAGGCAGTGGTGTGGAAAGGGTACCCGGGGGTTTCGGGGGTCAACGCCCCCCGGCCCGGGGTTTAGACAGGCCCTTTTGTGGTCAGGGGCGATCAAAAAGGCTTACTGTGGCCCCACGCAAACCCACGTAGAACCCCAAGCCTACTGGTCAGGTACTGACTTTAGATGTGTCCCGTGCCCTTTTTGAAAACAGGGGGTTATTTTAATCTCCCTTTTGTATGCTGGGAGGCAGTTTTAACGCTTGGGCCCCCCGCAGTTTTTGTGTTATTCTCTTTACTGTGGGCCCCCGCTTTTCGGGGGATGTTGATTCCTGCCCCTCTTTTTCTTTCATTGGGAGTGAATTTTGTGTGCAAATTTTGGGATAAACCCCCTAGGATTTTCAAAATGTATATTATCATGTATTTTTCTGCCTGCGTTCCCGGGAATACAAATCAAAGGGGCTTCAAACCCTTCCCAGTAATTTAGATGCGTTATCGCATTATGTGTGGTGAAAGTTCTTTGTACAATCTCCCGGTCAGAATTTCGCCCGCTTTAAGGGGGGCAGTTAGTGTACACAGTTTCCAGCCTAGAGGCAAAAGCAATTTTAAAAAGAATCATCAGGGCTTGGCCCCTCCCCAGTTTTGAAGGTTTTCATTATCCATCCTATCATTTTTCTAGCAGTGCGGTAGAACATTGTTGTGGTCTTTTTAAAGGGGAGATCCCCGAATTATCATCCGGTTTTACATTCTTTTTTGCTCTTTTTATGGGTTTGAATTTTTTGATACCCCGATCGTTTTTTTTCCCCAAGTTTTCCATATTGGTAGTTAAAAATTTCTCTTCATTTAACTTTAAATTTTTTTGAGTGGCCATTTGAAGATTGGTTGATGTCTGTTGGAATTTTTGCGGTTTTTCTTCGTTGATGTCACTGTCATGGGAATTTGGTATGATCCCCAAGGGAAAATGGAGTATGGCTGACATCTCTGGTATGTCAGATAAAAAGGGAGGAACAGGATGGGGGAGTATGTGCTTGTGGAAAAGGCTTTCCACCCTGCTGCCTCAGACTTTATCTGTTTCTATTCCTTTTTGTGTTTATTGGAGTTAAGATCCATTACCTTCTTTTCTTGTTATTTCCCTTTTTATGCATTTTATGTGTTATTACACCGTGGTCGCAGTTTTTGAAAGGGTTTTGCAAAGTTGTGTATTAATCTGCATTTTGTTTATCCTCTGTAGCATCCAGGACCTTGCATAGTGGGTCCAGTAGTGGGGCAGGAGGAGCGACCTGTTGAAACCCCTGTTCCCTGGGTTGTGTATTAAAAGGTGGTTTGGGGATTTTCTTCTTAGAACAAATGATTTTTATGAGATAGGGTTTAGTGCTATCAGCTGTAGTTCTTTGCAATTTTTTTACTGGCACCCTTTTTAGAGGGGGCTAGTCTGTTGTTTTCAATGAGGTAGGATGACCCTGTGTCCCGCTCCTCTCCATTTTAGAATGTGAAGGATGTGCCGGACTTCTGCAGTTCTTTATGAAACGGGTTCCTTTGAGTCTGAAACCCGCGGTAGAGGCATGGGATGTCTTTATTGCCCTTTTCAAGTCTTTTGGTGTTAGGAAATATCAGGATTTTTGGATGACCAATTCTGGGTTTCGGTCATAAGAATTCATTTGATTTTTGACCCTTAGTTGGGTAACGGCTCGCTGAACACTGAGTCGTATTGGGACTTTGTATCTTTCTATTTTTTGGAGAAAAGAGGCCAAAAACTGAAGTTGTTTTACCCTTTGATTTGGATAAAAAAAAAAGTTTTTTTTTAATTTCCTTTAGGCTCTTGTTCTTTGAGATCTTTTTGGGAAATTTGGTAGCGGCACAAGAGCGGGGAAAAGGGGAAATGAAGCAAGTTAAAAGTAGTAGTAGTAGTAGAAGTAGTGTTGTTGTAGTAGTAGTGATTAGTAACGAAGTAGAAGTTTAAAACTAAGGAAAGAAAAAGCAGCCCTTTTAAGAGAGTTAAAGGGTGACAGAGGGAAAAAACACTCAGGAAAGGGGGAAGGAAAAAAGAAGGCAGAAACACTAGACAGGGAAAGAAGACTTGGGAAAAAATTTGGAAAGGAGAAGAGGAGGGGAAAAAGGAAAAAAAGATCAAATCAGCACGGGTTTTGAAATCACAGCATTTGGCAAAGCCCTTTGTTTTAAGCATCCCTAATACACACCCTTTTTAATATGAATGAAAAATCTGGATTTGTCACTTAAGGGGTTCCTCTCCTTACATTTTCAAAAGCTCCAAACGTTTTGAAAACTTGTGACTTCACCCCTTTTCTTTTCTCTCCCCCCTACCTCTTCACGATTTCTGTATTTCTTTGTCCCCTTTATTCTGCCCAGGTGTGTTTTTTTCCTTCAGATTTTTTTCACTGTGTTTTTGGTCCCACCTGTGGGGCCATTTGTTCTCCTGCAGTGTTCCATTTTCTTTCCCAGACTTACTCAATTCTGTTCTATATATATACTATACTATATTTTTTTCTACTACCACTACTACTCTACCCCTTACTATTTCTATTTTTATTTTATTTTATTTTTTATAAATCCGTTATCTCTACCACAATTTTCATTTTTCTTCCTTCTTTGTCCCGTATTGTCCTCCCCTCCTATATTTAATTTACTGGTCCCTTTTTCTTCGTGTGTTAGTGGATTGTCATGTTGTTTTGTCCCCTTTTACTTTGATGTAAGGTTCTTAAAATGTTTTTGTGTGGGGTAGCTTTTCTTAATGGTTTAATTTTCTAGGAATACTTAATTTGACTGACAACCCAGTGTCTCTGATATCCTTTCACCAAAACCCCTTCACAGGTTATTTAAAATACTACTTAAAAATTCTGTATTCTAATAGTTGTCAGAATATTCAATTTCATCTATATTCAAAAAAAAGCCTGCACACCCTTGCTGTTTTTCTAAAACAGCCCCCATGGTGTTCGGAAAATTGCCCTTCTTTCTTCTGGACTAATCTCTGGGAACCAGTGTTTTGAAAACCCTTTTGTCACCCCGGGTATGGTGGCCCCAACTTAAGTTATAAAAACTCACCCCCTGTGGCACACATAATGCCCCCAAAAAATAGAAAGAAGGACCCCGAGGTCTACCAGCTTGAAGTCCACCAAAAAAAGGGGGGAAAAGAAGAAAAGGGGGGGAGGGGAGGGAGGAGCCTGCTAACTCTCCCAAAACCCCCAAAAAAAAGAAAGACTGTTTCCAAGTAATTCTCTAGTTACCCCAAATTCTACACACCTTATTTTAGTTTCAAAAAAAAAATAAAATTTATAAAATACTTGTTTAAATTGTGTGTTGGGGGCTATAGTTAACCCATTATATTGAAAAAAAAACAGGCTTGACTAAATGCCTTACACCTTTAAAAGTGATCTGCCCTATGACATTAGGTATCCCATCAATTTAATATAATTAGGTATTCCAGGTAATGTTACTTATATACATCAATGTGTGTTGGGTCCCAAGTCCTAACAGTGGGGCTAACCCAAGGTCCAATATAAGTTCTTTTTCCATGGCGGGTTTTTTGTGTTTTTTCCCTCACGGAATTGTGCCATTTTGTTCTTTGTCTTTATGCATGTTTTCCCCTTTTTTGTTTCCCGCCTTCCTTCGTCCTTTAGGGGGTTGTACTTTTTTTAAAAACGTTCTTTTGGATCAACGATTATTTTCTGACGTGCTCTTTCTGTGTGATGAAAATGATGTGTTCCCCCTCCGTTACAAAAAACTATCGACTCGTTCCCCAGCTTTCAAACCGGGCGTGGGTTTTCGACCCTCTGTTATCGAATTGTGAACGTACTTTTTTTTGGCTAGTTACGGTCTCCCGAAATTCCATACTATATTTGTGTGTGCAATTGCAAAAAAAATCAGAAATTATTTTTAAGTACATTCCAGACCCCCTTCCATTCTCACGTCCAGATGAAAGGGTGTTGCAGACTCTGTTTGGGTTTGCTACTGTAATTGGGACACCTTGTCTATGAATCCCAAGGCTACATCTCCTCCCGTTCATTTGCTTTCTTTTTGTCTTTTCCTTTAAACAAGAGAGGGTCAGTACCTCTGGATTTTACTTTTTTACAATGCAAGATGCCCTTCAGGAATCTTGAGAATTGTGTCATACTTATCCACGTGCTGAAGCACAATCCCTTTCCCACACAAAACCTCCATCCAACTATTCCTAGACGACCCTACCCTGCCCTTTGTTTCCATCTTCTATATTTGTCCGAACCACTCATTAAACGTTTACTCTACCCTTCTAAACTCCAAGGCCACTGATTCTCTGCATTATAGTCCACACTGCACATTATTTCGTACACTACACTCCACTGCCTCCAAGCCTTTCTCCTTGTTCCCAACATTCGCCACCAATAATTCACAACCACTATAAGAGCACTGGTACCACTATACATACGTATAATTCCCCTCTTTGGAATAACGTTCTTGTCATCACAGAACTCCTTAGTGCACCTATCACCCTCAAGAACCTAATGATGAACGCTGTGTTTCATAGACCCACTGCTGACAGGTCCACTTCCCATAGATCGAATACAGTTACTTCCTCGTTACTCACTACCCGCTTTATTTTCCCTATAATTTTTATTTTCCTCCTTTTGTCCACTCTTTCCTGTATACAACGGAACTGTACATGTACTCAGCCAATCCCTAGGTACCTTCCCCTCTTTGTTATATTAATTATTAACAAGACACTCCACGGGGATGGATATCTTCTGCTCAAGTACTTTTCAGACATCTCCCCGACCGCATCCTGGAGAAATGCAATGGTCCAATGTTATCAACAGTAAAATGAGGAAAGTTAGCGTGGTGACACATTCAGCTTCTCATCACAAAATGAAGGCAACCATCAGTCAAGCGATACTAACACCCAATCACCACCCACCTCACCCCCTCACACCCCACCCCTTATCAGGTAAGAGAAATTTTTTTTACAATAGACAGCTCATAATTTTATCTAAATCGCCATCAACAGTTCATTGTTTACAATAATTACATTGCACTAGTGGATAATACACACAAAAAAACCATTTATTATGTGCAAACCGTTTCTAGAGTCAAATGTTCTAATTTGGTCAGCTTAAAATAGCGTAGATCTCAGGAGGATTATATAATGTTCGGAAGTATTCAAATATTCCAAAATGCTGCCATTCCGATATACGGCACCATCAATTATATGTTGTACCTTGTTGACTCGTGAATCTTCCATAGTATCCGTTATTCTTTAAGCCCTAATAACCAGATAATTCATAAATTTTTCAATTATCCCTTTATTACCACTAACAGGCCAAATTTCTTTTGGTTTAAATCAACCCTGTTGCAATTGCCGATTGCATCACTGTACCGAAATAGGTTTACTAATTACTGTTATATGTTATAACCGAACGAGCTGGCAACCACTGAACTGCAAGCCCACTAACCTCGTGTACCTGTAACCGAACATTACCTGTATGTCGCTTGTAGTAAAAGGTTAAGTCATAATGGTATATATTATACCTTAGAGTAGGTCAACGTTCACGACTGAAGAATGAGCAGAGGTACAGAAACAATGGCTCCTCGGCATCATACAATTTCGTGGACTTTGTAAAATACAGATGCATAAGCTGTGACATTTGAAAAGTATTTTAGCTGAAGATTCCATCTCTTGCGTGGGGGTAAGATCACCTGTGTGATCTTACCACGCACATTTATTAACATTTATTAAACAAAAGCACCAACCATTCCAATACTATAACCCCGCCTCCCGGCTTTTTAAACATTTCTATTTCTGTCTTATCCCATCAACACAGTTGCTTATACCCCCTTTTATCTTCTACTCACTGCCTCACGCACTTCGTCCACACTCACCCTAGCTCTTCCTACATGATGTTATACCTCCCTGCCCAGCGCACGAAATCACAAGCTTCCCTATCGTTTATCAACATGTAACAATTCCCTCAATATGTTCGCCTCCATTTTCGCCCCGATGCTTACGCTCCCCAATTAATAAACTCTCCTCTCAAATTCATAACTGTCAAATCCATTTCAAAATAATGCTCACCATTCCCACATTTTTTCCTTAGTCACGGCAAATTTGTTGATAGCAATCTCTGATACTCTGTCATTTTTCTCTCCTTTTTACATTCTTCACCTCTCCTTAACCTCTCATATACTCTCCATATACCCCTCTCATCGTTGCACCAATTCTATTTTAACAAAACCCTATCATATGCTAACTCTTTCATCTCTTTACTATTCTCTTTACCTCATCATTCCCCCAGTCCGCTCTTCTTCCCCTCCTGCACCCACTTTCCTGTAACCACAAACTTCTGAACGCTAACACTACTTTCTTAAATCTCCCCATACCTCTTCAACCTCATTGCCTATACTCCCACTAACCCATCTTTCTCCCAATTGTGTTTCTACCATAAACTGTCTCTTCCTCTAGTTTCTAAGCCTTACCTCTTACCTGCTGTGCCTTCTCGATTGTTCTCCTCTCCACCTTTACTCCAACTGTAGCTACAACTAAGAAATGATTTGACAAATCTGTGGCCTCACTATCTATATTCACATCCTTAGGTCTACCCCTCAGTCTTTATGTACCAATAAATAGTCTAATAAAGTATTGTCCTTATGCTCTATTTATATCTTTGTTATTAGTATCCATTTATTCTTAAATATGTCAATACCTATTACCAAACCGCTTTTTATACAAAGTTCAATCAAGAACCTCATTGTCATTTACACTAGGCACCCCAAACTTACCTACCAGATCCTCTAAAACCGCTTCCCCTTACTTGCATTCTTGTCACCCACCACCACTACTCCCTTCAACTATAGCTTGTGCTCCAGAAACCCTGTCAAAAACTAGGTTGACATCTCTTTTTTTTTTTCTTCTCTCTTTTTTTAACACAAGGTTATGACAAGGTTAGGTTAAGGTACCTAACTTAATTGACAAGTTTAATGATTCCTAACTTTATGGACAATAAGTATTCCTTACCTTATTGCAAGTTCAGGAGTCCTTCTTTACTGACAAGCTTAATGACAATTAAGGAGTCCTACCTTTATTGACAAGCAAGAGCTGTTACTACATAACTCATTTAAAAACCCTAGTCAGTTGTTATGAAACATGCAAATAGGGAACAGAATGAAATTGGAGTCATCATGTGACCATCAATTTCACTGGATCGCTGACTTTATATTCGTTTAATATCATTATGCTGTACAATGTTTGCAAACTAGAGTCATCAGAAATAAATGTTCTCAGATGTAGTGATGTCCAGAGTGAAGTTGCGCTTTCCTGCCTTGTCTAGTGATGTAGAAGCTCGCTTCTCTGGTCCTCTGATTGGAGGCCAATTATAATGCATTAACAATGTTGGCTATATCAAAACGTCGAAGCTGAGGCCACCCAATCCCACCTGTGTTGAAGCTCTGCTGAAATAATAGCTCCTATCCAGGATGGTACCAGCGAGAGATTGAGAACATCTGCTTTGTCTCTATTCTGCCAAGAAGTTGCAGATGAGATGGGAGGAGCAATCAAAAAGTGGAGCATACTCCCAGATGAGCGTACTTGTGCCTCGTACATAATCTTACAACCTCTTACTGTGAAGCAGACGCGAGATACATCGAAAGTGTAGTCAGCTCCAGGCCGCCTTGTTTGCCAGGTTTAGAACGTGGTTCTCAAGGTCAGATTTTGGAGTCGAATTTCACCCAAGGATATCAACTTCCCTCCCCCGTAAAACACTCATAACTAACACTGCGCGTAGCTATTACCATCATGGTGCCTAGAGACCATACATTTCTGGTTTCTCAGGAGCATTGTTACTTGCCATCGATTTCCCCTCCCCAAGATGATATAGTTGTAAGCTGGTGAGTGATGTACCTAAAGCAAGCAGCTGGCATTTCCTCTCTTGATATGTAAAAGTTGTGTGCAGTCATCTGTATATGCAGAATGTCTTGCTGACTGAATCTGTCCCACTGATAACTACCGTAGAGATCTACCTTGAAGGTAATCACTAAGGAGAATATAGAGTAAGTCCTGCAATGTTCCCAGTGCTTGCAAAGTTTTAGCAAGAGTCCCCTGGTGCCATACTGGGTTGGGGTCGAAAGCATCCAGCAATATCCATTGCTACTACACAGGTTCATTTAGTCTCAGTGTCACCTTAGCAGAGAGTTAACATTGATCAGTGACAGGTAATCCTTTCTGAGACGCCGTATGCGGTAACAAAGGTGATACGAAAAACTCTGTCCATTTGCAGTCTCAGGAGCTTGCAGTGTTGAACAGTTGACACTGGTCTGTAATTAATGATTTTGCTCTGCTCTTCTAGTTAAAAATTAACTGCTAGCTGTCAGCGCCCAATCTTGGGCTCAACTTGCTGTGGGCCCACAGCTTTTTCTTGGTCCAGCGATTTAAGAAGATACAAAGAATTCTTTCAACACTTGTACAACCTTGGACGAAGACCTACTTCGACTAGTGATGTACCACTATGACCCCGCCCTCCATCTGCTTTCACGTCACCTACTACAGTATATATAAGCCTCGTCTACGGCCCTATGCTGTACAATCTACAAGATTGGATGGATGAACACATCGACTCCAGGTTGAGGACCGATTACCGTCATTCTCCTCCTCTCCTACGCCTTCCTCCTGATGGACTGATGACGCCACTGTGTGGCGTAACGTTTCCCTGAATAAAGATTTCCATAATGCGCATTAAGTGTCCCTCAAATCTTCAACTTGTCGGTTTTTCAAACCATTCATCACAGAATCACTCCTCCTTCCTATTGTCCCACCAATTACAGTTTGACACAGTTCTTGCATTACCCAAGAGGGTCCGCTCACTAATCAGAAACTTGTATCTTGCCAGCAAAGTGTTCGAAGAGGTAGGCATTCTCCTGACTGCTAGTAAGAGTTGGTCCCATCCTGTCCATACAAGGTGAATTAGAGTTCATTAAACTGGTAAACTTGTCTTGTCCTTGTCCATGGACCACCATGTTATTGAGCCCACATCCACCTGACGCGCCAGCTTTCTTTTTGTGTCAGCCTCCCATTTAGAAATGGCCGATTTTTTTCTCTTATACCTTCCATGCCTGTACTTAGCAGTAGCAGTCTCTCTCTCTCCTCTCCTCTCCTCTCTCTCTCACTCTCTCTCTCTCTCCTCCTCCATTCTCTCACTCTCGTTTCCTCTCTTCTCCAGGTGCATAAACACTTTATTATAACCCACTTTTCCATCCATCCTTATTTAATCCACATAATCCTTGAATTTATGCATCATATTGCCTCATTTCCTTCCATAACTTATCCTTCAACATTATTTACTACCCTTTCCTTAGCTATAAATCTCCGCTTAACCCAAATGTATATCTCCAAACCGAAACTTTCCTACCTCTTCACTTTTTTTTTCTTGCTTAGAGTTAGGACATCCAACTTCTTTTCATTCACAACATTGGCATTGATCTTTCCTATCATCTGCCCTACATTCACAAACACATTCAACACCCACTTATAATGTTTTTTCCACACACACACACACACACACACACACACACACACACACACCACACACAACACGCACAGACACACATCACACACACACACACACACACACACACACACACACACACACACATATATATATATATATTATATATATATAATATAAATAGATAATATATCTAATATATATGTCATGCTGAATAAGTAAAACTGGTCAATTAGCAAAAACTACATTTAAAATGAGTCGTTTCTAAAATATCTCTTTATATTTTAAAGATAATTTTTTTTTCTTATTTTAATGTAAAATTTTTAATTTTTGCAACCAAAAGAATCGTAAAAAACTTACCTAACCTTATTATAACAAGATCAAATTATTTGAGGCCAAACCCAACTAATATATTTTAAATACGTTTACAATAATTTATACTAAACAAACACAATCATTCAAATATATTTTTTTCGTTAGGTTCAGAATGATTTTGGCGATATTACTGCATACACAAATTTTCCCTTGTCCACTATGGCAAGATGAGCGTTGCTATTTAAGCCAAGATGGCAAGTTCTGTCTATTGGGCACGACTTTATATATTATATATATATATAAAAATATATATATATTAAAATTATATATATAATATATATATATATATATATAGTGCCATGCGCTGGCTGGCAAGACGTGTGGCTGGCTACTGCGGATTTTCAATTATAAGTCGGGATCAACGAGGCTGACCAGGTTAAGACTCAACAGGACTTTTTGGGTGAATACTCTGGGAAGATTCCAGTGAAGCGAGAAGACATTTCAAAGCACCGTTCAAGGTAAATTGGGAAATGTTGGGGCAGTTTGTGAATGTTGGTGAGTGGTGGTGGGTGGTAGTGAGGAAGACGGCCAGTGGAGGTGTGGGGAGTACAAGGCCTACACTGTTTATGAGTACCGGCCAAGATTATCGTACATCAACCTCGAAAAGCTCTTAAAAAAACATCTATATCCAGCACCATGCACCATGCTTCCAGTTAACGTGGAAAGATTGTGTCGATGCATGGACTTTTTAAAGGCTTATGTTATGGAAAAAAAAATGTGAAATTAATGTTAACGAGGGGGAGTGACCAGTCATGCATCCACCCCCACGTCACGGGGGTGGGTGGAAGAGGTGGGATGTGTAACTAGATGGTGAAATGACACATTGGTTCAGCAGTGCCCATACCCACATTGTTCATAGTGTACATGGGAAAACAAATAAAGTTATGTGTATTGTAAGACATGTGAAAAAATATATAGTGTGCAAGTCCATGTGTATTGTACTCCCCGGGATAACCCCACTCAACCTGCGCCTCCCCCACCCAATTCCCAAGGGAAGTTTTCCCCTTCCCCACCCCGGGCCCCTCAAACCCCCACCAGGCCACCACGGTTTAAGTTCACTACCTTCCACGCACCAACCCACCCCGCATGTCATATTCCACTCCTTTGTCTAGTCTAGCAGATGGATGCCAACCAAAGGAGGAAGCAAGCAGCCAGGGAAAAAGGCACGGCTGGCAATACAGGAGAGGCAAAGTGTCGGTCATGCTTACAGCTTCGTTGTCTCAACTCTAATGGTTTTCCTCCGCAAACACGGTTTGCCCTGGTTCAGGATGTCCTCCTGTGGAAATGATGATCCCGAGCCACCTCAGGCACCTGAACCCACTCCAACAGATTTTATCTCATCAGACAATCTCTTGGAAGCAATCAAAGCAAACAGGTACCAGGACAAATCACACATATTCCCAAAGCAGCCCGTCCACACGCAGCTGGGAAACTTACCCGACCTCCTGAAAAGTAAACGATGGTTCCATATCTTAAATGCTCCACCAACCATCAAGGCATGGCACCCAAATTGCTACTTTTTGGCAATGTCTGCTTAGCTGTGCCGGAAAGAAGGGAAAGAGGCTAGCCTCAATGATAATTAAATCCTTAAGAGATTTTCCTAGAGTTTTATAACCTCATTCACCTTCCCCGTCAACACAAAAAAGGGGGAGGCAGAACCCCCACTCACTCTAACTGACAGTGAAAATAGTC
>NC_069474.1:29126009-29152905 GCF_026875155.1 Cherax quadricarinatus | reverse complement strand
GTGGGATCAGGCTTTCTCAGAGGGGTATAGAATGCTAACGTTAGGGATTCTCTTTAAATCTGTGATTGTTTAATGAGTGAGTGAAGGGGTTTTCATAGGTCGCGGGGGAGTCAGGGGTCACAGCGGGCTCACCTCCTTGGGGGAGGGGGTCGTGAGAGTGTTGTAAATGGGGGTTTGGAATGGTTTCCGGTTTCCATTGAGACATTATGCATCCACCTTGGGGTTATCTTGCCAAGTGTGGATGTAGAGCTCAAGGTCTCGTTATGATCGATATAACACTTTTCAGGAATGTGGGTATAATATAGTAGGTTTTTTTTATGTATTTTTTGATGTGTATCAGTCTTGTATGACAACGATTCTTGATTTAATAAGTTATTTGCGACATGAAGTGTGTTTTAGTTTTATTTATGTTACGTGCTGGGTTTTTGCATGATGAGATTACTTATATACTTTTTTTGCTTTGTGCAATTTATTTATTTATTTATTTAGTAATTTTAGCATACATACAGAGGTCAAAAATTACGGTAAAGAGCAGCATGCCAAAGCCACTTAAAATCATAGCATTACGGCTGGCTTAAAATTACTTAAGAGTAACTAACAATGATGAAATCAGTAAATAAAACTAACTGCAAACAGATAACTATAAAGCACAAATGAGTATTACAAAGACAGGTCATATGGTTGCATGCATTGCTGTACTTTCAAGTCGAATGGAGTATTCTGTTAGGTAGTGTATTTAATAAAATAAAAAAGTTAGATTGGGTCCTAGGTTTAACATTTGTGGGGATATAATTGTGAGTAACAATAAGATATAAAATTTTATAAGGTTCAGTTATTCAGTATTTATTTGGTTTTGAGTGAGAAAGTGATCTTTGAGAAGAGACTTGAATTTATAAACAGGTAAATGTTTCTTTTATATTTTTCAGGTAATGAATTCCAGAATTTTAGGGCCTTTTATGTGCATTGAGTTTTTGCATAGCGTGAGATGGACACGGAAAATCAAAGAGTGATTTTGTGCCTTGTGTTTTGGTCATGTTTTCGTTTTAGGTTGGCAAGGAGATGTTTGAGAGGAGGGTTAATATCAGAGTTAAGTGTTCTATGTATGTAATAAGTGCAATAATAAGTATGGATGTTTTGTATGGTGAGTAGGTTGAGTGTTTTGAATATTGGTGGAGTGTGCTGCCTTATGAGAATTTGTTATCATTCAACTGCAGCCTTTTGTTGGGTAATTAGTGGTCTGAGATGGTTAGTTGTTGTTGAGCCTCATGCACAAATTCCATAGGTGAGATAGGGGTAAATAAGAGAGTGATAAAGGGCCAGGAGGGCTGACTGTGGTACATCTGTAGCTCTGCTACCAAACTGAATGAAGTAGGTTTTGTCAATGTTTAATGTAAGTTTGTTAGTCCTCATCCAGGTAGATATTTTCTGTAATTCGGTATTTACAGTATTGGCTAGCGTGACTGGGCTCGGGTGAGAGAAGACGTATGTAGTGTCATCTGCAAAAAGTGTGGGTTTGAGTATTTGCGAAGCATTTGGTAGGTCATTTATGTAGAGGAGAAAGAGAAAGAGGGCCATGGACACTTCCCTGTGGGACACCAACTGTAATTGGTTGAGCGGAAAGCTTTGCCCCATTTGCCGTACACATATTTGCTTCTGTTGACTGAAGGTCATGACTGAGGTAGTTGAGGGAGTGCCCTCTTATACCATAGTGTGACAATTTTACGGGAGCAAGTCCATGGTCCAACAGGTATCAAAAGCTTTACGTAAGTCAATGAAGATCCCCAGGGGACTTCTTTTTTCTCTATTGCTCTATGGCAGTGTATATATGTTCTAGCAAGTGTATAATAGCATCATTAGTATTTTTATAGCCTGAATCCAATTGGCATGGATTGAGATGTTTGGGGAGATGAGTAGGAGTATAGATTGTTTATGAATTTAAATTTTTCGAAGATTTTTGAGAGCAGGGTGTAAATTGGATATGGCCTATAGTTAATCAATTCCCTGTTTGGTCCTCCTCCTTTATGGATCGGGTGACCCCCCTTGCTATTTGAGAGCTGTAGGGAAGGAGGAGGATTCAATGGATTTGTTAAAGAGTGTTGCAATGATTGGTGATAGTACTTGTGACACTTTTTTGTATATAAAGTGTGGTAAGGTATTTAAATCTCTTGCCTTAATTTTAGTGCGTAGATAATAAGGGAGAACTTCGTAGGGTTAGTCGAGCTAGGAACAGTGTGTTCGGGTAGTTGCCAGTGAGGTAGTCCTTATGGTGGGGTAACTGAGCTGGGATTTTATTGCAAGGTTTTGTCCTATAGTGGAGAAGAAATCATTGAGTCTGTTGCTGTTTCTCTTGGTGGGAGTTGTGGTTTCATCTGATTTTGCTAATTTTATTTTCGCTATTTTCGTGATATCTTTTTTGTTTCCCAAGAATTTCTGAAGGGTCTTCCCAGGTCTTTTTTATATCACGCTCGTAAGTTTGGATAATCTGTTCGCATAATACCAGTTTTTTTTGCCCTTCTTATCAGGCCTGGTTTAAGGAATTGACGAGTAACGTATTGTTTGGCTCTGGTTATGTGACCCATTCTGTACTGTGTGATTTTCATTCGGTGTTTTGTATTTATGGATTGGAGAAGCTGGGTGTTAGCCAGGGACTGTCAGGCCTCTTGCTGTCATCTGTTTAGGTTTTTTTAGGGCATGTGCTGTTTATAGAGGTAATGGGTCTGTTTAAGAAAATTATTAATACATTCGTCAATATCTGTAAGGTTTTCAGCTCAGTGTGCCAGTCAATGTTTGTTACTGCTGTTGTGAAGTTATAATGGCTGCCCAATTGTGAAGTCCTGAAGGTGACTTTATAGTGTCCTTGGGGTATTTTAACCAAGAGTTGTTATGAAGGAAAGTAGGGTAGTGGTCTGTGGTATTATCTGTAAATTATGCTGTTTTACAAAGGGATATGTGTTGGTCCAGATGTGGTCAAGTAGGAAAATCCTAGGCTCTGTAACTCTTGCAGGTTTTGTTACTGTTGGTAGCAAACATGCAGTTACTCATTGTGTTTGTGAATGCAGTAACGTGTGGTCTGCTTGCCAGGAGATTTATATTGAAGTCACCTGAGAGTAGTAAAGTGATCTTTGTTCATGCATGCATCAGTTAACATGTAATCAGTTCCTAGGTTTTGACTTAATTGGCTAATGGTATGATGTGGACTCTGTAGATGTTTAACCACAGTGAGAGGTTTTTGTAGTATTTGGATTTCAATTTTTGCTATTATATAATTCCCCATGTTCATCCCTTGTGCATGATTAGTGATACATTTAGTTGGTCTGAGTAGTATATTGGCTGTGCCACACCCCCTTGTTATGGTCTGGCCTACAGTTGTGTATGGCTGAGTAACCAGGATTGGCATAGACATCTGGTAAGTATCAGGCTTTAGCCAGGTTTCATTTAAGTGTAATGATGGACATAATGGCATGCAAGAATTTAGTAATGCTAGAGGTCATCGTAATGCTGCTTAAAAGATCTGATATTTGTAATTAAAGATAGTTTTTATGTTGTGTTGCTCTGAGAAGTGCCTTTTGATTGTTCTGCTGTGTAGTAATTACAGTAACTTTTTGAATCAGTTAAGTCATTAAATAAGAGGTTGGTATCAGGATTCAAGCTTGTAATCATAAGATTTGTATGAATCTTTATAGAATTAAGTATAAAACAAAGTAAATATTCTAAAGCTAAAAAATAGCACCTGAATTATTTAACAAATGTAAAAAATAATGACATCAGGTAGTTTTCCAAAGCTAAAATAAAGGGAGACCATATTAAAAGGGACTAAAATTAATTTGTTGGTGAACAAAAAAGTGATTATCAAATAATGGAGCTTGGGAATATGATAGTAGGTAGTACTTTAAAGTAATTCTTTACAGTTAGACTTATGATATAAAATTTAATAATATAAAAGGGACTAATATAAGTTGTGGTGAACAATAAGTGGTAATCACATAATTGCACTAAGGTCTACATAATAATGTCTTTTGTGGAGTCCTATGTTTTTTGAGCTAGAATGAGCTATAGTACAACTAGATTTATCTAATAATATAACAATACATATTAAAAAATAGCACCAGTCCCTCACTAATAATTGCAATATGGTCTAATATAATGAATTTGGAGAATTGACTATAGTACAAACTAGTTTAAATAATCTAATAAATATAAAAAAGGCCACAAGACTCTCAATTGTAATTGCACTAAGTGTTATATAAGTTGTTTACAAGAATTAAGAGTAATCTAGAGTTAAATTGAACAAGATAAAATATACAAGTTAAGGTAGCAAAAGAAATAAAAAAAAAGTAGAAAAAAAAATATATGATGTATTGGTACTAGTTAGCAAAAGATAGTTAAGGGCCTTGAACAAAAATATAATTGAAATATACAACTAATTGCACACACATATAGTCACAAAATATGAAAAACAATCTAGAATAGGACTTATAAAATAAACTTTATAATATAAAAATACAAATTGAAATGGAACTGTGAAACTGCACTAGCGTCTGGTAAGGTTTGTTGACAAGATCAAAGAGTATAACTAGATTTAAATTGACAAAATATAATTCACAATTAAAGTACCAAAAGAATAACAGTAAAAATAACAAAGGTAATGTCTTGGTTATAATAGGATGTAAGATGGTAGACAGGTACACAGGGTACACAGGTACGGATAAAAATATAAGGGTTGGAGTATGAATATACAACTTGAACATTTGGCAACAAAATGTTTATGGGAAGTATAAAAATAATGTTAAATGTGCAAAAAGTAAAATTGACTGGTAGTAAATATGGAGTTTCATAAAATTTATAGTCAGTAATAAAGATACAAAAAAAGAAAAAGTAATGTTTATTTCATTCAATATTGCACTGGTAGTTTATACCTAACCGGTTTATATGGCAGTAACAAGGTATTTACAGAGAACTCTAAGATAGTAAATGTGGTATTAAAACAGGTAAAGGTAATTAGACAAGTAATGGTTATTAAATGTCAAAAATGTAAGATAAATTGAAATTAAGTAAAAATGATAAATTATTAATTTTTAGTTAGTAATATCAATTGATAGTATTTAAAAAAATATGAGGTAGTAATATGGACAGAGAAAGTTATCAATTCACTAATGTTTAAGCGAACAATAGTAAATAAAAAAAATCACATAAGGTGACCTTATGCTTACTAGGAAAATCACAAAATGAGGTATTGATATTAATTATAAGAGATTGTAACACTGAAATTTGAACAATAATGGAGCAAAACATACACTACACTACGTAAAAAGGCTTTTAAGTTGGACATTGTTTAGTTATTCCTCAGTAAGATTATATCCCTAGAACAATTATTGTGATAGATCATTCCTCGTTCGTCATTGTGTACAGTTGACCTACATTTGTTTTCCTAACAAGAAAGTTTCCCATCTCGTGTGAAGTATTGGTTTTATTGTGTCATTATTCTCCCGCTTAAGTTTTCTGACTCTATAACAGGAGGTTTCTGACGTTTTTTTGTAAGGACACTCGTTATATGTAATACCTCTTTCTTTACTTTAATAAGCAATAATTTAAGCTCTTTTTTCCTGTCATGTGGGAGTGGAATTTAAGCATAACACTTTTTCTAACCATGATCCTGTAACCTGGCTTCTTTTAGTTCTGACACTGGTACAATAACAACTTGTTTGGTCCTTTAGATCGGCAGAGAAATTTTCTTAGTGTTTGATTCATATCACAGGGAAAAAGTGGACTGTTATCTATTACTGCGGTCCGATAGTTTATCTTGTTCAGTTTTATCTCTTGGAGAGCAAAGTAGTCCACTGAAACTGGTTCACTTAAGTTTGTTCTTTTACATTCTTTTACTGCTTCTTCAACCTTTGTATTAAGAGATATAATTTGTTGGGTATGCTATCTATGCTGCTTGGATGGTCTTGTCACAGTTAGTCCATTCCTGGGTTTGATAATTTTTGTTCAAGACTGAGGATTGTGTTCTCGATTGTGGTCTCCTGGTGTCTTGTTTTGTTAACGTCTCTTCCGAAGATTCATATTTTCAATAACTAATTGGAAGATGCATGTATTTAGGGTATCTGGATCGTTGGTCCAAACCTGAGAGACTACTTGGTAGGTTGAATCCGGGAAGAGAGGGGAGGATGGGCTGGTGGCAAGCCATGTTTGTTGTTATTGTTGTGGTGTCGCTTGAATGGTGGTTGAGTGGGTGGTTGCTGGGCCGGCTTCCTCCTGACTAACACTTGGTTGAAATAGTTGATTTTTCGGTGTTTTCTTGCTGGCCTTGGTGCTGTTTCCTCTTAGATTGCGCCTCACAATACTACAGGAATTGTTGTAGTTAAGAAGAAGTTGAAGTTATACAAAGCTTAAGGTTACGTTGTTCGGCTGGCAGCGGGGTGTTGCTTTCGGTTTGTGGGCAGTCTTCCTTTGATCTCTATTATTTTCGATTTGTAGGTTTCACTGTTGGTAATCTTTGGTCATTCTTGGTGCTACGTTGGTTAGTGCAGTTTTGCTTGTAACTAGGTCATCAATGGAGCATTGGTAGCTCTGATAGTTGGAGAAAAGTACGGAGCTTGGAAGTCGCTGGTGCCGCTGCCGCTAACCCGCTTACAGTGCTTCTGACTAATGTGATTTTGTAAAACATTTTGCGTGTACGTGTGTGTGTGTGTGTTGTGTGGTGTGTGTGTGTGGTATGTGTGTGTGGGTGTGGTGTTGTGTGTAATATCCCTTTCTATTGTATTGAGCCATTGTCATGGGTCATATTTATGTAAAACTTTATATATGTATGATTCGATTCTTTTTTAAAGTTTATAATTATGGTCTGTACCCTGATACCGGTTTGGTGGGTCAAAGGCTAAGTTCTTGATGTGATTGTTTTTTAGTCTGTAATGGTATAACAGACAATATCTAGACAGATTAGTTCTGTATGGTATACAGACTATATCTAGAACAAGTTTTTCGTCGTATGGTAATACAGACATATCTAGACAGTTTAGTCTTATGGTATACAGACCATATCTAGACGTTTAGTCCTGTAGGGTAACAGACATATCTAGACAGTTTTAGTCACTGTATGGTATACAGACATATCTAACAGTTTAGTCTGTATGGATACAGACATATCAAGACATTTAGTCTGTATGGTATCCAGCCATATCTAGACAGTTAGTCTGTATGGTATACAGAGACATATCGAGACAGTTTAGTCTGAATTGTATACAGACATATCTAGACAGTTTAGTCCTGTAGGGTATACAGAAATATCGAGACAGTTTATCTGTATGGTATACTGACATAACTTAGACAGTTAGTCTGTATGGTATACAGACCATATCTAGACAGTTAGTCTGTATGGCATACAGACATATCTTGACAGTTTAGTCTGTAAGGTATACAGCATATCTAGACAGTTTAGTCTGTATGTATACAACATATCTAGACAGTTTTAGTCTTATGGAATACCCGACATATCAAGACAGTTTTGTCTGTATGGTATGACAGACATAATCTAGACAGTTTAGTCTTATGTATAACAGACATACTAGACAGTTTTTAGTCTGTATGGTATACAAACATATCTAGAACAGTTTAGTCAGTATGGTATACAGACATATCTAGACAGTATTTATTCTGTATGTACTACAACATATTAGGACGTTTAGGTCTGTATACAGACATAACTAGACAGTTTAGTCTGTATGGAACACAGACAATCTAGAACAGTTTAGTCTGCATGGTAATACAGACATATCCTAGACAGTTATAGTCTGTATGATATACAGACATATTAGACAGTTTTAGTCGAATGGTATACAGACATAATTCTAGACATTTTAGATCTGTATGGTATACAGACATATCTAGACAGTTTAGGTCTGTAATGATATAAAGACACTAATCTAGACAGTTTAGTCTGTATGGTATACAGACATATCTAGACAGTTTAGTCGGTATGAATACAGACATATCTAGACAGTTTAGTCCTTATGTATACAGACATAATCAGACAGTTTAGGCTGTATGGTATACAGACAATCTAGACATTTAGTCTGTAATGGTATACAGACACTACTAGACTGTTTTAGTCTGTATTGGTATACAGACATATCAGACCTTTAGTCTGTAATGTATACAGACATATCTAGACAGTTTAGTCTGTATGAATACAGACATATCTAGACAGTTTAGTCTGTATGGTCTACAGAATATATCTAGAAGTTTAGTCTGTATGGTATACTAGACATATTCTAGCCAGTTTAGTCTGTATGGTATACAGGACATAGCTAGACAGTTTAGGTTCTGTTGGAATAACTGACATAACTAGACATTTAGTCTGTAAGGTATACAGACATATCTAAGACAGTTTAGTCTGTATGTTATACAGACATATCTAGACAGTTAGGTCTGTATGGTAAACAGACATATCTAGACAGTTTAGTCTGTATGGTATACAGACATATCTAGACAGTTTAGTCTGTATGGTATACAGAATATCTAACAGTTTGTCTGTATGGATACAGACATAATCTAGACAGATTAAGTCTGTATGGTATAACCCAGACATATCTAGACAGTTTTAGTCTGTATGGTTACAGACAAATCTTAGGACAGTTTTAGTCTGTAATGGTATACAGACATATCTAGACAGGTTTAGTCCTGTATGGAATAACAGACATATCTAGACAGTTTAGTCAGTATAGTATACAGAACAAATCTAGACAGTTTAGTCTGTATGGTATACAGACATATCTAGACAGTTTTAGTCTGTATTGTATACAGACATATTCTAGACAGTTTTAGTCTGTATGGTATACAGACATATTCTTGACAGTTTTGTCTGTATGATATACAGACATATCTAGACAGTTTTAGTCAGATATGGATACTAGACAAAACTAGACAGTTTAGTCTGAATGTATACAGACCATATCGATACAGTTTAGTCTGTATGGTATACAGACCTATCTAGACAGTTTAGTCTGTATGGTATAACAGACATATCTAGAAAGTTTAGGTTCTGTATGGTATACAGACATAATCTAGACAGTTTATCTGTAACGGTATACAAGACATATCTAGACAGTTTAGTCTGGTATGGTATACAGACATATCTAGGACAGTTAAGTCCTGTACGGTATACAGACATATCTAGACAGTTTAAGTCTGTATTAAATACAGACTATCTAGACAGTTTAGTCTGTATGGGATACAAACATAGTGCTCTCAGGACAGTTTAGTCCTGTATGGTATACCAGACATATCTAACAGTTTAGTCTGTATTGTATACAGACATATCCTAGACATTTAGTCTGTAATTGTATACAGACATATCTGACAGTTTAGTCTGATGGGTATACAGACAAATCTAGAACAGTTTTAGTCTTTATGGTATACAGACATATCTAGACAGTTTAGTCAGTATGGTATACAGACATATCTAGACAGTTTAGTCTGTATGGTATACAACTATCTAGACAGTTTCGTCTGTATGGTATGACAGACATATCTAACAGTTTTTAGTCTGTATGGTATACAGAACATATCTAGACAGTTTAGTCTGTATGGTATACAGACATATCTAGACAGTTTATCTGTAGGTAATACAGACTATCTAGACAGTTTTAGTCGTATGTATACAGACATATCTAACAGTTTAGTCTGTATGGTTATACAGACAACTAGACAGTGTAGTTCTGTAGGATACAGACATATCTAACAGGTTATCTGTATGGTATACAGACATATCTAGACAGTTTAGACTGTAATGGGTATACAGACATATCTAGAACAGTTTTAGTCTGTATGGTTACAGACATATCTAGACAGTTTTAGTCTGTATGGTATAACAACATTTCTAGACAGTTTAGAGTCTGTATGGTAATACAGACATATCTAGAACAGTTTTAGTCTGTAATCGTATACAGACATATCTAGAACAGTTAGTCTGTAGGTATACAGATCATATCTAGAACAGTTTTAGGAGACGTAAGTCCATTTGTGCCTGAGATTTTTGTATATGGGTTTTTATTGTAACAGTACTGCGGCGCCTTCACTTGTGAGCTCTAAGCTTTATTCTTTTTCTGTATATTCGTATGTTGGTATATGTAAAGCTGTATTGTTAGGGGATACGTATGTAGATGTTTCCTAGTAAGATTATATGATGTTAGGTTTTGTATTTTTTGATTAAAGCGAAGAAATGGATTTTAATTGAATATAATTTACTTGCATATTTTCTTTCTAGTGATTGAGCCTTGTCAGATGTCATGTTATATGTAAAATTCATATATATTAAGGTTTTGAATCAAGAATGTGTATATATTTCAGTTTCACGACCCTGTGACCGTAATTCTTTTTGTAGCTATGATCTTTACCGTCAGTTTCTTGTTTGTATTTTTGGCACAATAACTTGCGAGCAGTAGGTGCAAATCCTTTGGTCAGTTAATTTGATTGAGATCCATACGGTCTCTTTATATTTTTTATTTTTTATGTTTAAACTGTATTGGGTTTTCAATAAAATATAAAAAAAAAAATAAGCTAACATGGTTTCAATATTTGATGATATTTTTGTGTCTTATGCCCAAAAATGTAGAATATACACCATTTAAATTGGAAATTCAATAGCTTTAGCCCATTCTTTATAAACTTTACTGTTAGTTGGGGGGGGTGAAGAAAATAACTCATTGCCTTTTCTAGATGTTTAATTATTAAGGGTAATAATGAATTCAAATTTAAAAATTTACAGAAAACCTACCAATAACTGTTCTAGTCCACATATTATTCTTCGCTCAAGATAGAGTTAAACTGTCTGTTTTTCTCATCAATGTTTTTGAGAGCTTTACGAATTTGTAGTCCAAGTTCATAATTAGGAATATCCAAAATTATGAATAGGTAATGGATTTAAAATACCCCAAGAAACGTAACTGATTAATCTTTTTTTTTTTTAAAGTACAAAGAAAATACTTTTAACAATCCAAAAAGGGACAACCAGCCTTATTCAACACTAAAAATATGTTGTTCTCCCTTAACATGAAAACTTGGTTGATATTATGCTTCTCTTCTTAAGACTTTTATATAAAGTTGTATTCAAAAATCTTGATACAGTTAAATAACTTTTGATAAGAATTCCCCCCAAAATGCTTGATGGCTGTGTCTATAAGATTCCTTGTAAAAGTTGTGATAAAGTTTTATTACGGTCAAACTGGTAAACATTCATATTCGAACAAAGATTAAAACACATAAAATATAGCATTAGAACTGACAAAGATTCCAATGCTCTATTTAAATCATGGTGATAGACTTTTAATTAAACCATCAATTGGATTTTCAAAAAGTTGAGAAAGAAGTATCACGCAAGTCCATGGTTGACAGGAATATAATTGCAATCTTGTTTCATAAAAAGCAGTTTTTTAAACAATAATATGAATATTCCTTTGGTTTATTATGGCATCCACCTTGTGGTTAACTTGCCCAAGTGTGGATGTAGACTCAAGGTCTCGTTAGATCGATATAACACTTTTCAGGAATGTAGGTATAATATAGTAGGTTTTTTTTATGTATTATTTTTGATGTGTATCAGTCTTGTATGACACGATTCTTGAGTAATAAGTTATTTGCGACATGAAGTGTGTTTAGTTTGTATTTATGTTACGTGCGGGGTTTTTGCATGATGAGATATACTTATATACTGTTTTGCTTTGTGCATTTATTTATTTATTTATTTAGTAATTTTAGCATACATACAGAGGTACAAAAAATACAGGTAAGAGCAGCATGCCAACCACTTATATGCATAGCATTGGGGCTGGCTTAAAATTAACTTAAGATTAACTAAGCAATGATGAAATCAGTGATAAAACATAACTGCAAACAGATAACTATAAAGCACAAATGAGTATTACAAAGACAGGTCATATGGTTGCATGCATTGCTGAAAACATTCAAGTCGAATGGAGTATTCTGTAGGTAGTGTATTTAAATAAAATAACAAAGTTAGATTGGGTCCTAGGTTTAACATTGTGTGATATAATTGTGAGTAACAATAAGATATACAATTTAAAAGGTTCAGTTATTCAGTATTTATTTGGTTTTGAGTGAGTAAGTGATCTTTGAGAAGAGACTTGAATTTATAAACAGGTAGTGTTTCTTTTATTTTTAAACAGGTAATGAATTCCAGATTTTAGGGCCTTTTATGTGCATTGAGTTTTTTTGCATAGCGTGAGATGGACACGAGGAAAACAAAGAGTGATCTGTGCCTTGTGTTATGGTCATGTTTCTGTTGAGGTTGGCAAGGAATGTTTGAGAGGAGGGTTAATACAAGTTAAGTGTTCTATGTATGTAATAAGTGCAATAAAAAGTATGGATGTTTTGTATGGTGAGTAGGTTGAGTGTTTTTGAATATTGGTGGAGTGTGCTGCCTGTAGTGAGAATTTGTTATCATTCAAAACTGCAGCCTTTTGTTTGGTAATTAGTGGTCGAGATGGTTAGTTTGTTGTTAAAGCCTCATGCACAAATTCCATGGGTGAGATAGGGTAAATAAGAGAGTGTAAAGGGCCAGGGGGCTGACTGTGGAAAAATCTGTAGCTCTGCTACCAAACTGAATGAAGTAGGTTTTGTCAATGTTTAATGTAAGTTTGTTAGTCCTCATCCAGGTAGAATTTTCTGAAAATTCGGTATTACAGTATTGGCTAGCGTGACTGGCTCGGGTGAGAGAAGACGTTGTATGTCACCCTGCAAAAAGTGGGGGTTTGAGTATTTGCGAAGCATTTGGTAGGTCATTTATGTATAGGAGAAAGAGAAGAGGGCCAAGGACAAATTCCCTGGGGACACCAACTGTAATTGGTTGAGCGGAAGAGCTTGCCCCATTTGCGTACACATATTGGCTTCTGTTGCTGAGGTATGACTTGAGGTAGTTTAGGGAGTGCCCTCTTATACCAAGTGTGACAATTTTACGTGGAGCCCAAATCATGGTCAACTGTATCAAAAGCTTTACGTAAGTCAATGAAGATCCCCAGTGGGACTTCTTTTTTCTCTATTGCAGGGGTTAAAAAGTTCTAGCATGTGTATAAAGCATCATAGTATTTTTATTAGGCCTGAATCCAAATTGGCAGGGATTGAGAATGTTTTGGGGGATGAGGTAGGAGTAGATTCGTTATGAATTAATTTTCGAAGATTTTTGAGAGAGGGTGTAAATTGGATATTGGCCTAAAAGTTATTCAATTCTGTTTGGTCTCCTCCTTTATTGGATCGGGGGACCCTTGCTATTTTTAGAGCTGTAGGGAAGGTGGAGGATTCAATGGATTTGTTTAAAGAGTGTTGCAAAGAATTTGGTGTAGTACTTGTGACACTTTTTGTATATAAAGGGTGGTAAGGTATTTAAATCTCCTGCCTTAATTTTAGTGCGTTGATAATAAGGGAGACTTCGTATGGGTTAGTCGGAGCTAGGAACAGTGTGTTCGGTAGTTGCCATGAGGTAGTCATTTGGTGGGGTATCTGAGCTTGGGTTTTATTGGCAAGGTTTTGTCCTATAGTGGAGAAGAAATCATTGAGTCTGTTTGCTGTTTCTCTTGGTGGAGTTGGGGTTCATCTGATTTTGCTAATTTTATTTCGCTATTTCGTGATATCTTTTTGTTCCCAGAATTTTGATAGGGTCTTCCAGGTCTTTTTTATATCACCTCGTAAGTTGGATAATCTGTTCTCATAATACAGTTTTTTTGCCCTTCTTATCAGGCTGGTTAGGATTGACGATAACGTTTTGTTTGGTCTCTGGTTATGTGACCCATTCTGTCTGTTTTTCATATCGGTGTTTTGTATTTATGGATTTGAGAATGCTGGGTGTTAGCCAGGGACGGTTCAGTCTCTTAGCTGTCATCTGTTTAGTTTTTTTTTTGGGCAGTGCTTGTTTTTAGAGGGATTGGGGCTTTTTTTAGAAAATTATTAATACATTCGTCAATATCAGTATAGGTTTCTTTGCTCATGTGCCAGTCAAAGGGTTTGTTACTTGCTGTTGTGAAGTTATTAATGGCTGCCTCATTGTGAAGGCTGAAGGTGACTTTAGTAGTGTCTTGGGGTATTTACCAAATTGTATGAGAAAGTAGGTAGTGTCCTGTGGTATTATCTGTAATTTGCCTGATTTTAAAGGGATATGGTGTTGGTCCAGATGTGGTCAAGGTAGAAACACTAGTCCTGTAACCTGCAGGTTTTGTACGTTTTGGATCAACATGCAGTTACTCATTGTGTTTGTGAATTCAGTAACGTGTGGGTCCCTGTCCTTGCAGGAGATTTTATATTGAAGTCACCTGAGATAGTAACGTGATCTTTGTTCATGCATGCATCAGTTACATGGCTTCCTAGGGTTTTGACAAAATTGGCTAATGTATATTGTGGAACTCTGTAGATGTTTATCACTGTGAGAGGTTTTTGTAGTATATTTGGATTTAAATTTTTGCTACTATATATCCCCATGTTCATTCCCTTGTGCTAGTATTAGTGATAACATTGTAAGTTTGACGAGTTAGTATATGGCTGTGCCACCCCCTTGTTGGTCTGGCCTCAGTTGTGTATGGCTGTGTAACCAGGAATGGCATAGACATCTGTAGTATCAGCTTTAGCCAGGTTTCAGTTAGTGAATGATGACAAATTGGCATGCAAAGAATTTAGGTAATGCTAGGAGTCCATCGTATGCTGGCTTAAGATCTTATATTGTAATTATAGATAGTTATGTTGTTGTGGCTCTGAGAGTGCCTTTGATTGTTCTGCTGTGAAGTAATTACAGTAACTGTTTTAATCATTTAAGTCATTAAATAAGAGGTTGGTGATCAGGATCAATGCTTGTAATCATAAGATTTGTAGTGAATCTTAGTTAGAATTTAAGGTATAAAAACAAAGTAAATATTCTAAAGAAGCTAAAAAAATAGCACCTGAATTATTAACCAATGTAAAAAATACTGAGCTAAGTAGTTTTCAAAGCTAAAATAAAGGAGACAATATAAAAGGGACTAAAATAATTGTGGTGAACAAATAAAGTGGATGGAGCTCAAATAATGGCTTGGGACTTATATAGTAGGTAGTACGTTAAAGGTAATATCTTTAAGTTAGAATTATGAATATACAATTAAAATATAAAAGGACTAATAATAAGTTGTGGTGAACAATAAAGTGGTAATCAAATAAGTCACTAAGTCTAATATAATGACTTTTGTGGAGTCTAAGTTGTTGAGCTAGGAATGAGCAATAGTGCAAACTAGATTTAATCTAATAATAAAACAATACAAATTAATAAAAATAGCACCAGTCTCTCACTAATAGTGCAATATGTCTAATCATAATGAATTTGTTATGACTATAGTAGAACTGGAAGTTTAATCAAATAATATAAAAAAAGGCACAAGACTCCAATTGTAATTTGCACTACGGTGTTTATATAATTGTTTACAAGAATTAGAGGTATATCAAGATTTAAATTGACACGATAAAATATACCAGTTAAGGTAAGCAAAAGAATAAAAAAAGTAGAAAAAAAAATATATGCGGTAGTTGGTACTATTAGTAGCAAAGATAGTTAAGGGCCTTGAACAATAATATTAATTGAAATATACACTAATTGCACACACAATATAGTCACTAAGATAGGAAAAAATCTTAGAATAGGAACTATAATCTAAACTATAATATAACAAATACAAATTGAAATGGTCACTTGCAATTGCACTAGCAGTCTGGTATAGGGTTGTTGACAAAGATCAGAGTATAACTAGATTTAAATTGACAAAATATTATTCACATTAAAGTACCAAAAGAATCACAGTAAAAAAATAACAAGTAAAATTGTCTTGGTTATAAGATGATAGTAAGATGGGTAGACCGTACACAGGTACAACAGGTACAAGGAAAATATAAAAGGTTGAGTTGATATACAAACTTGAAAATTTGCAACAAAATGTATGGAGTTTACAATAAATGTTTTAATGTGCACAAGTAAAATTGACTGGGTAGTAAATAGTGGTTGTTTAATAAAATTTTAGTAGTAAAATGATTACAAAAAAGTGAAAAAGGACTTTTAAATTTCATTTCAATATTGCTCTGGTAGTTATACTACGGTTCTATGGCAGTACAAGGGTAATTAAGAGAACTCTAAGGATAGTAAATGTGGTATTAAAACAGGTAAAGGTAATTAGAACAAGTAATGGTTCTTAAATGTCAAAATGTTAAAGAAAATTGGAAATAATAGTAAACATGATGAATTATTACATTTTAGTTAGTAAGATCAATTGGAATATTTAGGAAACGAATATAGTAGAATATGGACAGAGAAAAGTGAGGCATCAGCTAATGGTTTAAGCAAATAGTAAATAAAAAAAACACATAAGGTGACTTAGCTTACTAGGAAAATCACAAAATGAGTAGTATTGAATATTTAATTATTAAGAATTGTACAATGAAATTAGAACAATAAGGGAGCAAAACCTACCACTAACACTCGTAGGTTTTAAGTTGGACCATGTTAGTATCTCTGTACAAGATTAGTATCCTGAGAAATTGTGATAGATCATTCTCGTTCTACATTTGTGTACAGTTGACCTACATTTGTTTTATCCATAACAAGAATTTTCCTGCCATCCGTGTGAAGCCATTGGTGGTCTTGTGTCAGTTATTCTCCCGCTAAGTTTCTGACTCATACAGGAGGTTCGACGTTTTTTTTTGGAAGACACTCGTTTAGTAGACCTCTTTCTTTACATTAATAATGCAATAATTAAGTCTTTTTTCCTGTCATGTGGAGTGGATTTTTAAGCATAACACGTTTTTCTACCATGGGATCCTGGTAACCTGGCTTCTTTTATTTCTGACTCGGTACACAACACTTTTGGGTCCTTTATGTGCTGCAGAGTAAGTTCTTTAGTGTTGGTTCATAACACGGGAAAAAGTGGACCTGTTTAACTATTACTGCGACCGAAAGTTAATCTTGTTCATTTTATCTTCTTGGTGAGCAAAAGTAGTCAATGAACTGGGGTTATCGAAGTTGTTTCTCCATTCTTTTACTGCTTCATCAACCTTTGTATTAAGAAGATATATTTGGTTGGGTATGGGCTATCTATGACGGCGTGGATGGTCTTGTCACAGTTAGTCATTCCTGTGTTTGATAATTTTTGGTTCAAGACTGAGATTTTGTTCTTCGATTGTGTCATCCTGGGTCTTGTTTGTTAACGGTCTCTCGAAGATTCATATGTTTTCAATAACTAAGTTGGAGATGCAGTTGTAAGGGTATCGGATCGTTGGTCATACCTGAGAGACTACATGTATGTTGAATCCGGGACGAGAGGGGAGGATGGGCTGGTGCAGCCATGTTTTGTTTGTGATTGTTGTGGTGTCCGCCTTGAATGGTGGTGAGTGGGGTGGTTGCTGGCCGGCTTCCCCCTGACTCCACTTGTTGAATAGTTGATTTTTTCGGTGTTTTCTTGCAGGGCCTTTGGTGCTGTTCCTCTTAGATTGCAGCCTCACAATACTACAGGAATGAGTTGTAGTTAAGAAGAAGTTGAAGTGATACAAAGCTTAAGGTACGTTGTTCGCTGCAGCGGGTGTTGCTTTCCGGTTTGTGGGCATCTTCGTCCTTTGATGCTCTATTATTTTCGATTTGTAGGTTTTCACTTTGGTTAATCTTTGGGGTCATTCTTGGTGCGAGGTGGTTAGTGGCAGTTTTGCTTGTAACTAGTCATCATGGAGCATTGGTAACTCTGATAGTTGAGAAAAGTAACGGAGCTTTGGAAGTCGCTGGTGCGCTGCCGCTAACCCGCTTACAGTGCTTCTGACTAATGTGATTTTGTAAAACCTTTTGCGTGTACGTGTGTTGTGTGTGTGTGTGTGGGTGTGTGTGTGGTGTGTGAGAGTGTGTGTGTGTGTGTGTATCCCTTTCTATTGTATTGAGCCATTGTCAGGTCAGGAGTTATGGAAACCTTTATATAATGTATGAGTTCGATGCTTTTTTAATAAAGTTTAATAATTAATGGTCTGTACCCTGACCGGTTTGGTGTCAATGCTAAGTTCTTGATGTTTATGTTTT
This sequence comes from Cherax quadricarinatus, assembly GCF_026875155.1. Classification (NCBI taxonomy): domain Eukaryota; kingdom Metazoa; phylum Arthropoda; class Malacostraca; order Decapoda; family Parastacidae; genus Cherax; species Cherax quadricarinatus. The sequence continues at coordinate 29,134,829 of NC_069474.1, read as the reverse complement.
AGTCTGTATGGTATACAGACCATATCGAGACAGTTAGGCTGTATGGTATACAGACATATCTAGACAGTTTATCTGTATGGTATACAGACATATCTAGACAGTTTTAGGTCAGTATGGTATACAGACATAGCTTAATCAGTTAGTCTGTATGGTATACAGACCATACTACAGTTTATCTGTATGGTATACAGACATATCTGAGACCGTTTTAGTCAGTTATGGTATACAGACATATCTAGACGTTTTATCTGTATGGTATACAGACATCATCTAGACAGTTTAGTCTGTATGGTATACGACATATCGAACAGTTTAGTCTGTATAGTAACAGACATATCTAGACAGTTTAGGTCTGTATGGTATACAGACATATCGAGACAGTTTAGTCTGGATGGTATACAGACATATCAAGACAGTTGAGTCTGTAATGTAATACACAGACTATCTAGACATTGTAGTCTTGTAATGCATACAGACATATCTAGACAGTTTAGTCTGTTATGGTAATACAGACATAATCTAGACGTTAGTCTGTAGGTATACCGACAACTAGACAGTTAGTCTGTATGGTATACAGACATATCTAGACAGTTTTAGTCTGTACGGTATACAGACAATATCTAGACAGTTTAGTCTGTTTGGTATACAGAATAGCTAGACAGTTTAGTCGTATGGGTATACTACCTATCTAGACAGTTTAGTCTGTATGGATCAGAACATATCTAGCATTTAGTCTGTATGTATACAGACATAATCTAGACATTTTTAGTCTGTAAGAAACAGACATCTCTAAACAGTTTAGTCTGTAAGTTATACAGACATATCAAACAGTTTAGTCTGCATGGTATACAGACATATCTAGACAGTTTAAGTCTGTATGAATATACAACATAATTTAGACAGTTATCTGAAATGTATCAACATATCTAGACAGGTTGTAGTCTGTATGGTATCAGACATATCTAGGACAAGTTTAGTCTGGATGATATACAGACATATCTAGAGCAGTTTAAGTCTGTATGGTATACAGACATATCTAGACAGTTTAGTCTGTATGATATACAGACGTAGCTAGACAGTTTCAGTCTGTATGGGTAACAGCACATACTAGACAGTTTAGTCTGTATGGTATACAGACAATCTAGACAGTTTAGGTCTTGTATAGGTAGACAGACTATTCTAGACAGTTTAGAGTCTGTATGGTATACAGACATATCGAGACACTTTTAGTCTGTATGTATACAGACATATCAGACAGTTTACGTCTGTATGAGCTACAGAATATCTAACAGGTAGTCTGGGTATGTAATACCGACATATCTAGACAGTTTAGTCTGTATGGACTACAGACATATCGAGACAGTTATCTGTATGGTATACAGACATAATCTAGACAGTTTAGTCTGTATGGTATACAGACATATCTAGACAGTTTAGTCTGTTAAATGGTATACAGACTTATCTAGACAGTTTAGTCCTGTATGGTATACAGACATATCTAGACAGTTTATCCTGTATGGATACAAGACATATCTAGACAGTTTAGTCTGTATGGTATACAGGACGAGATCTAGACAGTTTAGTCTGTATGGTATGACAGACATATCTAGACAGTTTAGTCTGTATGGTATACAGACTATCTAGAACATTTAGTCCCTGTAATGGTATAACAGACCATTCTAGACAGTTTATCTGTATGGTATACAGACATATCGAACAGTTTTAGTCGGTATGGTATACAACATATCTAGACAGTTTAAGTCTGTAAGGTATACAACAAGTCTAGACAGTTTAGTCTGTATAGGTAGACAGACATATCTAGACAGTTTAGACTGTATGGTATACAACATAGCTGACCAGTTTAGTCTGTATGGGTATACAGACAATATCGAGACAGTTTAGTCTTATGGTATCCAGACATATCTAGACAGTTTAGTCTGTAGATATACAGACATATCTAGACAGTTTAGTTCTGTAAGGTAATAACAACATATCAGAACTGTTTTGTCCTGTATGTAATACAGACATATCGAGACAGTTTTAGTCGGTATGGTATACAGAAATAGCTAGACAGTTTAGTCAGTATGGAATACAGACCTAGCTAAACGTTTAGTCTGTATGGGTATACAGACAAATCTAGACCTTTTTAGTCTGTACGGTATACAGACATATCGAGACTGATTGTAGATCTGTATGGTATACAGACCTATCTAGACAGTTTAGTCTGTACGGTATACAGACATATCTAGACAGTTAGTCTGTATGGACTACAGACATATCTAGACAGTTTTAGTCTGTATGGTATACAAACACATATCTAGACAGTTTAGTCTGTATGGTATACAGACATATCTAGACAGTTTAGTCTGTATGGGTAACAGACATAGTAGACAGTTTAGTCTGTCTTGTATACAGACATATCTAGGACAGTTTAGTCTGTATGGTAACAGCATCTTCTATAACTGTTTAGTCTGTAAGGGATACAGACAGAGCTAGACAGTTTAGTCTGTATGGTAATACAGACAATAATCTAGACAGTTGTTTTTAGTCTGTATGGTAACAGACATATCTAGACAGTTGAGTCCTGTATGGTATACAGACATATCAAGACAGTTTAGGTCTGTATGGTATACAGACATACTAGACAGTTTTAGTCTGGATGTATACAGACATATCTAGACCCAGTTTTTAGTCATGTATGGAATACAGACATATCGAGACAGATTATCGTATGGTATACAGACATATCTAGACAGGTTAAAGTCTGTATGGTATACAGACAATCTAGACCAGTTTAAGGTCTGGTTGGGTATACAGACTATCTAGACAGTTAAGTCTGTATGGTATACAGACATATCTAGACATTTTAGTCTGTATGGTATACAGACATATCTAGACAGTTTTAGTTGTAGGGTAATACAGACATATCTAGACAGGTTTAGTCGGTATGGTATACAGACATATCTAGACAGTTTAGTCTGTATGTATACAGACAACTAGACAGTTTAGTCTGTTATGGTATACAGACATATCTAGACAGTTTAGTCTGTATGGTATACAAGACATATCTAGACAGTTTTAGAGACGTAGTCCATTTTGGTGCCTGAGATTTTGTATATGGGTTTATTGTAACAGTTACTCGCCTTTCACTTTTTGAGTTCTAAGCCTGTATTATTTTCGTATATTCGATGTTGGTATATGTAAAGCTGTATTGTTTAGGGATACGTATGTAAGATGTGCAATACGATTATGATTGTTAGGTATTGTTTTTTGATTAAAGCGAAGAATGGGATTTAATTTGAGATAATTTCTTTGGCATATTTTCTTTTCTAGTATTGAGCCTTTGTCACAGATGGCAAGTTAGAGTAAAAATTCATATTTATGTAAGTTTTGAATCAAGAATGTGTATATATTTCAGTTCACACCCTGTGACCGTATTTCTTTGTAGCTATGTTCTACCGTAAGTTCTTGTTGTAGGTTTGGCAGCAATATCTATCTTGCGAGCATGTAGGTGCCAATCCGTTTGTGTCAGTTATTTGATTGAATCCATACCTGTCTCTTTTTATTTTTATTTTTATGTTAAACTGTATTGGTTTAAAATAAAATATAACAAAAAAATAGAGCAAAATGGTAAAGAAATGTTTGATGATATTTTGTGTCTTATGCCCAAAAATGTAGATATACACCATTTGAATTGGAAAAATTACAGAGCTGTAGCCCATTCTATAAACTTTACTGTTGAGTTTGAAGAAAATAACTCATTGCCTTTTCTAATTTTTTAATTATGAAGGGTAATTAATGAATTCAAATTTAAAATTTACAGAAAACCTACAAATAACTGTTCCATGTCCACTATTTTCTTCGCATCAGATAGAGTTATACTGTCGGTTTCCTCATTCATGTTTTTGAGAAGCTTTACGAATTTGTAGTCCAGAGTTCATAGATTAGAAATATCCAACAATTTATGAAATAGAATGATTTTAAAATACCCAAGAAAACGTAACTGATAAATCTTTTTAAAGTAACTAAAATACGTTTGACAATCCAAAAAGGACAACCAGCCTATTCAACTAAAAATATGTGGTTCTCCCTTACCATGAAAACCTTGGTTAAAAAAAGGATATGCCATTCTCTTCTTAAGACTTATTAATAGTAAAAGTTGGATACAAAAATCTTGATACAGTAAAATAACTTTTGATAAAATTCCCCCCAAAATAGCTGATGGCGGTGTTATAAGATTCCTTGGAAAAGTTGTGATAAAGTTTATTACGTCATACACTGGTAAAAATCTCGGAACAAAGAGTAAAACAACATAAATAATAGCCTAGAACGGGACATAGATTCCAATGCTCTATTTATTGCAGGTGAGAGACTTAATTAACCATCCAATTGATTTTCAAAAAGTTGAGAAAGTAGTATCAAGCAAGTCCATGGTTGACAGGAAATATAATTGATATCTGTTTCATAAAAAGCAGTTTTTTACAATAATAAAAATATTTCCTTTTTTTTTTTGGTTTAATAAATTAGATCCATTTAATAATTAATAGAAATGGGAAGATATTTACTAATACATAAGACAAATAATAATTTTAAAAATTCCTATTCTTTGGTAGAAAATAGTTGTTGGTGGTGTGTGAAGGTCCTGTCTAGTTTGCCCGGCTGGCTTGCCTGCAGTGTTCCCTTTCTTATGAGTCCCGCGTCAGGTGTTTCATTGTTGTGGATTTGATAGTGAGGTGTTGGGGCCAGACCCTTCATATACCTTCCTTTGATGCTTTACTTCATTGTCCTTGATAATGTGGAGTAGCCACGAAAGCGCTTGGAATTTCTCTATTCTTCACAGGGTTTGTTTTTGGTATATATATAATATATATATATATATATATATATTATATATATAATATATATATATATCATATATATCTAAATATATATATATATATTATATATATTGATATATATAAAATATACATATATATATAATATATATGCAAAACAACCACTCTGAAAAAACTAAGAAATTCCAAGCGCTGTCGTGACTACTACACATAATCAAGGAACTATGAAAGTCAGGCATACAAAGAAGCTAATTAGGGTCCGGCCAGCACACTCACTATCAGATCCCACAACGGTTTAAACACCTGACGCGCTCCCTCCGACCCAACGTGGATAGGTCCCTTTGCAAAACTACTCACACCCACAACCTATTCTACCCAAGAAAATTTAAAAATTATTTGTCCAGTGTATTAATAAATTCTTCCCCAATTCTATTCATTATAAATGATCAAATTGTATAAAACCACAGGAAATATTAATATTATTGTCAAAACTGCTTTTTATGAAACAAAATTCAATTAATTCCTGTCCGCCATGACTTGCTTCGATCTACATTCCTCAACCTTTTGAAACTCAATTGGATGTTTAAATCTCTACATGAATAAATAGAGCATTGAATTCTTGTCCCAGTACTAATGGCTATATTTATGTTGTGTTAATTCTAGTTCGAGATTTTTACCAGTTTGACCGTAATAAACTTTATCGCAAATTTTACAAGGAAATCTTAATAGACACAATCCACAGCATGTGGGGAATTCTTATCAAAAGTTTTTTTACTGTATCAAGAATTTTTGAATACAACCTTTATAATTAAAAGCTCTTAGAAGAGAATGGCATATCAACCAAGTTTCATGGTAAGGGAGAACCACATATTTTTAGTTTGAATAAGGCTTGTTTCCCTTTTTGATTGTAAAAAGTATTTCTCGCAACTTTAAAAGATTTATCAATTACATTTTACACAAATAACCCGCACATAAAAGAGAGGAAGCTTCGGACGACGTTTTCGGTCCCACTTGGGACCATTGACAAAGTCACATCTAACAGAGGTGGAGCAGGACGGCTATATATAGGCAGGAAGAGTTGGAGTATAAGTAGTAGTAGTAGTATAGTAGAAGTAGTAGTTAGTACAAGAATTGTATATAATACCGACAGGATAAATGACACTGCACAACACCCGGGCATCCCCACCGTAGACGTTTCGGCCATCCACCTAGCACTGGATGGCGAAACGTCCACACCAAAGGACACCAACCTGCACATGTGTCTTAATTTCATCAGTAGTTTTGTAGTAGAAGAAGAAAGAGGTAGTAGGTAGTGGTAGTGGTAGAAGTGGAAATAAGGAAGACGACAAGTCAAAGGCAAAGGAAGGGGAGCACTGCAAGAGAGCTAGAAACCCACAGAGGAAGCAAGCGCCACCGAGTGCGTGAATAGGAGAAGTGGTGAAATAAAATAAAAGAGAAGGAACGAACCCCGAGACAGGAGGGAGAAAGACCACCCAGAGAGAAAGGAGAGAAGGAAAGGGGAAGAGGAAGAAGAAAAGAAGAAGAAGAAGAAGAAGAAGAAGAAGAAGAAGAAGAAGAAGAAGAAGAAGAAGAAAAGAAGAAGAGAAAGAAGACAAGGAAAGGAGATTCAGGTTAATCACGGTGTTATCGAAGTTTGACATTTACAATGTAGTGGGAGAGGAAGGCATCTCAGAGAACGAAGCCAGACTAAATTCATACAAGGAAAGTTGTGTGTTAGAGAGGATTCCACTAGAACGGGAATGTATTTCGGTTGGAAGTAGGAAGAACAGTTTTCTAGCAGGAAGACCAGTCAATAGGATGCTCAGATCTCTGACGTGACAGAAAAGAGCCTTGTTAGTGTCGCAAGCTAACACTATTGTTGTGCTCCCAAAGTCCTGTCAAAAGAGATCGACCATTTCTCCGAAGATTGAAGAGGACAGGAGTAGCACGAAATAGAGTAGACAACCCCAGAACATCTGTAGAGAGGAAGGTATGAACGCGATTAGTGCGGATATATACAATTCTGTCTATATATAGCCGTCTGCTCCACCTCTGTTAGTGTGACGCATGTCAATGGTCAAGTCGGACCGAAACGTCGTCGTAAGCTCCCTCTCTTTTATGTGCGGGTTCTTGGGTATCGTTCCAGTCACGGTATTGTGCCTTTTTGTTATTTAATCAATTAAAATTCTTGGGTATTTTAAATTCATTACCTATTTCAAAATTTGGATATTTCCCCATATATAACTCAGGACTCAAATTCGTAAAGCACTCAGAAACATTGATGAGAAAACAGACAGTTTGACTCTATCATGATGCGAGAAATAATAGTGGACATAGGAAATAGCAGTTATTGTAGGTTTTCTGGTAAATTTAAATTGAGTTCAGTATTACCCTTAATAATTAAAACATCTAGAAAAGGCAATGAATTATTTTCTTCAACTCAACAGTCAAGTTATAGAATGGGCTAAGCTATTTAATTTTCCAAGAAAAATGGTGTTTTATTCTACATTTTATGGCAGAAGACACAAAATATCATCAACATATCTAACCATTTTTTTTAGCTCTATTAGGGAGGATTGGTGTTAATAACCTTGTTTCAAAAAATTCCCATGTATAGGTTACTAGAACAGGTGAAAGAGGATTTCCCATTGATACCAAACTTTCTGAGTGTAAAATTTATTTTTAAATTACAAATTTTGCATCAACAATGCAAAGTAATAAGTTTAATGATAGTAGGAACTGGCAGATGGTAAATCATAGTTAACGATTCCTCAGATAAAGAAACGACTAATCATCAACAGGAACTTTTCGTAAACAAGAAGTAACATCAAAACTAACCATGTAAAATCATTAAATCAATCAAGGAGCGTAAATTATCAAACCAAGTCTATGTTGTTTTTAACATTAAGTTAGAAATTTTGCCACCAATAGGCTCATATAGCACAAGCCCATTTGGATAATTTTATATGAAACTGACCCGATGGAGCTAATAATTGGTCTGACTGATTCCCTGGTTTGTGTGATTTATTAGTCATACAGGTAAGGCAAAGAGGATTAGTGGAAGTAAATTGGTTTGAAACTAATTCATCTTTGCCGATTCCCCTATATTCCTCGCATCCCATAGAGTCAACTGTCTGTTTCTCACCAATGTTTCTGAACTTACGAATTTGTTCATAGATGAGAAATATCCAAAAATTAGAAATAGGTAATGATTTAAAATACCCAAGAAATCATTGCTAAATCTTTTAAAGTTGCTAGAAAGAAGTTTACAATCCAAAAAGGGACAACCAGCCTATTCAAACTAAAAATATGTTGGTTCTCCCTTACCATGAAACTTGGTTGATATGCCTCTCTTCTTAAGACTTTTAATATTAAAGTTGTATTCAAAATTCCTTGAGACAGTAAAAAAAAACTTTTGATAAAGAATTCCCCCAAAATGCTTGATGATGTGTCCTTGAGATTCCCTCCGTGGTAAAATTTGCGATAAAGTTTTATTACGGTCAAACTGTAAAAATCTCGAACAAAGATTAAAACACCATAATTATAGCATTAGAACTGGACACGAGTCCAATACTCTAGTTTATTCATGTAAGAATTTTTAACCATCCAATTGAGTTTCCAAAAGGTTTGAGAAAGTAGTATCAAGCAAGTCCATGGTCCCGACAGGAATATAATTGAATCTGTTTCATAAAAAGCAGTTTTGACAATAATATTGAATATTTCCTTTGTTTAAATAAATAGATCCAATTTTTATAATTAATAGAATTTGGGAAAATTTAAATAATACACTGGACAAATCATTTGTAATATTTTCTTGGGTAGAATAGTTTGTGGGGTGAAGTTGTGCAAGGACCTATCCAAGTTGGGTCGGCGCGAGTCAGGTGTTTTAACCGTTGTGGGATCTGATAGTGAGTGCTGGCCTGAACCCTAATATAGCTTCCTTTGTAGCTTTACTTTCATAGTTCCTTTTGAATACTGTGATAGT
>NC_069474.1:29086886-29120509 GCF_026875155.1 Cherax quadricarinatus | reverse complement strand
CCTAAGGCCAAGTTAATTAATATTAAGGCAATATCAGCATTATTTACTAATGCGAACCTCTCTGTTCAACAGTAATTCTGTGAAATAGATTTAGAAAATCCTATTGGATCCTTGCTTGTCATGTTTTATTGGTTAACCCTTTTCAAAGTCGACAGGCCTTCTCAGAGACTCTGTTCAAGGGTCGGCCAAATTTAAAAAAAAAAAGAAAAAAAAATTCTCTTATGAAAGATAGAGATCTCTTTCCCGATCATAATGACACCAAAAGATATGAAATTTTTGGAACAACTTACTGAATTATACTCTCGTGAAGTTTATGGTCTCGACAATGCTTTACACATCGGCGATTTTGCCCACTTTGAGCCCCATTTTTCGGCCAATTCCAGTTGTAGCTTGTCGACAAAATTCATAAACTATTTAGCTTTAGAACTCCATTTTTTCCATCAAATGGAGTACAAGAAACCAACCATTTACCGATTTCAACTACCAATTGCAGTGGTCAGGTATTTAGCAATTTTGCCAATTTCACAGAAAGATTTCAAAGTTGCCAATTTCCGAATAGGGTCACGAATAAACAAGAAAGACCATTCTTGGCACTAAAATAAACATTTCCTCCTTTCATTAGATTCATGTCCCCTTTGCCCCTCTTTACATTCTTTGCTTTCCACTTTGAATTTTTATTCTCACAAATAAAATAGAAGATTTACCTGTTATGCAGACTACTGCATTGGTGTAGAAATGGTATAAAATAATATCAGCGCAATAGTGAAGATATTAAGCCTACCAGTTGGACGTGTATTGGAAGAATAGCATGATTGTTTCACTTTTGACTTTGGTTATTTAAAAATCGAAAACATGGTCAAAGTTTTTTTTTTTTCATTAACCACTATGTGCTGCAGAATTTTTTTTTATATCACGCGCATTGACCACATAGACCCTTTTTCGTATGTTAGGCCTACCAGCTTTCTCTCATCTGAATTTGATGGAGCGCTAGAATTTAGGTGTACTAGTACGTCAAAAACCCAGGCTCGTAAGCACGTACTAGTTATCGGCCGACCACGAAACCCTGAAAGGGTTAACGTGTGAGAAAAATAAAAATACCAGGTAAAACGCTTTCATCTATAAACACAGATGCAAATTACCTTCCAGCTCTCAAGCATGCCAAACCATATGTTAGAGCTCTATACAATGTAATGTTAGGTTACTCCTTGTCCTTCTCATGGTACTCTGCCCTTAACAAAAAAGCTGAAATGGATTACAATTTACCCAAATTAAGTGAAGAAATCACAATGCAGGTCAGGAGAATTACAAAGAATCTGCAAATGCTAATAGTAGATAGTCAAGGCAGCTGAAATTTAAACCATGTATACAAAATTACATAACAACCATTGTTCCAGAATACTTTCCTTCCAAATCTTTGTAAAGGTTTAAGAACTAAGGTCAGGAACCCACAGTGGGTTATCAGGCTTCAAACACCTTTACAATATTCAAAAATACATGGATAGGATTAGGGTATGATCAAATAAAGGTCATCGTAGTTAGTATAAATCAATTTACTAACTTGAGCTAAATACCTAATGAATGAAGCTGGAGAACAAAGAGCAATTAATTTCTTGTAATCGATACATGGTCATAAATGCTAGCATAATCAGACAGACATTTAGAAATTATGTATAATATGGTTACTGATAGAGCACACAGACACACAAGCTGAATGTTCACGTGTTAGATTCCTGGCACAAGATGGTAAGATTGGGCAAGTCTCCTACCTACTGCTGCTGCTCACTTAGCAGCAAGTAGGATACCTGGGTGTTAGTCGACTGTTGTGGGTCAATCATGGAGGATTGATTAACCCTCTTTCAGGGTTTCGGCCGTACTAGTACGGCTGACCGCTCCAGGGTTTTTGACGTAAATAGTACGCATAAATACTAGCGCCCTCAACTCTAGCAAGAGAAAAGCTGGTAGGCCTAAATATGAAAGAATGGGTTATGTGGTCAGTGTGGCGCAGTATATAAAAAAAATCCTGCCTGCAGCAAAGGCACACAGTGCGTTAATGAGCGGAAAAAAAAAAACTTTCACCATGTTTTGTTTAAAAACTGACTTTGCACTGTATTTTATTGGTATTTATGGTTGTATTCTAGTTTTCCTCGGTCCTTATTTTATAGAATGGAAGACATATTACAGAATTGAGATAATTCTGATTGGTTTCACAATGATAATAATTATGTTGAAATTTGAGCTCAGAGTAGCAGAAATGTTCGAAATTTTTTACAAATGTTCAAAAAGTAAAAAAATCATGCCACGTGTCCATTACAATGTCAACTGGTGAATCTTTTATTCTTTCACAACTTGTGCGCGGTAATATTTAATACCATTTATACTCTCCATATCTACCTAAAACAGTGGGGCGGTCATGCATAACAGTAAATCTTCTATTTTTTGTGAGAATAAAAAATTCAAGTGAAGCAATAAAGAAATGTAAAGATGGGCATGGGGATGTGACTAATGAAGACAAAAGAAATGTTTTATTTTAGTGCCAGGAATGTCTTTCTTGTTTATTCAGGGACACTATATTCAAAATTTGATTCGTTTTGAAAATTGTGGCTGAAATTGGCAAATTGCCTAAATTCTGACCACTTTATTGGATAGTTGGAAATTGGTAAAAGGGTGGTTTCTTGTAAATCCATTACGATAGTAAAAAAACAGCGAGTTCTAGCAAATAAGTTATGATTTTTGTCAACTAGTACACTGGAATAGCCGAAAATTAGGGCTTGGTCAAAGGGGTTCCACTTCCCATTTCCCCCAGGTCCTTACATGCCCCTAATGGATTTAGCATTCCCTTGATTACAGATAACAATAATAATAATAATAACAATATTAATAAACCCAGGGATAATTCATTAAAGGCAGAAAATATGACTTACTTTTTATTAGTCCACTCGACACATTTTTACCCACAGGTATTATGTTAAGAATTGTTTGCATTTTTTAACCTTGAGGTTCAGCCCACCCATTAATAAGTCATTAAAGTCAGTCTGTCATTGTGGAGACTGTCTTATTTCTATTGGGCCCTTTAAACTCTTTGAGGGTCGCCAGGCCCATCTCAGAGATTGTTCTCAGGGTCGCCCAAAAGTTAAAAAAAAAAAAATTATTTATTTTTTCTTAGAAAAGATAGAGAATTCTTTTTCCGATCATAATGACACCAGAAAGTATGAAATTTGTATGTAAAGAACTTACGGAATTTTATGCTCTCGCCAAAGTTAGTGGTCTCGACGACGCTTAAACATCATCAAGACACCAAATGACTTGAACAGGCGATAAAATGTATGCCATTGCACTCTGCCCCCAGGGCCAGACTCGTGGAACTCCGGGTTCATCAACAACTGCAAGAAGCGCCCCTAATCACGAGCTTTTACACATCTCTATGGAGAGGGGAGCATGGACACAAGGGGTCGTTCCCACCGCAAGTTACTAAAAACTAAACAGGACCATAGCCCCACTCCACAAAGGGGGCTGTAAAGCAATAGCAAAGAACTACAGACTCGATACGCTACTAACATCCCATATCATAAAATCTTTGAATGGCAGTCATAAGATAGCAAGATCGCCACCCGATCTAGAAATCCATTCAATTACACATACCAGGGCAACATGGGTTTAGACTAAGTAAGTTGCTCATGTATGTCCTCAACTTGTTGGATCACTACGACACAGTCCTAGATTGCACCAAAAGACAAAAAGAATGCCAGATGTAATATTATACTCAGACTTTGCAAAAGCCTTCGACAAGTGAGGACCATGGCGTAATAGCGCACAAAATGAGTGCTAAAGGAATAACAGGAAAAGTTCTAGAACGCCCCCATCAAGTGCCCCACACTGGAATTTATAATTTCGCACAAACAGAAACACAAATGAGTATGTTAGTCAACAGAGTATAGTCGTGGCGCCTTCGTTGAAAAGCTTCCTGCTTTCTTCCCACTAGCACAGTATTACTCGCTCCCATCTTGTTTCTCATCCCAATATCTGGACATTAGACATGGATGTCAGCCACCAGCAGCCTGTCTTCCTTTGCAGATGAACACGAAATCTGCATGTACACAGTGTCTTCAATCTTGAAAGACACTTGCAAAGCTTCCAGGCGAACATCAACCACATCTTTCAACGGGCTGCAGGAAAACAATATGAAGTTCAACGATGAGAAATTTCAATTACCGATAAGGTAAACAAGGGGAAATTTAAAACTTTCGTTCCAAAGTACAAAACAAATTCCAGCCACAAAATAGAGCGAAAAAAACTAACATCATAGACCTGGGAGTCAGTGATCATGTCGGAGGGATCTCACTCTTCAAGGCCCCATAACATTGTATCTAATCGCATCCTTGCTAAAAAATTGACAGGAATGGATAATTTTGTAACCTTCAAACTAGGGTATGTCAAGCCCATGATGGCTCTCTTCAGGTCACAGTTCTATCTACGGCTGGATATTTGCTGCACTCACCTAACTGCACTTTCAAGGCAGTGAATGAATTGACTGTCCTAGAAAATGTACAGAAAAGCTTACACGCTTCTCCCCCCCCCCCCCCCCCCCCCCCCCCCCCAACTCTCAAATCTCCACTTAAACTCCTCCCGCGCGCAACAGACGGGACGAGTTATAACACATCAATTACTGGGGAGCGCTTGAAGTTCCTGAACCTCATTATTACCTGGAACGCAGGCAGGGGAGAGATACATGATTATATACAACCTGGAAAAAATAACATAAATCCTTAGAGATGGTACTAGTACAAACTTGCACACATTAAAATCACTCACGCAAGCAAAAGAACTTGGCAGACGATGCACATACCCCCAATGAAAAGTCAGGGGTTTGTCGATACTAGCACGTTTTACAAGAGACATTACAATAAGTGTCAGTGCCCAAAGAATGTTCAACTGCCTCCAAGCATCACCAAGGTTAAGGGTGTATTACCAATAGACCTCTGACAGTCCTTCAAGCTAGGCATCCTCTAAAGTCGGGACATGACCAGTCCCAGGCTGTGGCGCGTACTGTTGGATTGGGGCAGGTCAGCTTTAACAGCCTGGTTGATCAGGGATCTGGATCCAACCAGGAGGGCCTGGTTACAGACTGTGGGGCTGGTTGGGCGGCTGTTGACCCCCCTGGAACTTCTATCCAGGTAAAGTCCAGGTAATCCAGGATAATTCAATGAATGGAAAAAATTATATTTCTCAGTAATAAATTTTTCTATTAACAATAATATTATTAGTTATATAGACAACTGCCTTTCAGAGGATTTTGGTCATTAATTATAAACTTGAACTCTATTACAAATTGGAATGCATTGTAAAATTTAAATGTAATGTCCAGGTTCCCCTGGGCATTTTATAGGGTATGTAACTCTGCAACAGTTAAGCATTATAATAAGGTTTGACTTAAACGTGATTAATGATTTAATTCTAATTCCCCATTGGATTCATGATCTAAAGACAGACAGAAACCACTGTAAATATCTAGGAATTTCACAACTATGTACTTTTCTCAGTATAACATGTAGACATATTCTAACATTGTATTAATGTCTATTAAAATAAAAGATTAACATTAGTTTACCTGATGTGGGTCTAAGATCCGGTGAGGGGAGGAGCCCCTGTGAGGCTTGCAGGGTACACACATGTCTGAACCAAATTGTGATCACAACGCTGGTTACTCCCACACATTAAGTGTTCGGAAGATCAGCACCGCCAGCATCCTAGATGGATCCTTCAACCACCTCCTTCACTCTACCTCCCATACACCACTGGGGGTCCTTCCTCTGCTCCTGAGAGGATCCTGGTGATCCTTTCTTCTGTTGTAATGTTGATTCTTCCTCTGCTCCTGAAGATCTTTCCCTTTATTCCTGGAGATCCTTCCCTTTATTTCCTGGAGATCATTCCCTTTATTTCCCTGGAGAGATCCTTTCCTATGTTATTGACGATCCTTCCTCTGCTTCCAGAGATCTTTCCTTTTTTTCCTTTATTTCTAACCCTGGCTTTGACATTGCAGAATCTTTCCCTCCTAGGTCTGTGACTCCAGGAGATCCTTGTGCTCTTGAGATCTTCTCTCTGTTCTGGAGATATTTTGTTCCTGAGATGTCACCTGACACACCCGTCAAGCAGCCGTTGCTACTTCTGTCAGTCTCTGAATGGCACTGACTGAAAATTATATAGGTAAAGCGAGGCTATTACCAAGCCGCCAGTCAAATCCTAAATAATTTTATGTCTTTTCCTTTTGATTGGTCGTCATCTGTCGTCGTTGGTAATGTATATAAATCTTAAAGAGAAGATCAAAAACATACGTTTTCTTTTGTGTGTAATCGGATGTGTCTGGGGAAATTGATTATTTAGCACTATAGAAGCTCGACATGAAAGAAACTTATATAATATCTTTATTTACTACAAGTACTTCGTACATGTATAGAGACCTAGCTGACATCAATGAGACATACTAACATATAGCAAGCCCGCTTGTTATGATCTCAGAGCATTTCGGGCAATTTAGGTCAGTTTTTTGTCTCAGGATGGCGACCCACATAGTCGACCGGTTGTAAGCAACACGCCTAATGTTTTACCCTCGCTGAGAATAGAACCCAGACATACGCCGTTTGAAGCGATGCTTAGCCACCCAGGCCACGGGACCACGAAAAACTGTGATTACAGTAGAAAAAAATGCTCAGTGATATATTACACTGAGATGAGTGTTTCTCTCAGCGTATATATGCTGAGAGTTTTGCCTTAATCCTTATTTTAGGGTTTGGAGTTTTTCATGTCTGGTGATGAAAAGGTTGCATACAGCCTTAATGGTAGTGTAGTCGATAGGCTTTGAATTCAAACATTTACACGAATGTTAACTATACAAGATATCACTTTCCTCCTGTAGCTTTATAATCTTTTTTCTGTAGACTTATTACATAACCCCTTTGATTTAAATTGCAGACAGTCAGCCAAACAGTTCTAAGGATTATAACTCAAATGACTCTGAAGTCTCAAAGGGAAGAAAAAAAAATAATCCAGGTGATAAATAATCAATAATTACGAGTTAAATAGGCACATATCAGTGACAGGAATCAGTAATGTGGTTCCCTCACATAAAAAGTAAGAGGAATAAATACCTCTGTAAGAGTAACCAGTTAAATAAGAGGTCAGGCAAGGAAAAGAGGTAGACTGTCTCTTCTGCAAGGGTACTCATTTCACTAAAAATTTTAATGCCTGTTAATTCAGTGGGATATTAAAGTGGAAGATGAAAGAACTTGGACAGATTTATCAGATGTCTAGACAATCAATATGTAAAGGATTGTCATACCAAAAATTGAACAGTTGATACCAATGAATGAACAAGGAATGGCACCATACAGTTATGTGCAGGGTTGTATGTAAATTCTTATAATAATTGGTGACAATAATGATAATGTTAATATCCCTGACACTACAGTGAGCTGAAGGTTAAGGTTGCAGCTAATGGAATAATGATGGCCATAGCTAAGGTAGACCTTGCCGGTTGTTGGATGTAAATAATTTAGGATAAAAGGGCATAAATCGACAACCATGTGGCGTCACTCTCCTCAACTCATGGTACGGGCCATGTAATATTGGCAGACTAGCCTAGTAATAATGACTAGTGGAGAAGTAGTAAATACTGTCACGGTGGCTTACTCATGAAAGGGTCAACCAGTGACAAGTATTCTTTATAGGGGTGATGTTGATACAGTCTAATTGTGGGAGCTGGACAGCATAGGGATTAATATAAATGAGGAAAAGTCCAAATGAATCCATTAAATCAGGAACAATACTGAAGGATGTTAAATGTGAATTGGAAATTACTGGGTGCGATTCCGTGGAAAGCTCACCGTCCAGCAATTACCTACTAATTATAGGACTGGCGTATAGGACAGTTTGAAGGGCCCAGCTCTGCGAATGAGCAAGACACCAAATTGTTGGACTGCTTTAATTATATAATTATATAAACCAATTAAAATAAATGTTCCTACTTCCGGCGACGTTAAATGCCCACCTTAAGTGCACAGGTGGTCCAATGAGCGAAGTAATTGGGTTAATAATCTTATTTGGCAATTTCCGGGTGTGGACGTCAAATGAAGAGGAACTAGGAGGATAATGTGAAGGGGTTAATGGAAATAGTGCAAGGATGCCCACTGAGGGAATGGAACAGGTAAATTGGTCCATTTTGATGGATCAATTAAATATGGATTAGCCCTGGAGTTGAGTGCCTATACTGCAGTAAGGTGCTGGGGGGATGACTTGGGACACTGAGATGAGTCTTGTTATTGTTTAACGTCTCATAAGTCCAGTATGCCAATAGATTAAACCAGGGGAAGCATAGGTTTATGCCTGAGGGAATGGAAACAGTAATTAGTCCATTTTGAGGGCATCCAATACATATGGATTTAGCCCTGGGGTTTTGAAGGGCCTATATGCAGTAATGTGCTGGGGGCTGGACTTGGGCATGAGGAGTGAGCTTGTTATCGTTAAAGTCTCATAATTCAGTATGCCATAAATTAACCCAGAGAGCTATAGGCTTAGTGTCACACCTTATCAATAAGTGGGAAACTGTTAATACCAGAAGAATGGAAGCTTGGTGTGCTTTGGATGGAGCCTACTGAGGATTAACAGGTGGAAAAGAATTAATGGGGGATTATGTAAAATACCAGTGTTGGAGTTCCCAAGCCAGGTGGGCCCAAGTGGAGATGGGGAAAATTGTACTCCACGTTATTTAAAGTCGTCTATACGCAACGACTCCGACGGCCGGCGGCCAGTGTAGAAAATAAATTCCCCATAATTATACTGTACATATTTTTTAATATAATGTAAAATATACAATGATTCAATGCTTACTGTTGTTCCTAAATTGTATTTTGAATAGAACCAACAGGGTTCCCTTTTGCGCCTGCGCTTGATTTGCTGGGGGACAGGTCGACTCAGGGCCTATGGACGCGGCCGGAAGAGTTTTTTGAATGTAGTGAGGAGTCTGTGAAAACATGGGACCAGGGAAATTGGCGTTCACGGCGCTAAGGATTAATTATAGGCTCACTTTCATAATAGGAAGTGGGCTTGTAACTGTTCCTGGTGAATGAGTGAAGGACCGTGATTTGCGGGACCTGCGTAATAAAGTGGTTAAAATGAGTGAATAGTGGTAAGACGGGGCGTGACTGGCGCAATCGCCATGGAGCACATGGACTAGCTGTCCCAGGGAAAAAATTAACCTGTGGTTTAATCATCACACTCATCGGTCTCAGATCTTAAATGGAGTGGCCCTCCAATGTGTATTAATAATTAGGAGCATTAAAACCGTATTTGTGGCGCTAAGAAGTAATCTGTGATAATAACGAGTTAAGAGAATGTGTGAAGTGAAATGAGTCGCGTTCTCAGAGTGAGCATCTGATTTATCTCGTGTTCCTGTCTCGAGGATACAGTGAAGTTTTATGGAAGTCACGACTTCTAACCGGGGACAAACCAAACGGAGACATCGTCCTGCTGGAATAAGAACCGTGTCGGGTAGCAGGACATCGAAAGTGATGGTGAGATGGAGGAAAATAAGGAGCATCAATGACCCACAGTAAAGTAACCCACAGTTATGTAACCTAACTGGCCAGTAGCAGACTGATACTGGCCAGTTAGGTATGTTGTAATTGGATAGGTTACTGGTGTGATCCAGCTAACTTCAAGTGACACTCAGAGTAATATTGGTAAGTGGTTGGGATTATGTCACAAGGTTTTTCATTGATGGATATATCCATGTGTACCTACCCCCCCTCCTTTCATTCAGTTAAACTAATATAATTGTCTTTATACAGTCCACAATTATTAGTAGCGCCTACTTGTGGGTGCTATCCAATTTATACTGGTTCTCGGTAGATAATGGATAAGATTGTGAGGGTTCGAGGGGGAGGCAACCGCAGTGACCAGAGGTGGTTACAGTTTTCTACATGTCGTACACGGGGTGACTACGGGTAAACCATATAGTTGTTGGTCATCCCAGTGAGATTACTCGTATGCATGTAATTTATTTATTTATTTTATTTAGAAATTTAGAAATTTAGATTACAACAGAGGTACAAAAAATACAGGTAAGGCAGCAAGCAAAAAGCCATTATATGCTTAGCATTACGGGTCTGGCTTAAAATTAAATAAGATTAACTAAGCAATGATGAAAAGCAGTTGATAAGACATTATTGTAAACAGATAACTATAATTACAAATGGTATTACCAAAGACTAGGTCATTATGGGTTGCTTGCATTGCTGTTCATTCAGTAGAATGGAGATTCTGTTAGGTAGTGTATTTAAAAATAACAAAGTTAGGTTTAAACATTTGTGTGATATAATGTGAGTAACATTTAGGATTATACATTTTAGATGGTTCAGTTATTCAGTTATTTATTTGGTTTTGAGTGAGGTAAGTGAACTATTGAGAAGAGACTTGAATTATTAAAAACAGGTAGATGGTTTCTTTTATATTTACAGGTAATTGTATTCCAGATTTTAGGCCTTTATGTGCATTGAGTTTTTGCATAGCGTGAGATGGGACACGAGGAACATCAAACGAGTGATCGTGCCTTGTATTATGGTCATGTGTTCTGTTGTGAGAGTATGGCAAGATGTTTGAGTGGCAGGGGTTAATATCAAGAGTTAAGTGTTCTATGTATGTAAA
This sequence comes from Cherax quadricarinatus, assembly GCF_026875155.1. Taxonomy (NCBI): domain Eukaryota; kingdom Metazoa; phylum Arthropoda; class Malacostraca; order Decapoda; family Parastacidae; genus Cherax; species Cherax quadricarinatus. The sequence continues at coordinate 29,109,814 of NC_069474.1, read as the reverse complement.
CCAGTGCAAATAATAAGTAATGGGATGTTTTGAATGGTGAGCTAGGTTGAGTGTTTTGAATTATTGGTGGAGTGTGCTGCCTGAGTGAGAATTTGTTATCATTCTAACTGCCAGCCTTTTGTTGGGTAATTAGTGCGTCTGAGATGGTTAGTTGTTGTTGGCCCCATGCACAAATTCCATAGGTGGAGATAGAGGGTAATAAGAGAGTGATAAAAGGGCAGTGAGGCTGAATGTGGAACATAGAACCGTTTCTTCGATAGTATGCCTACAGTCTTGGAAATTTTCTTAGAAATTTGTTGTATATGTGTATGAAATTTTGAGTCTATTATCGAGGTGGATTCCTAGATTTTCCCTCTGATAGCTTTGTGATAGGTGATTCCGTTTATCGTTATGTTTAAGAGATACATCTGTAGATCTGTACCAAAATAGGAATGAAGTAGGTTTTGTCAATGTTTAGTGTAAGTTTGATAGTCTCTTCCACAGGTAGATATTCTGTAATTCGGTGTTTACTAGGTATTTGCTAGCGTGACTGGGCTCAGGAGTGAGAGAAGACGGTTATGTGGTGTCATCTGCAAAAAAGTTTGGGGTTTGAGTAATTGCGAAGCAGATTTTGGGTAGGTATTTTATGTGAGGAGAAAGAAAAGAGAGAGGGCAAGGGACACTTCCCCTGTGGCGACCACCAACTGTAATTGGTTTGTGCGGACGGGTTAAGGAGCTTGCCACATTTGCGTATACATATTGGCTTCTGTTGCTAGTACTGACTTGGAGGTCAGTTGAGGGAGTGCCTCTTAATACCTTAGTTGGTGACAATTTTAAGTGAGCAAGTCATGGTCAACTGTATCAAAAGCTTTACGTAAGTCAATGAGATCCCAGTGGGTCTTCTTTCCTTTTCTCTTTTGCAGTGTATATATGTTCTAGCATGTGTATATCGGCATCATTAGTATTTTTATTAGGCCTGAATCCAAATTGGCAGGGGTTGAGAATGTATCGGGAGATGAGGTAGGAGTAGATTGTTTATGAATTAATTTTTCGAAGATTTTTGAGAGAGGGTGTAAATTGGATATTGGCGCCTATAGTTATTCAACTCTGTTTGGTCTTCTTTGGGATCGGGGTGACCCGTGACTATTTTGGAGAACTGTAGGGAAGGTGGAGGATTCATGGATTTGTTTAAGAGTGTTCTTGTTGCAAATGATTGGTGATAGTACTGTAGAGTTAATCGCTCTGTGGGGAGGCAGCAGTAGAATAATACTGCACACCTTCGGGGGGCATTAACAACAACAACAGTTTGGTTGTTGTCATGGGCGCCATACACTTGGTGTGTGATTCTCTTCTCCTTCTACTATCCCTATATTAGTGATGCAGATTACATGGTGAGTTTAAATATGTGGCCTGTAGTTATAAACTTTTCTCTTGACATATGCAAGACTTCACCATCCCTGTAGAAGCATTATTAGATGTACTAGGTAGACATTGTTTTTTGTTGTGGCAGAAGTATAGAAGATTCTAATGTTAAATAAAGCTAGTGATAAGGGCCTGTGTTTCTATCACAACAATTTATTGAACATAGGGGGGGGGGGGGGGGTAAAAAAAAAAAATCCTGGGCTACCTGGTGTGATTCCTGCGCTAGGTCTACATCACAACATGGAGGTTGATCTGAAACCTGAGAGACTTAGTCTGTGGACCCAGCTTCGATCAACGGCACACATACATCTGACGCTTTCTTGCATATTTTAACTTAATTCAATTACTAAAGCTACATACATTACTAAGATTAAGTTACATTTGTAACTCTACTAACATCTCTCATATATCTTTTCCACAAGTAAAAACTACAACCCAAAGTTGCAACTTTGGCCATTTTTTTTTTATAAAGTCGTGTTAAGTCAGTATATTACAGTGTCTTTACAAATGATCCACAGATTACCTTCACTTTCTCAACTGCACTCTTCTATGTTATCAATATTATCTTTATCATCACTTGGAATAATATAGTTGTCTGATCATGTAACTTTACCTGTAGTATTGTCAGCAGTCTCAGGTTGACAGCAGAGGGGCCAAGCTGACCCAAGAGTCGCCAGGCTGAGCAACGCAGAGTCAGTAGGTTGATCTCAGCAGAGTCAGCAAGGCTGAGACAGCAAGTGAAGTCCGCCAAGCATTAGACAGCTATTACTACAGACCTGTGTCAGGTTTTGTTGTGACTGTTAGATCATACAAGATTTTCTGATTGTTTACTTTTCACTTTCATCTACACCCTAATACACACTACGAACACATCATAATATAATACATGGTGTTCACCTATACATCACTACAAAAACACACTACTACGAAACACACATATATACATACATGTGTACACATACATAACATGTGTACCACATCTACATCACTACAACACTCTACTACCAACACATTATGTTTACATACATGTTGTACCCCCCCCCCCCCCAACCCCGTTCTTCGTAGGAAGCATCTGCACTCTCCCGTCCTATCATTGTTTAAAATTAAACAATACTTATACTGTAAGAGAATTAAGCAAAGTCTGATATAAATTAGCGCTCTAGTGTGTTAAGAAACTGTAATGCTGGGGTACAACTAATTTGAGCGAACTTATTTTGGGGAAATGAAGTAAAAAAGTTAAGAAAGTGACAAAGCTTGAGAGATTGTGGTTAAAGACAAAGAAGGACTTCATAATAATTCATCTTGTAATAAACACTTTAAAGAAGAAATTAATTATTAAATAAAGTCAGTTTTCACATATAAGCTTTCTTAACCTTCTTAATTTAATAACTTAAAAAAATCATTCACCGTCACAGAATACAAATCACAAAAACATTCGGGATGAAAAAAAAAATACTGGCAAACCTGGATTGAGTTCCCATTCTTGACAATAGAATTTTGAGCGGTGGCTGCCACAAACTGGCCAGTACGACTGGTGTGTTGCCACAACGCCTGGCGCAAGGTACGGACTGTGTGTTGCAAACGCTGGCCAGTACGACTGTGTGTTGCCTACAACCTTGCCAGTACGACTGTGTGGCTGCCACAACCTTGGCCAGTACGACTGTGTGCGTGCCACAACCTGGGCCAGTACCACTGTAGTGTTGCCACAACCAGCGGCCAGTACGACTGTTGGTGTTCCACAACCTGGCCAGTACGACTGTGTGCTGCTCCACAAACCCTGGCGAGTAACGACTGTGTGCTATGCCACAAACATGGCCAGTACGGACTGGGTGTTGCCAAAACCTGGCCATGCCCACTGTGTGTTGCCACACTGGCCCAAGTACGACAGAGTGCTTGCCAGATAAACCTGGGCCATAGTTTCGACTTGTGTGTTTTGCCACATCCGTGGCCAGTACGGACTGTCGTGGTTGCTCAAAAGACTCTGGCCAGTACGACTGTGTGTGTGCCACCCTAAACCTGGCCAGTACGTCTGTGTGTGTTGCCACAACCTGGCCAGTACGAATGTTTGTGTTGACCAGACAACCTGGTCCAGTTACGGACTGTTGTGTTGCCACATGTCCTGGCCAGTAGACTTGTGTGTTGACACAAACCCTGGCCAGTACGACGTGTGTTGCCACAAACCTGGCCAGTACGACTGTGTGTTCCACAACCTGGCTCGTACGACTGTGTGTTGCCACAACCTGGACAGTACGACTGTGTGTTGCCACATACATGGCCAGTACGACTGTGTGTTGCCTCAACCTGGCCAGTACGCACTGTTGTGTTGCCACATTCCTGGCCAGTACGACTGTTGTGTGCCACAACCTGGGCCAGTCGACGAGTGTTGCCACAAAAACCTGGCCCAGTACGAGGGTTGTGTTGCACAACTGGCTCCAGTACAGACTGTGTGTTGCCACAACCTGCGCCAGTACGACTGTGTGTTGCCCACAACCTGGCCAGTACGACTGTGTGGTTGCACAACCTGGCCAGTACGTCTGTGTGATTGCCACCAACCTGGCCAGAAAACGGCTGTGTGCTGTCACAACCTGGCCAGTACGACTGTGTGCTGACACCAACCTGGCCAGTACGACTGTGTGCTGCCACAACCCTTGGCCATGTACGACTGTGTGCTGCCTCAACCTGGCCAGTACGACATGTGTGCTGCCACAAACCTGGCCAGTACGACTGTATGTTTTTTTGGCCCCCCACAACCTGGCCGTACGGACTGTATGTTGCCACAACCTGGCCAGTTCGAACTTTGTTGCCACAACTTGCCAGTTAGACTTATGTTGCCCAACCAGGCCAGTACGACTGTATGTTGGCAACAACCTGGCCAGTACGCTGTGTGGCTGCCACAACCTGGCCAGTACGACTGTGTGTTGCCACAACCTGGCCAGTACGACTGTGTGTTGCCTACAAACTGGCCAGTACGACTGTGTTGCCTCAAACCTGGCCAGTCCCACTGTGTGTTGCCACAACCTGGCCAGTACGACTGCCGTGTTGCCAAAACCTGGCCAGTACGACTGTGTGTTTCCACAACCTGGGACGCCAGTACGACTGTACCATACAATAACACAGAGTACTCTTTGTTGTTAAAGTCGACATAACACAGAATACAGTACAGTACAATAACAAAGAAGACACAGTAAAAGTTACTATAACTCCGCAGTATAGACCAGGTACAGTACAATTAACACAGAAGACCAGTACTGTAGACCAATAACACAGGAAGACCAGTTTACAGTACAATAACACAGAAGAACCAGTACAGTACTATTACACAGCAAGAGCCAGTTTACAGTACATAACACAGAAGACCATGTACAGTACAATAACACAGAAGACCCCGACCCCAGTACAATAACACCAGAAGAACCAGTACAGTACGCACATATCACAGAAAGACCAGTACAGTACAATCAATTCACACAGAGACCAGGTACAGTCCAATAACAAGAAGACAGTACAGTACAATAACACAGAAGACCAGCACAGTAACAATACCTTTAAAACAGAAGACCAGTTACAGTCCAATAACACAGAAAGACCAGCACAGTACATAACCACAGAAGTCCAGTACAGTACAATAAACAGAAGACCAGTACAGTACAATTAACACAGAAGACCAGTACAGTACAATAAAACATAAGACCAGTACAATACAATAACACAGAAGACCAGTACAGTACAATAACCACAGAAGACCAGAACAGCTACATAACACAGAAGACCAGTACTAGTGTCAGGGCGCCGGAGACTGTTCATACTGCTCCTTCCCAGCAAACATAAGGGGGATTACCAACAGACCCCTGGCAGTCTTCAGCTGGCACTGGGACAAGCAACTAAAGCAGTTCCTGATCAGCCGGGCTGTGGCTCGTACGTTGGTTTGCGTGCAGCCAGCCAAGCAACAGCCTGGTTGATAAGGCGCTGATCTCACCAGGAGGCCTGGTCACAGGACCGGGCCGCGGGGGCAGTTGACCCCCGAAAAACTCTCTCAAGGTAAAACTCCAGGTAATCAGAGCCCTTCATCGAGTTACACTAAGGCATATTGTGGGTGCCTTTTACTCTTTTTTTTTTTTTTCACGCTGTATAAGTGATGTGCCTATTAGTGTGAAATTTCTAAATATAAAAGATGATAAGCTGTTAGGAAAAAGGTCAAAAGGATTATAGATAAAATTACTATTAGTAGAAACTAGTTTGCACGTCAATAGAGGAAATCTGAGTGATATTATTTGGTTCTAATATATAACCTAAGGCCAAGTTAATTAATATTAAGGCAATATCAGCATTATTTACTAATGCGAACCTCTCTGTTCAACAGTAATTCTGTGAAATAGATTTAGAAAATCCTATTGGATCCTTGCTTGTCATGTTTTATTGGTTAACCCTTTTCAAAGTCGACAGGCCTTCTCAGAGACTCTGTTCAAGGGTCGGCCAAATTTAAAAAAAAAAAGAAAAAAAAATTCTCTTATGAAAGATAGAGATCTCTTTCCCGATCATAATGACACCAAAAGATATGAAATTTTTGGAACAACTTACTGAATTATACTCTCGTGAAGTTTATGGTCTCGACAATGCTTTACACATCGGCGATTTTGCCCACTTTGAGCCCCATTTTTCGGCCAATTCCAGTTGTAGCTTGTCGACAAAATTCATAAACTATTTAGCTTTAGAACTCCATTTTTTCCATCAAATGGAGTACAAGAAACCAACCATTTACCGATTTCAACTACCAATTGCAGTGGTCAGGTATTTAGCAATTTTGCCAATTTCACAGAAAGATTTCAAAGTTGCCAATTTCCGAATAGGGTCACGAATAAACAAGAAAGACCATTCTTGGCACTAAAATAAACATTTCCTCCTTTCATTAGATTCATGTCCCCTTTGCCCCTCTTTACATTCTTTGCTTTCCACTTTGAATTTTTATTCTCACAAATAAAATAGAAGATTTACCTGTTATGCAGACTACTGCATTGGTGTAGAAATGGTATAAAATAATATCAGCGCAATAGTGAAGATATTAAGCCTACCAGTTGGACGTGTATTGGAAGAATAGCATGATTGTTTCACTTTTGACTTTGGTTATTTAAAAATCGAAAACATGGTCAAAGTTTTTTTTTTTTCATTAACCACTATGTGCTGCAGAATTTTTTTTTATATCACGCGCATTGACCACATAGACCCTTTTTCGTATGTTAGGCCTACCAGCTTTCTCTCATCTGAATTTGATGGAGCGCTAGAATTTAGGTGTACTAGTACGTCAAAAACCCAGGCTCGTAAGCACGTACTAGTTATCGGCCGACCACGAAACCCTGAAAGGGTTAACGTGTGAGAAAAATAAAAATACCAGGTAAAACGCTTTCATCTATAAACACAGATGCAAATTACCTTCCAGCTCTCAAGCATGCCAAACCATATGTTAGAGCTCTATACAATGTAATGTTAGGTTACTCCTTGTCCTTCTCATGGTACTCTGCCCTTAACAAAAAAGCTGAAATGGATTACAATTTACCCAAATTAAGTGAAGAAATCACAATGCAGGTCAGGAGAATTACAAAGAATCTGCAAATGCTAATAGTAGATAGTCAAGGCAGCTGAAATTTAAACCATGTATACAAAATTACATAACAACCATTGTTCCAGAATACTTTCCTTCCAAATCTTTGTAAAGGTTTAAGAACTAAGGTCAGGAACCCACAGTGGGTTATCAGGCTTCAAACACCTTTACAATATTCAAAAATACATGGATAGGATTAGGGTATGATCAAATAAAGGTCATCGTAGTTAGTATAAATCAATTTACTAACTTGAGCTAAATACCTAATGAATGAAGCTGGAGAACAAAGAGCAATTAATTTCTTGTAATCGATACATGGTCATAAATGCTAGCATAATCAGACAGACATTTAGAAATTATGTATAATATGGTTACTGATAGAGCACACAGACACACAAGCTGAATGTTCACGTGTTAGATTCCTGGCACAAGATGGTAAGATTGGGCAAGTCTCCTACCTACTGCTGCTGCTCACTTAGCAGCAAGTAGGATACCTGGGTGTTAGTCGACTGTTGTGGGTCAATCATGGAGGATTGATTAACCCTCTTTCAGGGTTTCGGCCGTACTAGTACGGCTGACCGCTCCAGGGTTTTTGACGTAAATAGTACGCATAAATACTAGCGCCCTCAACTCTAGCAAGAGAAAAGCTGGTAGGCCTAAATATGAAAGAATGGGTTATGTGGTCAGTGTGGCGCAGTATATAAAAAAAATCCTGCCTGCAGCAAAGGCACACAGTGCGTTAATGAGCGGAAAAAAAAAAACTTTCACCATGTTTTGTTTAAAAACTGACTTTGCACTGTATTTTATTGGTATTTATGGTTGTATTCTAGTTTTCCTCGGTCCTTATTTTATAGAATGGAAGACATATTACAGAATTGAGATAATTCTGATTGGTTTCACAATGATAATAATTATGTTGAAATTTGAGCTCAGAGTAGCAGAAATGTTCGAAATTTTTTACAAATGTTCAAAAAGTAAAAAAATCATGCCACGTGTCCATTACAATGTCAACTGGTGAATCTTTTATTCTTTCACAACTTGTGCGCGGTAATATTTAATACCATTTATACTCTCCATATCTACCTAAAACAGTGGGGCGGTCATGCATAACAGTAAATCTTCTATTTTTTGTGAGAATAAAAAATTCAAGTGAAGCAATAAAGAAATGTAAAGATGGGCATGGGGATGTGACTAATGAAGACAAAAGAAATGTTTTATTTTAGTGCCAGGAATGTCTTTCTTGTTTATTCAGGGACACTATATTCAAAATTTGATTCGTTTTGAAAATTGTGGCTGAAATTGGCAAATTGCCTAAATTCTGACCACTTTATTGGATAGTTGGAAATTGGTAAAAGGGTGGTTTCTTGTAAATCCATTACGATAGTAAAAAAACAGCGAGTTCTAGCAAATAAGTTATGATTTTTGTCAACTAGTACACTGGAATAGCCGAAAATTAGGGCTTGGTCAAAGGGGTTCCACTTCCCATTTCCCCCAGGTCCTTACATGCCCCTAATGGATTTAGCATTCCCTTGATTACAGATAACAATAATAATAATAATAACAATATTAATAAACCCAGGGATAATTCATTAAAGGCAGAAAATATGACTTACTTTTTATTAGTCCACTCGACACATTTTTACCCACAGGTATTATGTTAAGAATTGTTTGCATTTTTTAACCTTGAGGTTCAGCCCACCCATTAATAAGTCATTAAAGTCAGTCTGTCATTGTGGAGACTGTCTTATTTCTATTGGGCCCTTTAAACTCTTTGAGGGTCGCCAGGCCCATCTCAGAGATTGTTCTCAGGGTCGCCCAAAAGTTAAAAAAAAAAAAATTATTTATTTTTTCTTAGAAAAGATAGAGAATTCTTTTTCCGATCATAATGACACCAGAAAGTATGAAATTTGTATGTAAAGAACTTACGGAATTTTATGCTCTCGCCAAAGTTAGTGGTCTCGACGACGCTTAAACATCATCAAGACACCAAATGACTTGAACAGGCGATAAAATGTATGCCATTGCACTCTGCCCCCAGGGCCAGACTCGTGGAACTCCGGGTTCATCAACAACTGCAAGAAGCGCCCCTAATCACGAGCTTTTACACATCTCTATGGAGAGGGGAGCATGGACACAAGGGGTCGTTCCCACCGCAAGTTACTAAAAACTAAACAGGACCATAGCCCCACTCCACAAAGGGGGCTGTAAAGCAATAGCAAAGAACTACAGACTCGATACGCTACTAACATCCCATATCATAAAATCTTTGAATGGCAGTCATAAGATAGCAAGATCGCCACCCGATCTAGAAATCCATTCAATTACACATACCAGGGCAACATGGGTTTAGACTAAGTAAGTTGCTCATGTATGTCCTCAACTTGTTGGATCACTACGACACAGTCCTAGATTGCACCAAAAGACAAAAAGAATGCCAGATGTAATATTATACTCAGACTTTGCAAAAGCCTTCGACAAGTGAGGACCATGGCGTAATAGCGCACAAAATGAGTGCTAAAGGAATAACAGGAAAAGTTCTAGAACGCCCCCATCAAGTGCCCCACACTGGAATTTATAATTTCGCACAAACAGAAACACAAATGAGTATGTTAGTCAACAGAGTATAGTCGTGGCGCCTTCGTTGAAAAGCTTCCTGCTTTCTTCCCACTAGCACAGTATTACTCGCTCCCATCTTGTTTCTCATCCCAATATCTGGACATTAGACATGGATGTCAGCCACCAGCAGCCTGTCTTCCTTTGCAGATGAACACGAAATCTGCATGTACACAGTGTCTTCAATCTTGAAAGACACTTGCAAAGCTTCCAGGCGAACATCAACCACATCTTTCAACGGGCTGCAGGAAAACAATATGAAGTTCAACGATGAGAAATTTCAATTACCGATAAGGTAAACAAGGGGAAATTTAAAACTTTCGTTCCAAAGTACAAAACAAATTCCAGCCACAAAATAGAGCGAAAAAAACTAACATCATAGACCTGGGAGTCAGTGATCATGTCGGAGGGATCTCACTCTTCAAGGCCCCATAACATTGTATCTAATCGCATCCTTGCTAAAAAATTGACAGGAATGGATAATTTTGTAACCTTCAAACTAGGGTATGTCAAGCCCATGATGGCTCTCTTCAGGTCACAGTTCTATCTACGGCTGGATATTTGCTGCACTCACCTAACTGCACTTTCAAGGCAGTGAATGAATTGACTGTCCTAGAAAATGTACAGAAAAGCTTACACGCTTCTCCCCCCCCCCCCCCCCCCCCCCCCCCCCCAACTCTCAAATCTCCACTTAAACTCCTCCCGCGCGCAACAGACGGGACGAGTTATAACACATCAATTACTGGGGAGCGCTTGAAGTTCCTGAACCTCATTATTACCTGGAACGCAGGCAGGGGAGAGATACATGATTATATACAACCTGGAAAAAATAACATAAATCCTTAGAGATGGTACTAGTACAAACTTGCACACATTAAAATCACTCACGCAAGCAAAAGAACTTGGCAGACGATGCACATACCCCCAATGAAAAGTCAGGGGTTTGTCGATACTAGCACGTTTTACAAGAGACATTACAATAAGTGTCAGTGCCCAAAGAATGTTCAACTGCCTCCAAGCATCACCAAGGTTAAGGGTGTATTACCAATAGACCTCTGACAGTCCTTCAAGCTAGGCATCCTCTAAAGTCGGGACATGACCAGTCCCAGGCTGTGGCGCGTACTGTTGGATTGGGGCAGGTCAGCTTTAACAGCCTGGTTGATCAGGGATCTGGATCCAACCAGGAGGGCCTGGTTACAGACTGTGGGGCTGGTTGGGCGGCTGTTGACCCCCCTGGAACTTCTATCCAGGTAAAGTCCAGGTAATCCAGGATAATTCAATGAATGGAAAAAATTATATTTCTCAGTAATAAATTTTTCTATTAACAATAATATTATTAGTTATATAGACAACTGCCTTTCAGAGGATTTTGGTCATTAATTATAAACTTGAACTCTATTACAAATTGGAATGCATTGTAAAATTTAAATGTAATGTCCAGGTTCCCCTGGGCATTTTATAGGGTATGTAACTCTGCAACAGTTAAGCATTATAATAAGGTTTGACTTAAACGTGATTAATGATTTAATTCTAATTCCCCATTGGATTCATGATCTAAAGACAGACAGAAACCACTGTAAATATCTAGGAATTTCACAACTATGTACTTTTCTCAGTATAACATGTAGACATATTCTAACATTGTATTAATGTCTATTAAAATAAAAGATTAACATTAGTTTACCTGATGTGGGTCTAAGATCCGGTGAGGGGAGGAGCCCCTGTGAGGCTTGCAGGGTACACACATGTCTGAACCAAATTGTGATCACAACGCTGGTTACTCCCACACATTAAGTGTTCGGAAGATCAGCACCGCCAGCATCCTAGATGGATCCTTCAACCACCTCCTTCACTCTACCTCCCATACACCACTGGGGGTCCTTCCTCTGCTCCTGAGAGGATCCTGGTGATCCTTTCTTCTGTTGTAATGTTGATTCTTCCTCTGCTCCTGAAGATCTTTCCCTTTATTCCTGGAGATCCTTCCCTTTATTTCCTGGAGATCATTCCCTTTATTTCCCTGGAGAGATCCTTTCCTATGTTATTGACGATCCTTCCTCTGCTTCCAGAGATCTTTCCTTTTTTTCCTTTATTTCTAACCCTGGCTTTGACATTGCAGAATCTTTCCCTCCTAGGTCTGTGACTCCAGGAGATCCTTGTGCTCTTGAGATCTTCTCTCTGTTCTGGAGATATTTTGTTCCTGAGATGTCACCTGACACACCCGTCAAGCAGCCGTTGCTACTTCTGTCAGTCTCTGAATGGCACTGACTGAAAATTATATAGGTAAAGCGAGGCTATTACCAAGCCGCCAGTCAAATCCTAAATAATTTTATGTCTTTTCCTTTTGATTGGTCGTCATCTGTCGTCGTTGGTAATGTATATAAATCTTAAAGAGAAGATCAAAAACATACGTTTTCTTTTGTGTGTAATCGGATGTGTCTGGGGAAATTGATTATTTAGCACTATAGAAGCTCGACATGAAAGAAACTTATATAATATCTTTATTTACTACAAGTACTTCGTACATGTATAGAGACCTAGCTGACATCAATGAGACATACTAACATATAGCAAGCCCGCTTGTTATGATCTCAGAGCATTTCGGGCAATTTAGGTCAGTTTTTTGTCTCAGGATGGCGACCCACATAGTCGACCGGTTGTAAGCAACACGCCTAATGTTTTACCCTCGCTGAGAATAGAACCCAGACATACGCCGTTTGAAGCGATGCTTAGCCACCCAGGCCACGGGACCACGAAAAACTGTGATTACAGTAGAAAAAAATGCTCAGTGATATATTACACTGAGATGAGTGTTTCTCTCAGCGTATATATGCTGAGAGTTTTGCCTTAATCCTTATTTTAGGGTTTGGAGTTTTTCATGTCTGGTGATGAAAAGGTTGCATACAGCCTTAATGGTAGTGTAGTCGATAGGCTTTGAATTCAAACATTTACACGAATGTTAACTATACAAGATATCACTTTCCTCCTGTAGCTTTATAATCTTTTTTCTGTAGACTTATTACATAACCCCTTTGATTTAAATTGCAGACAGTCAGCCAAACAGTTCTAAGGATTATAACTCAAATGACTCTGAAGTCTCAAAGGGAAGAAAAAAAAATAATCCAGGTGATAAATAATCAATAATTACGAGTTAAATAGGCACATATCAGTGACAGGAATCAGTAATGTGGTTCCCTCACATAAAAAGTAAGAGGAATAAATACCTCTGTAAGAGTAACCAGTTAAATAAGAGGTCAGGCAAGGAAAAGAGGTAGACTGTCTCTTCTGCAAGGGTACTCATTTCACTAAAAATTTTAATGCCTGTTAATTCAGTGGGATATTAAAGTGGAAGATGAAAGAACTTGGACAGATTTATCAGATGTCTAGACAATCAATATGTAAAGGATTGTCATACCAAAAATTGAACAGTTGATACCAATGAATGAACAAGGAATGGCACCATACAGTTATGTGCAGGGTTGTATGTAAATTCTTATAATAATTGGTGACAATAATGATAATGTTAATATCCCTGACACTACAGTGAGCTGAAGGTTAAGGTTGCAGCTAATGGAATAATGATGGCCATAGCTAAGGTAGACCTTGCCGGTTGTTGGATGTAAATAATTTAGGATAAAAGGGCATAAATCGACAACCATGTGGCGTCACTCTCCTCAACTCATGGTACGGGCCATGTAATATTGGCAGACTAGCCTAGTAATAATGACTAGTGGAGAAGTAGTAAATACTGTCACGGTGGCTTACTCATGAAAGGGTCAACCAGTGACAAGTATTCTTTATAGGGGTGATGTTGATACAGTCTAATTGTGGGAGCTGGACAGCATAGGGATTAATATAAATGAGGAAAAGTCCAAATGAATCCATTAAATCAGGAACAATACTGAAGGATGTTAAATGTGAATTGGAAATTACTGGGTGCGATTCCGTGGAAAGCTCACCGTCCAGCAATTACCTACTAATTATAGGACTGGCGTATAGGACAGTTTGAAGGGCCCAGCTCTGCGAATGAGCAAGACACCAAATTGTTGGACTGCTTTAATTATATAATTATATAAACCAATTAAAATAAATGTTCCTACTTCCGGCGACGTTAAATGCCCACCTTAAGTGCACAGGTGGTCCAATGAGCGAAGTAATTGGGTTAATAATCTTATTTGGCAATTTCCGGGTGTGGACGTCAAATGAAGAGGAACTAGGAGGATAATGTGAAGGGGTTAATGGAAATAGTGCAAGGATGCCCACTGAGGGAATGGAACAGGTAAATTGGTCCATTTTGATGGATCAATTAAATATGGATTAGCCCTGGAGTTGAGTGCCTATACTGCAGTAAGGTGCTGGGGGGATGACTTGGGACACTGAGATGAGTCTTGTTATTGTTTAACGTCTCATAAGTCCAGTATGCCAATAGATTAAACCAGGGGAAGCATAGGTTTATGCCTGAGGGAATGGAAACAGTAATTAGTCCATTTTGAGGGCATCCAATACATATGGATTTAGCCCTGGGGTTTTGAAGGGCCTATATGCAGTAATGTGCTGGGGGCTGGACTTGGGCATGAGGAGTGAGCTTGTTATCGTTAAAGTCTCATAATTCAGTATGCCATAAATTAACCCAGAGAGCTATAGGCTTAGTGTCACACCTTATCAATAAGTGGGAAACTGTTAATACCAGAAGAATGGAAGCTTGGTGTGCTTTGGATGGAGCCTACTGAGGATTAACAGGTGGAAAAGAATTAATGGGGGATTATGTAAAATACCAGTGTTGGAGTTCCCAAGCCAGGTGGGCCCAAGTGGAGATGGGGAAAATTGTACTCCACGTTATTTAAAGTCGTCTATACGCAACGACTCCGACGGCCGGCGGCCAGTGTAGAAAATAAATTCCCCATAATTATACTGTACATATTTTTTAATATAATGTAAAATATACAATGATTCAATGCTTACTGTTGTTCCTAAATTGTATTTTGAATAGAACCAACAGGGTTCCCTTTTGCGCCTGCGCTTGATTTGCTGGGGGACAGGTCGACTCAGGGCCTATGGACGCGGCCGGAAGAGTTTTTTGAATGTAGTGAGGAGTCTGTGAAAACATGGGACCAGGGAAATTGGCGTTCACGGCGCTAAGGATTAATTATAGGCTCACTTTCATAATAGGAAGTGGGCTTGTAACTGTTCCTGGTGAATGAGTGAAGGACCGTGATTTGCGGGACCTGCGTAATAAAGTGGTTAAAATGAGTGAATAGTGGTAAGACGGGGCGTGACTGGCGCAATCGCCATGGAGCACATGGACTAGCTGTCCCAGGGAAAAAATTAACCTGTGGTTTAATCATCACACTCATCGGTCTCAGATCTTAAATGGAGTGGCCCTCCAATGTGTATTAATAATTAGGAGCATTAAAACCGTATTTGTGGCGCTAAGAAGTAATCTGTGATAATAACGAGTTAAGAGAATGTGTGAAGTGAAATGAGTCGCGTTCTCAGAGTGAGCATCTGATTTATCTCGTGTTCCTGTCTCGAGGATACAGTGAAGTTTTATGGAAGTCACGACTTCTAACCGGGGACAAACCAAACGGAGACATCGTCCTGCTGGAATAAGAACCGTGTCGGGTAGCAGGACATCGAAAGTGATGGTGAGATGGAGGAAAATAAGGAGCATCAATGACCCACAGTAAAGTAACCCACAGTTATGTAACCTAACTGGCCAGTAGCAGACTGATACTGGCCAGTTAGGTATGTTGTAATTGGATAGGTTACTGGTGTGATCCAGCTAACTTCAAGTGACACTCAGAGTAATATTGGTAAGTGGTTGGGATTATGTCACAAGGTTTTTCATTGATGGATATATCCATGTGTACCTACCCCCCCTCCTTTCATTCAGTTAAACTAATATAATTGTCTTTATACAGTCCACAATTATTAGTAGCGCCTACTTGTGGGTGCTATCCAATTTATACTGGTTCTCGGTAGATAATGGATAAGATTGTGAGGGTTCGAGGGGGAGGCAACCGCAGTGACCAGAGGTGGTTACAGTTTTCTACATGTCGTACACGGGGTGACTACGGGTAAACCATATAGTTGTTGGTCATCCCAGTGAGATTACTCGTATGCATGTAATTTATTTATTTATTTTATTTAGAAATTTAGAAATTTAGATTACAACAGAGGTACAAAAAATACAGGTAAGGCAGCAAGCAAAAAGCCATTATATGCTTAGCATTACGGGTCTGGCTTAAAATTAAATAAGATTAACTAAGCAATGATGAAAAGCAGTTGATAAGACATTATTGTAAACAGATAACTATAATTACAAATGGTATTACCAAAGACTAGGTCATTATGGGTTGCTTGCATTGCTGTTCATTCAGTAGAATGGAGATTCTGTTAGGTAGTGTATTTAAAAATAACAAAGTTAGGTTTAAACATTTGTGTGATATAATGTGAGTAACATTTAGGATTATACATTTTAGATGGTTCAGTTATTCAGTTATTTATTTGGTTTTGAGTGAGGTAAGTGAACTATTGAGAAGAGACTTGAATTATTAAAAACAGGTAGATGGTTTCTTTTATATTTACAGGTAATTGTATTCCAGATTTTAGGCCTTTATGTGCATTGAGTTTTTGCATAGCGTGAGATGGGACACGAGGAACATCAAACGAGTGATCGTGCCTTGTATTATGGTCATGTGTTCTGTTGTGAGAGTATGGCAAGATGTTTGAGTGGCAGGGGTTAATATCAAGAGTTAAGTGTTCTATGTATGTAAACCAGTGCAAATAATAAGTAATGGGATGTTTTGAATGGTGAGCTAGGTTGAGTGTTTTGAATTATTGGTGGAGTGTGCTGCCTGAGTGAGAATTTGTTATCATTCTAACTGCCAGCCTTTTGTTGGGTAATTAGTGCGTCTGAGATGGTTAGTTGTTGTTGGCCCCATGCACAAATTCCATAGGTGGAGATAGAGGGTAATAAGAGAGTGATAAAAGGGCAGTGAGGCTGAATGTGGAACATAGAACCGTTTCTTCGATAGTATGCCTACAGTCTTGGAAATTTTCTTAGAAATTTGTTGTATATGTGTATGAAATTTTGAGTCTATTATCGAGGTGGATTCCTAGATTTTCCCTCTGATAGCTTTGTGATAGGTGATTCCGTTTATCGTTATGTTTAAGAGATACATCTGTAGATCTGTACCAAAATAGGAATGAAGTAGGTTTTGTCAATGTTTAGTGTAAGTTTGATAGTCTCTTCCACAGGTAGATATTCTGTAATTCGGTGTTTACTAGGTATTTGCTAGCGTGACTGGGCTCAGGAGTGAGAGAAGACGGTTATGTGGTGTCATCTGCAAAAAAGTTTGGGGTTTGAGTAATTGCGAAGCAGATTTTGGGTAGGTATTTTATGTGAGGAGAAAGAAAAGAGAGAGGGCAAGGGACACTTCCCCTGTGGCGACCACCAACTGTAATTGGTTTGTGCGGACGGGTTAAGGAGCTTGCCACATTTGCGTATACATATTGGCTTCTGTTGCTAGTACTGACTTGGAGGTCAGTTGAGGGAGTGCCTCTTAATACCTTAGTTGGTGACAATTTTAAGTGAGCAAGTCATGGTCAACTGTATCAAAAGCTTTACGTAAGTCAATGAGATCCCAGTGGGTCTTCTTTCCTTTTCTCTTTTGCAGTGTATATATGTTCTAGCATGTGTATATCGGCATCATTAGTATTTTTATTAGGCCTGAATCCAAATTGGCAGGGGTTGAGAATGTATCGGGAGATGAGGTAGGAGTAGATTGTTTATGAATTAATTTTTCGAAGATTTTTGAGAGAGGGTGTAAATTGGATATTGGCGCCTATAGTTATTCAACTCTGTTTGGTCTTCTTTGGGATCGGGGTGACCCGTGACTATTTTGGAGAACTGTAGGGAAGGTGGAGGATTCATGGATTTGTTTAAGAGTGTTCTTGTTGCAAATGATTGGTGATAGTACTGTAGAGTTAATCGCTCTGTGGGGAGGCAGCAGTAGAATAATACTGCACACCTTCGGGGGGCATTAACAACAACAACAGTTTGGTTGTTGTCATGGGCGCCATACACTTGGTGTGTGATTCTCTTCTCCTTCTACTATCCCTATATTAGTGATGCAGATTACATGGTGAGTTTAAATATGTGGCCTGTAGTTATAAACTTTTCTCTTGACATATGCAAGACTTCACCATCCCTGTAGAAGCATTATTAGATGTACTAGGTAGACATTGTTTTTTGTTGTGGCAGAAGTATAGAAGATTCTAATGTTAAATAAAGCTAGTGATAAGGGCCTGTGTTTCTATCACAACAATTTATTGAACATAGGGGGGGGGGGGGGGGTAAAAAAAAAAAATCCTGGGCTACCTGGTGTGATTCCTGCGCTAGGTCTACATCACAACATGGAGGTTGATCTGAAACCTGAGAGACTTAGTCTGTGGACCCAGCTTCGATCAACGGCACACATACATCTGACGCTTTCTTGCATATTTTAACTTAATTCAATTACTAAAGCTACATACATTACTAAGATTAAGTTACATTTGTAACTCTACTAACATCTCTCATATATCTTTTCCACAAGTAAAAACTACAACCCAAAGTTGCAACTTTGGCCATTTTTTTTTTATAAAGTCGTGTTAAGTCAGTATATTACAGTGTCTTTACAAATGATCCACAGATTACCTTCACTTTCTCAACTGCACTCTTCTATGTTATCAATATTATCTTTATCATCACTTGGAATAATATAGTTGTCTGATCATGTAACTTTACCTGTAGTATTGTCAGCAGTCTCAGGTTGACAGCAGAGGGGCCAAGCTGACCCAAGAGTCGCCAGGCTGAGCAACGCAGAGTCAGTAGGTTGATCTCAGCAGAGTCAGCAAGGCTGAGACAGCAAGTGAAGTCCGCCAAGCATTAGACAGCTATTACTACAGACCTGTGTCAGGTTTTGTTGTGACTGTTAGATCATACAAGATTTTCTGATTGTTTACTTTTCACTTTCATCTACACCCTAATACACACTACGAACACATCATAATATAATACATGGTGTTCACCTATACATCACTACAAAAACACACTACTACGAAACACACATATATACATACATGTGTACACATACATAACATGTGTACCACATCTACATCACTACAACACTCTACTACCAACACATTATGTTTACATACATGTTGTACCCCCCCCCCCCCCAACCCCGTTCTTCGTAGGAAGCATCTGCACTCTCCCGTCCTATCATTGTTTAAAATTAAACAATACTTATACTGTAAGAGAATTAAGCAAAGTCTGATATAAATTAGCGCTCTAGTGTGTTAAGAAACTGTAATGCTGGGGTACAACTAATTTGAGCGAACTTATTTTGGGGAAATGAAGTAAAAAAGTTAAGAAAGTGACAAAGCTTGAGAGATTGTGGTTAAAGACAAAGAAGGACTTCATAATAATTCATCTTGTAATAAACACTTTAAAGAAGAAATTAATTATTAAATAAAGTCAGTTTTCACATATAAGCTTTCTTAACCTTCTTAATTTAATAACTTAAAAAAATCATTCACCGTCACAGAATACAAATCACAAAAACATTCGGGATGAAAAAAAAAATACTGGCAAACCTGGATTGAGTTCCCATTCTTGACAATAGAATTTTGAGCGGTGGCTGCCACAAACTGGCCAGTACGACTGGTGTGTTGCCACAACGCCTGGCGCAAGGTACGGACTGTGTGTTGCAAACGCTGGCCAGTACGACTGTGTGTTGCCTACAACCTTGCCAGTACGACTGTGTGGCTGCCACAACCTTGGCCAGTACGACTGTGTGCGTGCCACAACCTGGGCCAGTACCACTGTAGTGTTGCCACAACCAGCGGCCAGTACGACTGTTGGTGTTCCACAACCTGGCCAGTACGACTGTGTGCTGCTCCACAAACCCTGGCGAGTAACGACTGTGTGCTATGCCACAAACATGGCCAGTACGGACTGGGTGTTGCCAAAACCTGGCCATGCCCACTGTGTGTTGCCACACTGGCCCAAGTACGACAGAGTGCTTGCCAGATAAACCTGGGCCATAGTTTCGACTTGTGTGTTTTGCCACATCCGTGGCCAGTACGGACTGTCGTGGTTGCTCAAAAGACTCTGGCCAGTACGACTGTGTGTGTGCCACCCTAAACCTGGCCAGTACGTCTGTGTGTGTTGCCACAACCTGGCCAGTACGAATGTTTGTGTTGACCAGACAACCTGGTCCAGTTACGGACTGTTGTGTTGCCACATGTCCTGGCCAGTAGACTTGTGTGTTGACACAAACCCTGGCCAGTACGACGTGTGTTGCCACAAACCTGGCCAGTACGACTGTGTGTTCCACAACCTGGCCAGTACGACTGTATGTTGCCACAACCTGGCCAGTACGACTGTGTGTTGCCACAACCTGGCCAGTACGACTGTGTGTTGCCACAACCTGGCCAGTACGACTGTTGTGTTGCCACATTCCTGGCCAGTACGACTGTTGTGTGCCACAACCTGGGCCAGTCGACGAGTGTTGCCACAAAAACCTGGCCCAGTACGAGGGTTGTGTTGCACAACTGGCTCCAGTACAGACTGTGTGTTGCCACAACCTGCGCCAGTACGACTGTGTGTTGCCCACAACCTGGCCAGTACGACTGTGTGGTTGCACAACCTGGCCAGTACGTCTGTGTGATTGCCACCAACCTGGCCAGAAAACAGTACGACTGCGTGTTGCCACAACCTGGCCAGTACGACTGTGTGTTGCCACAACCTGGCCAGTACGACTGTACAATACAATAACACAGAAGACTAGTACAGTACAATAACACAGAAGACCAGTACAGTACAATAACACAGAAGACCAGTACAGTACAATAACACAGTAGACCAGTACAGTACAATAACACAGAAGACCAGTACAGTACAATAACACAGAAGACCAGTACAGTACAATAACACAGAAGACCAGTACAGTACAATAACACACAAGACCAGTACAGTACAATAACACAGAAGACCAGTACAGTACAATAACACAGAAGACCAGCACAGTACAATAACACAGAGAAGAACCAGTACAGTACAATAACACAGAAGACCAGTACAGTACAATAACACAGAAGACCAGTACAGTACAATAACACAGAAGACCAGTACAGTACAATAACACAGAAGACCAGCACAGTACAATAAAACAGAAGACCAGTACAGTACAATAACACAGAAGACCAGCACAGTACAATAACACAGAAGACCAGTACAGTACAATAACACAGAAGACCAGTACAGTACAATAACACAGAAGACCAGTACAGTACAATAACACATAAGACCAGTACAATACAATAACACAGAAGACCAGTACAGTACAATAACACAGAAGACCAGAACAGTACAATAACACAGAAGACCAGTACAGTACAATAACACAGAAGACCAGTACAGTACAATAACACACAAGACCAGTACAGTACAATAACACAGAAGACCAGTACAGTACAATAACACAGAAGACCAGTACAGTACAATAACACAGAATGACAGTACAGTACAATAACACAGAAGACCAGTACAGTACAATAACACACAAGACCAGTACAGTACAATAACACACAAGACCAGTACAGTACAATAACACACAAGACCAGTACAGTACAATAACACACAAGACCAGTACAGTACAATAACACAGAAGACCAGTACAGTACAATAACACACAAGACCAGTACAGTACAATAACACAGAAGACCAGTACAGTACAATAACACAGAAGACCAGCACAGTACAATAACACAGAAGACCAGTACAGTACAATAACACAGAAGACCAGTACAGTACAATAACACATAAGACCAGTACAATACAATAACACAGAAGACCAGTACAATACAATAACGCAGAAGACCAGTACAGTACAATAACACAGAAGACCAGTACAATACAATAACATAGAAGACCAGTACAATGCAATAACACAGAAGACCAGTACAGTACAATAACACAGAAGACCAGTACAGTACAATAACACAGAAGACCAGTACAATACAATAACATAGAAGACCAGTACAATACAATAACATAGAAGACCAGTACAATGCAATAACACAGAAGACCAGTACAATACAATAACATAGAAGACCAGTACAATGCAATAACACAGAAGACCAGTACAATACAATAACATAGAAGACCAGTACAATGCAATAACACAGAAGACCAGTACAGTACAATAACATAGAAGACCAGCACAGTACAATAACACAGAAGACAAGTACCAATACATAGTCTAATAAAGTACCGTCATTATGCCCTATTTTATATCTTGTTTATTTATTTATCCACTTATTCTTAAAATATGTATTACCTTTTACCAAACCGCTTTTTATACAAAGTTCAATCAAAGAGCTGATTGTCATTTACACTTGTCACCCGAAACTTACCTACCAAATCCTCTATAACCGCTTCCCCTTACTTTAGCATTCTTGTCTCCCACCACCACTACTCCCTCACTTGGTTCAGAACCTGTCAAAAGCTAGGTTGACATCTCTTTTTTTTTCTTCTCTCTTTTTTTACACAAGGTATGACAAGGTTAGGTTAAGGATTCCTAACTTTATTGAAAAGTTAAGGATTCCTAACTTTATTGACAAGTTAAGGATTCCTAACTTTACTGACAAGCTATTGACAAGTTAAGGAGTCGTACCTTTATTGACAAGCTAAGAGCTGTTACCTACATAAGCTCATTTAAAATCCCTTGTCAATTGTTATGAAACATGCAAGTAGGGAACAGAATGAAGTTGGAGTCATCTGTGGACCAGCAATTTCATTGGATCAGCTGACTTTATTTCGTTGATATAATTATGCTGTACGAATATGTTGCAAACTAGAGTCATCCAAGAAATAAATGATCTCAGATGTAGTGATGTCAGAGTGAAGTTGCTGCTTTCTGCTTGTCTAGTGATGTAGAAGCTCGCTTCTCTCTGTCCTCTGAGTGGAGCCAATTATGATGCTTTAACAATGTTGGCTATATACATAACAGTGAGGCCGCCCACATCCCTCCTGTGTTGAAGGCTCTGCTGAAATAATAGCTCTATCCAGGATGGTTCCAGGCGAGAGATGAGACATCTTTCTTTGTTCTCTATTCTGTCAAGAAGTTGCAGATGAGATGGAGGGCAGGCAATCCAAGAAAGTGGAGCATACTCCAGGTGTGAGCGTACTTGTGCCTCGTACATAATCTTACAACCTCTACTGTGAAGCAGACGCGAGATACATCGAAGTGTAGTAAGCTCCAGGCCGCCT
>NC_069474.1:29076886-29081886 GCF_026875155.1 Cherax quadricarinatus | reverse complement strand
TGGGGGCAGTAGGTAAAATGAAAGGGGGTTAAGGCAGCCGGGATTGATGGGATAAAGATAGAAATGTTAAAAGCAGGTGGGGATATAGTTTTGGGTGGTTGGTGCAATTATTTAATAATGTATGGAAGAGGGTAAGGTACCTAGGGATTGGCAGAGAGCATGCAAAGTTCCTTTGTATAAAGGCAAAGGGGATAAAAGAGAGTGCAAAATTATAGGGGGATAAGTCTGCTGAATATACCTGGTAAAGTGTATGGTAGAATTATTATTGAAAGAATTAAGAGTAAGACGGAGAATAGGATAGCAGATGAACAAGAAGGCTTTAGGAAAGGTAGGGGGTGTGTGGACCAGGTGTTTACAGTGAAACTATATGAACAGTATTTAGATAAGGCTAAAGAGGTCTTTGTGGCATTTATGGATTTGGAAAAGGCGTATGACAGGGTGGATAGGGGGGGCAATGTGGCAGATGTTGCAAGTGTATGGTGTAGGAGGTAGGTTACTGAAAGCAGTGAAGAGTTTTTAGGAGGATAGTGAGGCTCAAGTTAGAGTATGTAGGAAAGAGGGAAATTTTTTCCCAGTAATAGTAGGCCTTAGACAAGGATGTGTGATGTCACCGTGGTTGTTTAATATATTTATAGAAGGTGTTGTAAGAGAAGTAAATGCGAGGGTCGTGGCAAGAGGCGTGGAGTTAAAGATAAAGAATCACTCACAAAGGGGGGAGTTGTCACAGCTGCTCTTTGCTGATGGCACTGTGTTTTTGGGGAAAGATTCTGAAGAAAAGTTGCAGAGATTGGTGGATGAATTTGTAGGGTGTGCAAAAGAAGAAAATTAAAGGTGAATACAGGAAAGAGTAAGGTTTTTGAGGATAAAAAGAAGATTAGGTGATGAAAGATTGAATATCAGATTGGAGGGAGAGAGTATGGAGGAGGGAATGTATTCAGATATTTGGGAGTGGACGTTGTCAGCGGATGGGTCTATGAAAGATGAGGTGAATCATAGAATTGATGAGGGGAAAAGAGGTGGAGTGGTTTCACTTTGGAGTCTGTGGGACAAATAACTTTGTCCTTGGAGGCAAAGAGGGGATTGTATGAGAGTATAGTTTTTCCAACGCTCTTATATGGGTGTGAAGCATGGGTGATGAATGTTGCAGCGAGGAGAAGGCTGGAGGCAGTGGAGTGTCATGTCTGAGGGCAATGTGTGGTGTGAATATAATGCAGAGAATTCGTAGTTTGGAAATTAGGAGGAGGTGCGGGGGTTACCAAAACTGTTTCCAGAGGGCTGAGGAAGGGTTGTTGAGGTGGTTCGGACATGTAGAGAGAATGGAGCGAAAAAAGAATGACTTCAAGAGTGTATCAGTCTGTAGTGGAAAAGGGAAAACGGGGGAGGGTCGGCCTAGGAAAGGTTGGAGAGAGGGGGTAAAAGGGGGTTTTGTGTGCGAGGGGCTTTGGACTTCCAGCAGGTATGCGTGAGGTGTTTGATAGGAGTGAATGGAGGACAATGGTTTTTAATACTTGAAAGTGCTGTTAGAGTGTGAGCAAAGTAAATTTATGAAGGGGTTCAGGGAAACCGGCAGGCCGGACTTGAGTCCTGGAGATGGGAAGTACAGTGCCTGCACTTGAAGGAGGGGTGTTAATGTTGCAGTTTGAAAACTGTAGTGTTTAAAACACCCTTCTGGGAAGACAGTGTTGGAGTGAATGATGGTGAAAGTTTTTCTTTTTCGGGCCACCCTGCCTTGGTGGGAATCGGCAAGTGTGATAAAATTAAAAATAATAATAAATTATATGTATATATATATTATATATATTATATATATATATATATATATATATTTATATATATATATAAAATATTATATATATAATATATATATATATATATATATTCGTTCCAGAAAGGGTGTTCGGGTGCCGTTCCGTATGAATTTGCTCCCTTAAGGAATATTGTAAATTAGATTAGTCTGTATCAGACCCCAAAAATACACTTACATAATTGTTCGAGTTGGGAGCTAAAACGTAAGCCGGGGGTCCAATATATATTTATAAAATATATATATTTTATATATATATATATATATATATATATAATATATATATATATTTTATATATATATATATATAAATATATTTTGCAAAACAACCACTCTGAAAGAATAGAGAAATTCCAAGCGCTTTCGTGACTACTCACATTATCAAGGAACTATGAAAGGAAGCATCCAAGGAAGCTATATAAGGGGTCGGCCAGCACCTCACTATCAGACCCCACAACGGTTAAACACTTTAAACGCGCGGCGAGCAACTTGGACAGGTCCTTTGCAAAACTCACCCCCAAGCTATTTATTTGTCCAGTGTATTTTTAAAATTTTCTACCCAAATTCTATTAATTATAAATGGATCTAATTTATAAAAACCCAAAGGAAATATTCATATTATTGTCAAAACTGCTTTTTATAAAACAAGATTCAATTATATTCCTGTCGACCATGGACTTGCTTGATACTATTTTCTCAATTTTTTGAAAATAAATTTTGGATGGTTAAAATCTCTTACATGAATAAATAAAAGCATTGGAATCTTGTCCAGTTCTAATGCTATATTTATGTTGTTTTAATCTTAGTTCGAGATTTTTACCAGTTTGACCGTATAAAAACTTTATCGAAAATTTTACAAGGAATTTTTATAGACCTCCATCAGCATTTTGGGGGAATTCTTTATCAAAAGTTTTTTTACTGTATCAAGATTTTTGAATACAATTTTAAATATTAAAAGTCTTAAGAAGAGAAGGCATATTAACCAAGTTTTCATGGAAAGGGAGAACCAACATTTTTTTAGTTGAATTAAGGCTGGTTGTCCTTTTTGGATTGTAAAAAGTATTTTCTAGAAACTTTAAAGATTTATCAATTACATTTCTTGGGTATTTTAAATCATTACCTATTTCATAAATTTTGGATATTTCTCATCTATGAACTCAGGACTACAAATTCGTAAAGCTTCAGAAACATTGATGAGAAAACAGACAGTTTGACTCTATCTTTATGCGAGGAATAATAGTGGACATAGGAAAAAAGTTATTAGTAGGTTTTCTGTAAATTTTAAATTTGAATTCATTATTTCCCTTAAAAATTAAAACATCTAGAAAAAGGCAATGAGTTATTTTTTTCAAACTCAACAGTAAAATTTATTGAAAGGGCTAAGCTATTTAATTTTCCAAGGAAATGGTTTTATATCTACCCTTTTTGGGCATAAGACACAAAATATCATCAACATATCTGAACCATTTAGCTCTATTAGGGAGGATTGTGTTAAGTAACCTAGTTTCAAAAAATTCCATGTATAGTTACTAAGAAAGGTGAAAGGGTTTCCCATTGCCATACCCAAATTCTGAGTGTAAAATTTATCATTAAATACAAATTTGCATCAACAATGCAAAGTTTAATAAGTTTAATGATAGTAGGAACTGGCAATGGTAAATCAGTTAACGAGTTCTTCAGTAAGAAACTTAAAAAATTCATCAACAGGAACTTTCGTAAACAAGGAAGTAACATCAAAACTAACAATTTTTAAAATATTTAAGTCAGTCAAGGAGCTTAATTTATCAACCAAGTCTATGTTGTTTTTAACATTAAAGTTAGAATTTGCCAACAATAGGGCTCAAAATATCAACAAGCCATTTGGATAATTTATATGAAAATGACCCTATGGAGTTTAATAATTGGTCTGACGGGATTCCCTGGTTTGTGTGTTTTTATTAGTCCATACATGTAAGGCAAAGATGGATTAGTGGAAGTAAATTGTTTGACTAATTCATCTTTGCCTTTCAGTAGAAGTTTTATTGTTTTATTGAAATTGCCTGTTAACGGTTTCTAGGGGATTTTTCCTAAGTTTAGAATAGGTTTCAGTATCATCTAAGAGTTTATTCATTTTTTCTTGGTAATCATTTTCTTTCATAATTACTATTGCATTTATTTTGTCTGCTTTTGTAAGGCGCAAATTTTTATTGTTATTAAGTGTATCATAAGAATTAAAGAATCTTTGAGGGCAATTGGGAATGTTTGGTTTTAACATAGAGCTATATACCATTCCTATTAATATTAATTTCATCAGAGGATAAATCAGAAAATTTTTCAAAGTTACAAAAGGCTTTTGCATTTCAACATTATTAAGTTTTTTTGAAGTTGCAAAACTTTAAACCAAAACCTAGAGCAGCAGTTGTATGTTTGTCTAAAATTTCATTGATAAGTTAATTACAAAATTGTTATTAGCATGCTTTGTCCAATCACTATTTTCAATTAAAATGTCTAATTTTCTTTGTAATTTGCTCTTGAGTTCATTACAAATTCTTCTGTTATCTTATTGCATATATATATATATATATATATATATATATATATATATATATATATATATATATATATATATATATTATTATATATATATATATATATATTTATATATATATATATATATATATATATATATATATTTATATATATATATATATATATATTTATATATATATATTAATATATATATATATATATATATATAATATATATATATATATATATATATATATATATATATTAGGTTGGGAGACAGCAACCTCACAGGGAGGTACTACTGTCTTGCCTAAGGTATGTGAAACGGAAGCCTGTAATTGTTTTACATAGAGTGAAGAGGGGATGAAGTGGGGGGTGGAACCAGGGATCGTGGGTTATGTGGATGATACCACGGTTCTAGTTAGGAGGTCACAGAACTTACGAAAGGTGGGTGAATTGGTGGAACGTTTCGGAAGGGCAACAGGGATGACGGTTAATAGGGAAAAGTCTATGCTTATGAGGGTGGGGGATTGCGTGGGTGGGGCTCTAGGACAGGAAGAAGGTTGACCCCTGGTGTGTCAAATTAAGGTGTGTGGGGTTGTTCATATGGGAAACCCTCAGGAGGCGAGGGAGGTGAACTCGAGAGAAGTGTGGGTGGGTTTGGGTAGATTTGGGGGGATTTCGTACA
>NC_069474.1:29022736-29076386 GCF_026875155.1 Cherax quadricarinatus | reverse complement strand
ATTAACATTTCCCTTTTTTTCTCCCTAAGGGAGTTGCCAGTTTAAAATGATGTGTTGAAGATCTTTTTTAAAGGCTCACCCCAATATCTTGCCCCCTTTTAAGGCCCCATGGAGGATGTTGTCGGCCCACCGCCTTTGAGGTGTCAAGTTCGCATAGCAGCTTTTTCACTCCCCTTTGGGTTATAGTACCTCACCCGAACTTGTTTGGTGTCCCCCCCCTGTTCTGATTCTTGGAGTCCTATGGTTCCACTAAAAATCCTCTTTAAATTTGTGTTGAGTCTGACATCCCTTTCCGGTGTTTCTTGGAATTCCCCTCCCCCTTCTCAGTTGATTCCCTGGTCCTTGCTGTTTTTTTCCCTCCTGATGTGGCTGTAAAAACAGTTGGGGTCAGTCTTTATTTGATGTATGTCATTTCTATTGTCTCTGAGCCCCCCTTTTTTATCTGTGCTATTCGTTTCTGGCTCTTCGGCTGATTTCTTTATTTTCCTGAGTTTCTGTCTTCTGTCCCTTTTCCATTTTTTTCCCCTGTTTTTGCCTCCCTAAATTTGGGTGAACCAAGGACTCTTTTCGTTTTCCCTTTATTTCTGTTTCCCGGGAAAAAACCTCTCCTCTCCCTCTTCATTTTGTTGCTACATAGCCCATCATTTCTTGTATGGTTTTCCTGTCTTTCCCCCTTCCCCCAAATGAATGTCTTGAAGGAAGTTCCTATGCCTGATTTTCCCCCCTTTTGAGTTTGGTTTTTCCCCAGCCTTTTTCCTGCTATCTTCCATTGGAGCTCAACTTGTAGTCGAGCACAGAACCCCCCTTTATACTAGCTCAGGGGCCTTTCATAATGATACCCCCGATGTCCGAACTACTCTGGGGGGAATAAAGGCCAAAAATTTCTGGTTCATCCCCTTCCCCTTCTTGGTAGTGTCTCAACTGTTGATTTCATGAGGTTTCAGTACCACTCCTCATCTTGGCTTCCTGTTTTGGGACCCCCCTTTTGGGTCCAGGGTTTTCCCGTCAAATTTCCCTTTTGATTGAAATCACCCATAAAAGTAACTTTGCCCCCATGTGTGTCTTGGGGCCACCTGGTAGTTGTTGTCATTGTTGTTGCTTCATCGTATTCTTTCGTGCCTCCTGCAGTTCGTGGGGGTTGTACATTACTCAATTATCACCCTTTTGTCCCCAGATGGATTGTTCTCTAAGTGTCCCCCTTGCCATGCCTCCCTTCCTTCCATTTTCTAAAACCCCCCGTTTTTAAAAGGCTTGCAACTCCCCCTCCCCCTTCCTCCCCCTTTTCTTTTTGAAGATTTGATATTGGATGGAAAAAAATTTAATTGTTTTTTTTTGGTGAGTTTTGTTTTTTGTGAGTGCTTTATGTTGGGATGTTCTTTGATTTCTTTGTGCCCCCTCTATTGTTTTTTATTCCCTTCATTTGTATACCACCCTTCAACTTCTTTTCTAAAAACTGTGGTCTGGGAGGTGATTGGGGGGTTGGGGAAGTGGGGGGCCTGATGAGGAAAAATGGGTTGTTTCTGTGGGGGTGAAATTTTTAATGTGTGGGTGGGGCATTGGATGGGCATGGGTGTTTTGTTTAGAGGGGTTTGGTTGCATGGGGTTTTTACCCGGTTGGGAGGCTTTATAGAAGTTGTGAGGGAGGCTTTTTATTTGATCTTCTTCCCGGGTCTGGATCTCCTGTCGTCTTCTCCTCCCTCTCTTTCTCCTTTCGCCTTTGTGTGTTGTGTGGGGTGTGTGTGTGTGTGTGTGTGTGGTGTGTGTGGGTTGTTGTGGTGTGTGTGTGGGGTGTTGGGGGTGTGCGTGTGTTTTCAATCACCTTATTGTATCCCTAATTTTGGCTGCAGTGTCAATGTCCCCACACACACAACCAAACTTTCCCACCCTCCTGCACACGCCTATTTGACCACCACTTCTCCAGCATAAATAACCAAAAAAAAAGGCAACAATACCGTGACTGAAACGATACACAAATAACCCGCACATAAAAAGAGAGAAGCTTACGACGACCCGTTTCGGTCCGACTTGGACCATTGGACAAAGTCACACTAACCAGAGGGGGAGCTGGTCGGCTATATATAGAGGCGGAAGAGGTGGTGGTAGTAGTAGTCCGTAGTCTTGTAGTAGAATTAGTAGTAGTAGTAGAAGTAGTAGTAGTAGTAGTAGTAGATAGTACAAGAATTGTATATCAATACCGACAAGATGAATTAAGACACAGCACACACCGGGCATCCCCATCGTAGACGCTTCGCATCCAGGCAGCCACTGGATGGCGAAACGTCCACAACAAAGACAACCAGACGCCGCAACCGACACATGTGTCTTAATTCATCAGTAGTTGTTAGTAGTAGTAGTGTAGAAGTAGGAGAGGTAGTTGTAGTAGTGGGTAGTGAGTAGAATAGAAGTGGGAAATAAGGAAGACGAGAGCCAGTCATATACAAAGGAAGGAGAGCCTGCAAGAGAGCTAGATGCCACATAGGGAGAGCAAAGGCACAGAGAGTGCGTGAAAGGGGAAGGAAGTGGTGTTGATATAAATGAAGAAGGAACAGAAACACGAGACAGGAGAGAGAAAGACAACAGAGGAGAAAAGGAAAGAGGAAAGGGGAAGAGGAAGAAGAAAAAAGAAAAAAGAAAAAATGAGGATTCAGGTTAAGTCACGGGTGTCTGAAGTTGGAGCATTTTACAATGTCGTGGAGAGGAAGGCATTACAGGACGAAGCCAGGGCTAAGGTTCATACAAGGAAAGTTGTGTATTAGAGAGGATTCAACTAGACGGATTCAACTAGACGTCGTCGTAAGCTTCTCTCTTTTATGTGCGGGTTATTTGTGTATACTTCTCCAGACGGTAATATATTGTGAAGAAATTCAAACATTGCCTCCCTTACCATCGCCTTCAATCGTAACCCTTTTAAACGGCCCCATATATCACTCCACGCATACATCGGATATATACCTTCCACCTTAGCAATCACCTCCCTACCACCCACTTGAGCCAGTCTTCCTATCTTAACCCTGCGTGGGTCACGTGCATTAAATTAATAACCTCAACATTCCCTCACGCACATCTGGACATTTTCTACCCTTCAACCAACGCTCGCAAATCCCTTCGGACCCATGCCAATCCTTGTCCGCTGCAGCCCTACCCTCCCTCAAATAACTGTGTTTAACATACATGCCCAACATCCTTTGAGCTAACGCCATTACCCAGTCCTCCCCGGCATGCGGAAGAAACACATCTCATCGATAACCAGTCACATCCCGAACCCAAATATATCGATATACACGCTTCAGCAGGACGATTCTCATAGCACGGATTAAATGGTTATATACCTACCACATGCCACAGCTTACAATACAAAAGCACATTCACGGCGCGGCCACAATAGCACGTGATGAACGTCAGTCCTCCTGTACGCAATCCCGCCAATCTTACCCAGGAACCCTATCCACAGCTTCTTCTCGAGTTCACTCCCTCGCCTCCTGAAGGTTTACCCAATATGAACAACCCCCACTCACTTATTTTGACTCCCAGGGGCCAGCCTTCTTCCTTGTCTAGATCCCCAACCCATGCCATCCCCACCCGCATAAGCATAGACTTTTCCCTATTAACCGTACATTCCCGGTTGCCCTTCCAAACGTTCCACCAATTCACCTACCTTCCGTAAGTACCTGTGACCTCCTAAATAGAACCGGTGTATCATCACATAACCCAACGATCCTGGTTACCACCGCCACTTCATCTCTCTTTCACTCTTATGTAAAAACAATTACAGGCTTTCCGATTCACATAACTTAGGCAAGACAGTAGTACCCTGTGTGGTTTGCTGTCTCCAAACCTATTACATATATATTATATATATATATATTTATCTATATATATATATTATGAATATATATATATATATATATATCTATATAATATATATATAATATATATATATATATATATATATATATTGACCCCGACTGCGATTAGCTCCCAACTCGAACAATTATGTAAGTGTATTTTTGGGTGTCCTGATACAGACTAATCTAATTTCCACAATATTCCTTAAGGGAGCAAATTCATTCGGTAACGGCAACCCGAACAGCCTTTGGAACGAATTAAACATTCGTTAGTCGAGGGTCCATATATATATATATATTGTCAGTAGTGGTAGCCGCCCGAATAAATACGCTCTAAGGTAGAGAACTATTTCCTTACATCACTATTGTTCACCTGTGCTTTTAACTTACAGCTGTGACATAGTGTGTGTGAAACCCGCCTATCCAAACAGGCTCTGTCCATCCTGTGGAATTCCTTTTTTATATCATAAAAAATGACTATTTGTTATTTTTTTGCTTTATCGTCCTCTTGTTGAAGCTATCAGTGCAGGGCCTGCCGTACCATTTCATTCCCTAGTCACTCCTGACTACCTTTCTGATATCCCTATATCTTATCTTGAATTTTCAACTACCTCAGCTTGTGTTCTCGTGTTCCTTTCTTCACATCTCTTAGTTAGGACAATCAGTCGTACTCATATCAATTTCTTTAGTATTTGGTAGTTATCATGTGTCATCCCCAGTCCCTCTGTTTTCTTTGTCATCATGCTGCATTCCATTAACCTTTTCTGATAGAAACATACCCCCTTAGTTGTAGATGAATGGTTCAGAGCATATGAGCAGAGAGTGACTTATATAACGTAGTCAGGAGAGGTGCAGCAGTCGTAGGTGGTGTCACATGGACCATGGTGACACCACCTACGACTGCTGCACATCTCCTGGCTTGGTAGATAAGCCACTTCTCCGGTCATATGCTGGTATTCTATTCAAGATTGATGGACTGACCACATCGACTCAAGGTTGAGGGAATGATCACCTCATTCTCCTCCTGCCCTTCAAGTTTCTCCTATGGTATGGACTGATGAAGCCACTGTGTGGCGCGAACCGTTTCCTCAATATAAGATTACCCAAGAGTTGCACCATGTGTTTAATTTATCAATCATACCCCTGATCTCCATTTCCACTCTCTTTGTAATCCCCATGTTAATTCCTCTTTGCATTTTATACATCATGACTCCCTTATTCCTCCTGTCCTCTAGTGTCGTCAGGTTGAGGCTCCTTAACTTTCCGTTGTACTTAAACTTAGCTCCGAGACTATTCTTGTTGCACTTCTCCAATTCTTTACCCGTGTGTGACCAGGTGTGGGTTTTCAGTATGGTGCTGTGTATTCCAAGGGCCTGATGTGCACAGCATTCAGTAACGGGAATGGACTTCTTACTTAGATGTCGATATATTCTTATTTCATTAAGTTTGCAGGGCGCCCATATGCTTGCA
This sequence comes from Cherax quadricarinatus, assembly GCF_026875155.1. Classification (NCBI taxonomy): domain Eukaryota; kingdom Metazoa; phylum Arthropoda; class Malacostraca; order Decapoda; family Parastacidae; genus Cherax; species Cherax quadricarinatus. The sequence goes on along the minus strand of NC_069474.1, from coordinate 29,071,071 downwards.
GCGCAGCGGTTATTTGGCTTAATGTGCCCCTCAAGGAGAAGTGCTCGTTATGATATTCACCCGACGATCCCTTTTCCTTGAGTGAGTTTTACTCTATATTGACACCTAGGTTGTACTTCGTCTCTGCGGAGTTATCCTAGCTTCATAACTTTTCACTTGTTGGGTTAAAAACTCCAGGAGCCATTTTTCGGACAAGGCTGGCCTCAGGCCTATCCAGATCACCTTTGTAAGCTTCAATGATCATCGCTTCGCTTGTATCTCATTAGTTTCACATCGTTTCGCGAACAGGGACCACCTCTCATTTATCCGGTTTGTCATGTAATCAAGAAGATGGATTCTACCTATCCATCACTTTCCTGTCTTACTTATGTTACCTTGATGTGGAAACTCCGTAGGTTTGTGACCGCAAGAGTTCCCATTTCTGAATTCGTTTGCTGGTCGTCATGTACAAGCTCGTTCCTAAATCTAGGTACTCTACCACTTTTCTTCTGATATTCTCTATGACTTTACTTACTGTACATGTCAACAACACTAGTGTGTATGTGTGTCGTGAAGTTAAGATATTTCACTATGCTTGCTATCCTCCTCCGCCATAACTAGCTCGTGGTAGGTTTTAGTCAGCTGTGAATTTTTCATAGATAGTTATTGTGTAGTTAAAAGAGTGATCAATGTATCTTACCTCAGTGTCTTTGTATCTATGTTTAAATTTTTTATTGATGCGTCACAGAGGTGCCCCTAAGGCGCCCCTCCCTCACTTGGCTCAATATACGCTTCTAGCATTTTCCTTGACCTTCCATCGCTCTTCCTGTACTCTCTTGTATCCTGTCTTCATTCAAGGCCACCTCACTTCGATTTGTTGTTTGATCCTGTTAGCTTTCTAGTTTAAAAATAAATAGATATCACCTCTTGGCAAAAAAACGTCTTACTCACCATTTCAGGGAAAGGTCACTCTTGAAATAAACCTGTTGAAGTGATGTGTAAAAATATCTGCTGAATGCATGTGTTAATAAACCTTTCAAGCTTACAATTGTAAGCTTAAAGTAGTTGTTTGGTATATTCTAATTGAGTATATTTTCATGTAAAAAGTGTCAGGGAAAGTTGGAAGAGCAAATATCCATAAAAAAATGCAAAAGTTTAATATCAGCGTCGGCTTGTCTCGGGAATAAAAAGACATAAGATATTAAGAATGCAATTATTACGACATTATTTTAAATTTTAAATATGGGATAAATGAACTCTGCTCAAAAATCATTGTACACGGAACATAAATAGTTACAGTTACACGTAGATGACATCAATGTGCCTTAACACTCTATAAACAGTCAAGCAGATGGATGATAGTTGAAGTCAAGCGTAACTCAGGACTGCACAAAGTGTGAACGCAGCAGCCAAACACTTTGTACTCTAGGAGAATCCTTGGGATAACAGCTCAGACCAAGCAAACAGGTAGAAAACAGCACAATAAAACCGCAATTGCCGGTTTGTTAGGTACAGTAATTCCTGAAGAAAAAATGTATCAAGACACTTGATTTAAGTATGTAACCGAAATAAATGATCTTTGAAATTAAACTTTCATTACTTCCTCTATTAATTTATAAAGAAATGCAAGTGGTAACTTAAAAGACAAATTGTGTGAGATTAATTACAAGTCTATAATTACAGCGCAGATGGAATGGAAAGGAAAGCCAATAGGATCATCAATGTTTCCAGCACGAAGATCAGTTGAAGAGCGCCAGGTAGACGGCGCAGAGAACACGTACACGGTGAGCATGTAGCAGAAACGTCAAATTATTATTATTATAATCGAAAAGAAGCGCTAAGCCACAAGGGCCTATACAGAAGAAACATCAAAATTGTTAAGATAATAACCAGAATCCTAGTGGTTTAAAGTATAGAATGTTAACTTGATTATTACACAGTAATGACAACTGGATTATTATCATCCCCACTTCTGAACGAAAATACATAATAACTATTATAGTGTCAAAAAACAACGTTAACTAATTAATAATAATAACTACATAATTAATAATAATATAATAATAATAATTAATAATTAATAATCAATAATAATATATTATAAAAAGCATATGAAGTATATTAATAAAAATTAATTCATATACGAATATTTATCATTATCTACGAAGGCGAGGGATACCATTATTAAGAGGGCAACCTCTTATTTAACGGGTACCTCTTATCGAGGTTAATAATAAGAGGTGCCTGGTTTTTCTGTTTTGTTCATCCTCTTACTTCTCGATTCAGTTTCGCACGTAAGTCGAGAACGCCTCATTCCAATAAGCTTCATATTTTCAACAATTGTGTACAGAAACCAAAGGCTGAAAATTCTCCCATACACATTAACATGTTCACGTTCCCCATGACCACAGTTATGGAAGCTTTCTCCCCATTATCCTCTAATGGGCTAGTAACTTCCAAATCTGGATGGGTGGCCGACGTCAAAACGTTCGGTAAAGGCGTGTGAAAAAACAAGAACGGCACCGTAGGAGAGTGAAATTTCAGGTCTTTGGGTGCAGATTGACGGATTTTGTGAAAAAAATAATACTTTTTAAATTGCCTTAAATAAATTTCATAATGCCTTTCTGAACGGCTTCAATATTTAATTACTGATGCGTTCCATGACTAGATATTTCCTGTTAAGTTTCCTTTGCGTGAGGCGTCAATTTATTGAACGTAGTCTCAAATAGTAAGAAACTGGATTACGATTGAATTCGTGCATAACTGGAGGAATTACTCCTTGATCGGCTTCAATTTTTCCAGCCAATGACGTGGTTTCCTAAACACCAAGATTTCGCTCCATTGGTTGCTATAAGTCTAAAATTACCGATTTTATTGAAATTAATAGTGATTTTAATGTCTTTTCTTCAATTATGTAGCGAAATGGTTTTTTCGATTGACTTCAAAAATATTTATTAGAGTTAATATTGATTTATTGTGAGATTGTCAGAATAAGTACAATTTTGAAATTTTGCTGAAATATTTAAAGAACTTTGAGATTATGTGTGAATCAGATCGAATACTTGAACAATCTGTTCGGCTTCAAAATTCTTGTTAATGGCTTTAATTAGAAAAAAAAAAGCAGTTATATCACTTCTGAACAGTAAATTTCTGGTTTGTCCAATGGTTTTCCATGTAATAAGTAATGAACACCTCTTTTGATCAGCTTGTAACAGTTCTGGAAACTTAATAAGAAAAATTTTTGTTTTAATTTTGAGTTGTAATGGTGTAACTGTTCATATATTGGACAATGTTATCAAATGTTTTAAAAAACTCCAAACAAAATAATTTTACAGGATTTATAGAGAATTTCAAAACAAACCTGCAGCTGCAAATAGAAAAAAAAAAACGAAAAAAATATTTAAAAAATTACGTTTTTTTCTAGCGTTTTTTCAATTTCTGAAGTGAGAGAACTGTTTATAGTGGACGACCTGATGCCGGAGGTCGTTTCCTCAGCTCCAGGATGCTCGAAACATCAAGGTTGTCTTTAATAATTTCAGAACGGCTTAATTCAATCGGCTTCACAATTTAAATTCTGTTAAAAAATGTTTGTAGAGCACATTGACATGATGCAGGTGTTCTGTGTTAAAACGCCCCCTCCCCCCAATTTTATATGGACTTAACGAAATTAATTCCTAGTGGAGATCGCTGTACACAGCTTCTCTGTACTATTGCAGGTATCACAGACACATTGACTAATGTTTGTTATAGGTTATTTATAGATTCATTATATGATCCACATGCTGTGATGGGTGGTAGTGTTGGTGATTGTGGTGGGTGGTGGTGGTGGTAGTGGATATGTTGTTGGTCGGTACTGTAAACATTTGTACATACATACATTATGCATACATATATTACACATGAATCTATCATACAAAAACGTTATAATGCACTTTATTCCCAATCATTTACATACTGCACTTATATACGTATTCAACTTAACTTCAAACAAACAAATAAATGTATAAGCTTACATCTGCTCAAAAATCCACACTACGTACTGAATTCATATGAAAATGCACAAATTATTTACATAAATTTCATCGCAGAAACATACACACACATACAAATTATATATTGATTTATGCACTGGAATGTTATGGTGATGACTTCAGTTATTTCTTTTTACGTGACTTTGTAGGTAGAGGCGACTCGGAATTATAGAACACGGGGATCCCTTTATCGGATACGCATACGACGGAAAAAAAAAACATCTAGTAATAAACAGCATATGGCAGTGTATCATCGGCTGTTTAACCTATATAATGGTTGTAGGGGTTGAGTGTTAGCTTCTAGCTCTGCCTCTCTAAGACCAGCCAACTGCCAGAGTCACTCCCTTTTATCCTCGATGGGTTACTATTCGTTACCTGCTCTTGAAAGTATGCATGGAAAATGCCTCCCCACATCTTCGTGAGAGATGTCATCCTTTCCCTTCCACTCAGAGACTGAGAAAAACCTCTTCATATCTCAGTTTTCCGCCTCTCAAACTGTCTCTGTTATCAGTCTTCCTCCCAGTCCCAGTTATTTCTGTTTCTCCAGTGTAGTAGATTTAATTCCGGTGAAAAGACCCAATTGGAAATAAGTCACTCTGGTTGACTTTTTTGGGTTATCCCAGGTTCTCTATACAACATATTGCTTGCTAATGGTATGATAATTCTATGTGAACGTATTTGTGTATACCTGAATAAACTTGCTTAACTTACTTACTATAGTTAAGCTTGACTCATGGCTATTCCAGAGTTCTGGAACTAATTTTCATTAAATACCTCGGCACTTTTTACTGCTTATTTATACATTTTCTCAGGTGTGGAATTCATATGTTTTTTGCAAACTTCAAGAAGGATCTTACATATATTGTCAAGTTCCTTAAGACTACAATTCATATTTGTTGAGGGACCATTAACTGTAGCCGTGAGTGTGTATGTGTGCGTTGTTGTTGTATGTATGTTATGTGATATATGCATGATGTGTACATATGAAGGTAGGTGTGTAATAACAAATGATAATAATAAATTATCAGACAATGTTTCTGACACTGAAATCTCCTCAGCTGTTCTTGAAGATGATTTTTATGGGTTTGTGCTAAGCGCGCAGTGCTGCCTTTATTTTTAAGTCAAATCTTGAAATACTTTATAAATAATTCGAAGAAAAAGATGCCAGGGAGTCACACACACCACACACACAACACACAACACACTCCACACACACCACCACACACACACATACACCCACACCACCCACAAAACGACTCACGAAAATCGTAATGACACGATTGCAACAAAACCATTTACACGGGACGGGGTTAGAACCCGCGGTTAGAATATCGCGGGTTCTAAACCCCGCCCGTGGAATTTGTTTGGTTTCAACACACAAAATTCCCTTCAGAAAAAAACATCTAACAAAACAATCCGGACTCTGTGTACCCCGACCTTTAAACATTTAAGTCTTGAAAAATAAGTAATGCATGGCTTGGTTGTGCCTTGGACACTTAAATAATTAAAAATTAGGTAGGGCAACAAAGGGTCTCCAGGACACGAACTAAAATTTGTAGCAAAATAGGAACAAAGATGAAATATTTATTGTTTGGTTGCATATTAGTCATTCATGTGGTGGTGAAAATTGTGTATAACGAGAATTTTGTGATTGTATTACAAATATGTTTGTTTATTTTTGCTTCTATCTTCTTCCTTATTCATTCTCAAGCGAATATAAGTAGTTCACTTGCGTAAGTCATTACATTTGTGGTTATATAATGAACAAAACAAGAACAATATTTAAGTCTTTATTAATGAACATGAATATAGCAATATTATCATTTTTAAGGTAATGAACCATGAAGTATAGCAATATTACATTAAGGTACATGAAACCATGAATATAGCAAATAATTACCATTTTATTTAGTAATGAACCATGGAATTTAGCAATATTACATTTAAGGTAATATGAACATGTAATATAGCAATATTACATTTAAGGTAATGAACCAACGAATATTAGCAATATTACATTTTTGTGTAATAGGACCCCATGAATATAGCAATATTGCATTTAAGGTTACATGAACCATGTATATAGCAATTTACATTTAGGTAATGAACCATGAATATAGCAATATTACAACGTTTAAGGTCAATGAACCATGAATATAGCAATATTGCATTAAGGTATGAACCAATGAAAAATATTAGCAATATTACATTTAAGGTAATGAACCATGAACTCTAGCATATATTGCATTTTAAGGTAATGAACCATGAAAATAGCAATAATTGATTTAAGGTAATGAACCATGGAATATAGCAAATATTGCCATTTAAGGTAATGAACCATGATTATTAGCAATATTTGCATTTTAAGGTACATGAAACCACGAATTACGCAATATTACATTTACAGGTAATGACCATGAAAATAGCAAATATTGCATTTAAGGTAATTGACCTCTGAATTATAGCCAATATTGCATTTAAGGTAATCGGAACCATGAAAATAGCAATATTACAATTTAAGGTAATGAACATGAATATAGCAATATTGCTATTTAAGGTAATGACCATTGAATATAGCATATGGGCATTTAAGGTAAATGAACCATTGAATATAGCAATATTGCATTTAAGGTAATGAACCATGAATATAGCAATATTGCATTTAAGGTAATGAACCATGAATATAGCAATATTGCATTTAAGGTAATGAACCATGAATATAGCAATATTGCATTTAAGGTAATGAACCATGAATATAGCAATATTGCATTTAAGGTAATGAACCATGAATATAGCAATTAATGCTTTAAGGTAAAATGAACCATGAATATAGCATATTGCTTTTAAGGTAATGAAACCATGAATATTAAAGCAATATTACATTTAAGGGTAATGGAACCCATGGAAATTATAGCAATATTACATATTAAGGTAATGAACCATGATATAGCAAATATTACATTAAGGTTAAGGAACCATGAATATTAGCAATATTACTTTTAGGTAATGAACATGAATATAGCAATATTACATTTCAGGTAATGAACCATGAATATGCAATATTACAATTTAGTGTAATGTGAACCATGAATATTAGCAATAATGCATTTAAGGTAATGAACCCATGAACATATAGCAATATTGCATTTAAGTAATGAAACCATGAATTATAGCAATATTACATTTAAGTAATGAACCCATGAATATAGCAATAATGCATTTAAGGTTACATATTGAACCATGGGAATATAGCATTATTGCATTTTTAAGGTAATTGAACCATGAATATAGCAATATTACATTTAGGTAATGAACCATGAATATAGCAATTTTTAACATTTAGGTAGAACCCATGAATTAGGAATATTGCATTAAGGTAATGAACCATGAATATAGCAATATTGCATTTATTAAGGTGATAATGAACCATGACACGTAGCAATAAAGTGTCTATGGTGAAAAAAACACAAGACATGTGGCAATTTTGAGGATGTTTAACTCCCGAAAATTTGCACTTCACTCTTCTTTCTTGCAACAGTAAAGAATAAAGTGGTGGTACGACTTATGATCTGTCGTAACTTTAATGTTCCCGGCTCTAAAGGTTGTTAAACCTGTTGTCCTAGGGGTTATAAAATTTACTCTGAAAACACCAAAAAACCTTGGTTGCATGTATCGTATAATAAAATTATTAATTATTATTAGGAAGGAAGGACAAGAACTCACCTATACAAAAAATATAACATCTATTATAATTAGTAACTTCATACAACTTACAATCTAATCAAATCCACCACACTCCAGTTCACATTAACTCATAGCAAACTGCTATCTAATAAGTTAAACCAAAATAAATTAACATTTATGAAAAGGGGGCTCCATAACACCCCCCCCCTTCTGCAGGCTAACAGCCTAACAGTGTGAAACGTTAAATACTCTTCCAAAAAAACACAAGACCCTGCATACTATGGATTTACAAATAAAACTGAGAGCAACTTAAACACAAAACACTAAGGATAACACTTACCAAAATTACTTAACTCAAACTACGCCCAAAACATGATGACTTCACCCTAGTGACCACCGTGTCCGTACTGAACTAACACACCTCTCCTTGCTCTGTCCTGGCCACTGCCAGACTTAAGGAATAAAATGCGTTCGCTTACAGGGAATATACAGCCCACTTCAGTATTCTACACGGGGAAAATGGACATATATGGTGCGTTATTTTTATTATATTTTTTTACAGTACTCTTTAACAAGTGGCAACAAATTCACTTCAGAAGCTCTAAGCCTATCGCATATAACCATCTTAATAGTATAACAATTGATATCTGTCTCTGATAAAATTTTAGTCAGCAGTACAGCGGTTAACAAGAAAGGTTTGGGGAACCATCAGCACCAGTATGAACCCAGATAAAACTCTGATATTTCCATCTAAGAACCCAGGTTTATGGAGGGACTCAATGGGTGTTGTACGCACAGTTTCTCTCAAAAAAAATTAGAAATGAACAGTATAATTTTCAACAAACAACACAATATTAGATTGTTTTATGTTTAATCGAGAAAGAGAAAATTATGAGGCATTAATTCATTTACTGTTTCAGCAAGCATAAGGCGAACTGGATTAATTTTACGTGACTGAGTTAGCGGACAAGGGTAAGAGATGTTAAATAAGGATGGAGAACATGATGGGGAGGGATACCTGGATGAGAAAGGGAAGAGGAAACATAATAAGAATGAAAGATTTCGTCTTGTAGACTGCGGGAGAGGAAGGCAACATCTGTAAACTCAGTGACATTAATCAGGCACGAGCAGACCGTGGGAGGTTGTGTTACACCGGTTGATTATGATCCTTGATGTCCACTTGTGTTATAGTCTTATTGAGATGTTTCTCACCTGTGTTATAGTATTTATTGAGATGATCTCATCGTGTTATAGGTCTTATCTGAGATGTCTATCTGCCTGTGTTAGTCTTACCTGGGATGTCTCACTGTGTTGTAGCCTTTAACTTAGATGTGTCTCAACCTGTGTTATAGTGTTAACGAGATGTGTTCACATGTGTTATAGTCTTACTGGGATGTGTTCACCTGTGTTGTAGCCTTAAACTGAGATGTGTTCTCATCTGTGTTACTTGTTTTAAATGATCTGTCACCTGTGTTATAGTCTTACTGCGATGTCTCTCACCTGTGTTATAGTCTAAATGAGATGTCTAAACTGTGCTGTGTCTCACCTGAGGTGGTGTGGTTACCTGAAGATGTCAAAGTTTACCTGAGATGTTGTGGCTCTCTGAGGTATTGTGGCTTCACCTGAGGTGTTGTGGACTCACAGCGGTGTTGTGGATCACCTCGAGATGTTGTGGCTCACCTGGAGGTGTTGTGGCTCACTGAGATGTTGGGGAGCTCACCTGAGATGTTGTGGCCTCACCTGAGATGTTGTGGCTCACCTGAGGTGTTGTGTTCACTTGAGGTGTTGTTTCTCACTTTTCACCACATTTAATATTGCACTCATGGGCTCTGAAAATTATCAGCGTTAACATCGGACTTCAGGGATCGTCAGGCTACTAACTGTCAGTGCTTCCGGAACCAGTAATTAACACAGAGGTCAAAGTAATGAGATATTATGTTATTCAGTTTTTCCCTTTCCCTGTGTTATCTAATATTCATTACTCAAACAAGCATTCCCTCTTATATATATATATATATATATATATATATATATATTATATATATTGTATATATATTTATATATAAATATATATATATATATATATATACAGTCATTATATTTAAAAAAATTTTGGAATCAATTATCAGAACATTGTTTATAACACACAAGCAGTTTCTCACAAAGGACAGAGTGGCCCAAAAAAAGATGAAAAATTACTATTTACCCACACTCGCTCCATCACTGTCTTGCCAGAGGGGCGCCGATACTACTTCCTTCAGAGTATAGGGGCCATGTACTTCCAGTCTCCAGGCCTCAAGAAGTCCGCTAAACCAGTCTCACCTGAATCCCTTTATAAATTTTACTATTCTACTCGCCAACAGCACTTTACGTCATAAAAACCAGTTGTCTCCACTCTTAAAACGCTCCACACATTTACTGGACAGTCCAAGTTAATTCGAACAAAGAACTTCTTTACCCTCTCCCTCCAACCTTTCCTAGGACGACCCTACGCCCGTCTTCTCTTCCACTGCATATTCATACCCTTCCAAGTCATTCAAATTTCCCCTGTCCTCTCTAATGTCCAGACAAACCTCAACAACCCTTCTTCTTCCCTGTGGATAATACTTTTAATAATCTCACACTCCCAAATTTTCAAGCTACAAAAAATTGTCTGCATAATATTCACATCACAGATTGCCCTGGACATGACATTTCAACTGCCCTCTTCCAGTCTTCTCTTTGCTGCATATTCGCAACCATTCTTCATACTCCAGCGCAAAAGAGCTGTTCAAACATATGTGCCTCGTACACCGCTCACCCTTTTCCTCATTTCGTCAGCTCTGTTTCATCACGTTTTTCATGAACCCATTCGCTGACAATTCACAGCTCCCAATTATCTGGATACATTCACTTCTTCCTTTCCTTCCCTCCAATTCCGTTAGTAGGTATATATTGCTAAATATTTGTTGCCCTAATTCACTTTTGCTCCTTTCCTATGTTCCTTTCAATTTCACCCTTTCACATACCCTACAAATTTGTTCTACCAACCATTTCAACTTCTGGTCAGAGTCTTCCAAAAGCACAGTGTCATTACGAAAAAAGCATCGTGACAATTCACAACTTTGTCTTCGATTCTTAATCTCCCAATCCCTCAACCTCTCCCCAAAACTCCCTATATTCACTTCTCTTTCAAGCTCGTCTATAAAATATATTAAATAACCATTGTGACATAACGCAATCTGTATAATGCGTACTTTAACAAGGAAAAAATTTCCTGTTCTACAATACTGAGCCTCCACTATCCTCGAAAACCTTAACTGCTTTCAATACCCTACCACTATTCCTAACATTTGCACCATCATTCCCTTACCCCCCGTATCACCCTATCATTTGCCTTTTCAAAATTACTCAATACAAAAACACTTCTATCTTTATCTACTGTTCACTTATCATGACTTCTGCTCCTCTGTCTTACCCCACAATTCTTTCAATAATTTCTTCTACGCAGGTAAGTATACCTCAATAGGCTATTAGAGTAAATATTCTATTGGACACTTCTGTTTGTCCCATTTTCCTTTATACAAAGGACCGTTCAAGATCTCTACCAGTACGTATCCTTTCTCTCTTTATAATTTATTAAATAAAACAAGGCATCACTCATTGCAGAAGTATATCTTCATTGCTTCAAAAATTCATCTTTTCAACCAATTAATCCCACCTGCTATTCCCCTTTTCAATTTTAGTTACAGCCTCTCGGCACCTCCCCCAATACTCACACAGTGTTTCTTGTGCTCCTAAATGGTGTTTATGATGTGTGACCTAAGTTTAAGTAGAAGTAGCAAGACATTACTTGTTTCTTACTTGTTATGAGACAGAAAAAAAAGAAAACCAGTAGTATACCCATTATGTAAAACAATTTTGTTTTATCATTTTATTTAAAACATTATAAATTGCAATGGATGTATAAAATATTAAATAACAATCACACTATAGGATCTGACAAGATTACTTAGAATCATACCACAAGTGCAGAAGAAAAATTTGAAACCTAATACAAATAGGAATGTGTAACAAACACGCAAAATACATTATATACCATGTTACTGGGGACACACCTTATACCAAATATGGATAAAATATCTGACACATACACACAACACTATTGGGGGGCAGCCCCCCCCTTAAAAACCCATCTATAAATACATCCACATCATTCGCACACTTGTCACAGCACGTGATCAAACATTAATCATTATGTAACGTTTTATGTAGATATGCAACTTAAAACAACTCTAGCATTTATTCTAAAAACATGACTGACCTCAAACAAAAATAAACATTATACAAATTACACGATCATTATAAATCTTCAACAACTGCAAAAAATTTATACAGCATATGTATAATCTGGAATCTTTTGTTCACAGACGGAATTACTTCAGCAGAATTCCACAGAAAAATTGGTTTTTTAAGGGGGTTAAAAATTTTTATTTTTTTATTAGGGAGAGAAATCCAGGACATTTTTCAAATAATGAATTTGTAATGTGTCTCCGTAAAAGGCTTTATGCAGTGAAGGGGAAAAGTCAAACATACTCACATTTGAAATATTCATTTACAAAATAACTGGACTTTCTTAAACTAACGCTGGTAAATGATACATTCAGTGAAATTTTGTTGGAAGTAATCTCTGAAACATTCTTTAAAACATAACTAATTATTATATCATACACATTATATCTTATTAACCTTAACTAAGCAGTCTTTACGAAAACTAACCAAGCATACCGAAAACTATTACACCGTACGCCCACCTTTACTTATCCAAAAGCATCACTCACGCCCACGTTACCTCAGAAGCCAGGCCTCATTTTACCCCTTAATGATAGCAACGCCCATAAGTCCTGACGCGGAAGCTACGAATATCCCTCCGAAAGGTTAAATGCACCTGTACCAGTGATGTCCTTATTCTCCGTTGGGTCCCATAAAACATCGCTGGCCAGTGTCCTGATTTCTCCCTTACTGGGACACCATGACTGCATAAATCCATGCGTATACACAAAGTCCGTGATAGATAACCCATTGAGTTCTGATACCGGCAACCCTTTCCCTCATCTAAATCAACGCTCCTTAACACACCGCTAATCCCACCTCCACCCACCATACGTAAAACCCTACTCAACCACTCCCCACTGGTTCCAACCTACACAAAAGAAATTACCGCAGTGTGAAAGACAGTGTCAATGTCCCCACACACACAACCAAACTTTCCCACCCTCCTGCACACGCCTATTTGACCACCACTTCTCCAGCATAAATAACCAAAAAAAAAGGCAACAATACCGTGACTGAAACGATACACAAATAACCCGCACATAAAAAGAGAGAAGCTTACGACGACCCGTTTCGGTCCGACTTGGACCATTGGACAAAGTCACACTAACCAGAGGGGGAGCTGGTCGGCTATATATAGAGGCGGAAGAGGTGGTGGTAGTAGTAGTCCGTAGTCTTGTAGTAGAATTAGTAGTAGTAGTAGAAGTAGTAGTAGTAGTAGTAGTAGATAGTACAAGAATTGTATATCAATACCGACAAGATGAATTAAGACACAGCACACACCGGGCATCCCCATCGTAGACGCTTCGCATCCAGGCAGCCACTGGATGGCGAAACGTCCACAACAAAGACAACCAGACGCCGCAACCGACACATGTGTCTTAATTCATCAGTAGTTGTTAGTAGTAGTAGTGTAGAAGTAGGAGAGGTAGTTGTAGTAGTGGGTAGTGAGTAGAATAGAAGTGGGAAATAAGGAAGACGAGAGCCAGTCATATACAAAGGAAGGAGAGCCTGCAAGAGAGCTAGATGCCACATAGGGAGAGCAAAGGCACAGAGAGTGCGTGAAAGGGGAAGGAAGTGGTGTTGATATAAATGAAGAAGGAACAGAAACACGAGAAGTGAGAGAGAAGACAACAGAGGAGAAAGGGAAAGAGGAAGGGGAAGAGGCAGAAGAAAAAAAGAAAAAAAAAAAAAATGAGGATTCAGGTTAAGTCAACCGGGTGTCTGAAGTTGGAGCATTTTACAATGTCGTGGAGAGGAAGGCATTACAGGACGAAAGACAGGGCCTAAGGTTCTTACAGGAAAGTTGTGTATTAGAGAGGATTCAACTAGACGGATTCAACTAGACGTCGTCGTAAGCTTCTCTCTTTTATGTGCGGGTTATTTGTGTATACTTCTCCAGACGGTAATATATTGTGAAGAAATTCAAACATTGCCTTCCCTTTACCATCGCCCTTTCAATCGTAACCCTTTTAAACGGCCCCATATATCACTCAACGCATACATCGGATATATACCTTCCACTTTAGCAATCACCTCCCTACCACCCACTTGAGCCAGTCTTCCTATCTTAACTGCGTGGGTCACGTGCATTAAATTAATAACCTCAACATTCCCTCACGCACATCTGGACATTTTCTACCCTTCAACCAACGCTCGCAAATCCCTTCGGACCCATGCCAATCCTTGTCCGCTGCAGCCCTACCCTCCCTCAAATAACTGTGTTTAACATACATGCCCAACATCCTTTGAGCTAACGCCATTACCCAGTCCTCCCCGGCATGCGGAAGAAACACATCTCATCGATAACCAGTCACATCCCGAACCCAAATATATCGATATACACGCTTCAGCAGGACGCTTCTCATAGCACGGATTCAATGGATATATACCTACCACATGCCACAGCTTACAATACAAAAGCACATTCACCACAATAGCACGCTGATGTAACGTCAGTCCTCCTGTACGCAATCCCGCCAATCTACCCAGAACCCTATCCACAGCTTCTCTCGAGTTCACCTCCCTCGCCTCCTGAAGGTTTCCCATATGAACAACCCCACACACCTTAATTTGACACACCAGGGGCCAGCCTTCTTCCTGTCCTAGATCCCCACCCATGCCATCCCCCACCCTCATAAGCATAGACTTTTCCCTATTAACCGTCATCCCTGTTGCCCTTCCAAAACGTTCCACCAATTCACCTACCTTTCGTAAGTCCTGTGACCTCCTAAATAGAACCGTGGTATCATCCACATAACCCACGATCCCTGGTTCCACCGCCACTTCATCTCTCTTCACTCTATGTAAAACAATTACAGGCTTCCGTTTCACATAACTTAGGCAAGACAGTAGTACCTCCCTGTGTGGTTGCTGTCTCCAAACCTAATACATATATATTATATATATATATATTTATTATATATATATATTAAATATATATATATATATATATATTATATATATTTTATATAATATATATATATATATATATATATATATTGGACCCCCGACTTACGATTAGCTCCCAACTCGAACAATTATGTAAGTGTATTTTTGGGGGTCTGATACAGACTAATCTAATTTACAATATTCCTTAAGGGAGCAAATTCATTCGGTAACGGCACGCGAACAGCCTTCTGGAACGAATTAACATCGTTAGTCGAGGGTCCATATATATATATATATATATATATATATATATATATATATATATATATATATATATAATATATATATATATATATATATATTAATATATATATATATATATATAACATATATATATATATATATATATATATATATATATATATATATATATATATATATATATATGTCGTGCCGAATAGACAGAACTTGCCATCTTGGCTTAAATAGCAACGCTCATCTTGCCATATAGGACAAGGGAAAATTTGTGTATGCAGTAATATCGCCAAAATCATTCTGAACCTAACGAAAAAAATAAATTTGACTGTGTTTGTTTAGTACTAAATTATTGTAAACGTATTTAAAATATATTTAGTTGGGTTAGGCTAAAATAATTTGCTCTTGTTATAATAAGGTTAGGTAAGTTTTCTAAGATTCTTTTGGTGCAAAATTAAAAATTTTTACATTAACATTAATGAAAAAAATATATCTTTAAACATATAAGAGAAAATTTTAGAAAAGACTTAATTTTAAATGAGTTCTTGCTAACTGACCAGTTTTACATATTCAGCACGACATATATATATATATATATATATATATATATATATATATATATATATATTATATATATATATATATATGTGTGTGTGTGTGTGTGTGTGTGTGTGTGTGTGTGTGTGTGTGTGTGTGTGTGTGTGTGTGTGTGTGTGTGTGTGTGTGTGGAAAAACTTTATAAAGCTGGGATGTTTGAATGTGTGTGAATGTAGTGCAGATGATTAGGAAAAGATCAATGCCAATGTTTGTGAATGAAAAGAAGTTGGATGTCCTAACTCTAAGAAGAAAAAAATGAAAAAGGCAAGGAAATTTTTGGTTTGGAGAAATAAAAATTTGGGTAAGGATTTTGAGCTAAGGAAAAGGGGAGTAAAAAAGTTGAAAAGGGTAAGTTTGGAAGGAAATGAGGCAATATGAATGCGTTATAACACGAGCTTATTCTCACGCAGGCGCGTATCAATAGATTAACTGCTGCGCATACGGGCCGCCTGGCAAACCTACGGATAGGGCGTTTCGATACCTTCAGTAAAGGATTCGTTTAAGATCTGTATACCATCTACCCGTCAGGCCCTTACTGAGTATGCAGCACCAGTTTGGAATCCCCACCTAGTCAAGCGTCAAGAAAATTAGAGAATAGTGACAAAGGTTTGCACACAAGACTAGTCCAGGTTCTACGGGGATTGTCCTATGAAGAAAAGGTTTGAGGGGAAATCGCCTGACGACACTGCGAGGACATGGAGGGGTCAGGGGAGACATGATAACGACTTATAAAAATACTGGCGGCATAGTCGAGGTGGGACAAGACGCGGATGTTTCGAGAAGATGGGACAAACAGGCTCAAGTGGTCACAATGGAAGTGAAGTAATTTTTCAGATGAATTCAAAGGGATGGTAGGAAGTATTGCTTCTGTCATAGAGTGTCAGGCCGTGGGAATAGCATAGAAGAAAGTGATGTAAGTTGGAATGGCAGGCTTAACCATACATAGTTTTAAGCTCGAGGTTATGGATAAGTAGAGCTCATGGGCAGAGGAGACGAAGAGGACCTAGTAGCAATCAAGCGAAGAGGCGGTGGCCAGGAGCTGTGACTCGGTCCCAGCAAACCACAAATAGAGTGAGTACACACAAACAACACACACACACACACACCATACACACACACACCCACACCACAACACAACAACACTCACATCACACACAACACACGCACGGCACACAACAACACACACGGCACGCACCACACACACCACACACACGCACGCAACACACACACACACACACACAACACCACACCACACCACGCACGCACACGCAACGCCTTCCAGCTGAGGCTTGGAAGGCAGAGAGAGAGAGAGAGAGGCGAGGGCTGACCTCAGGGAAACTGAGAAAAAGGGAGTCATCCGGGGGCCCAACGGAGGGATTCCTGGACCACAAGACCTGGGGAAGGCGAGAGGTGGGGGGGGGGACCTTTAAAGGACGAAACCACTGGCCCTTTCCACGTGGCAAAGGTCTGGTAACTCAGGTGGAGACTCTGAGGCTGGTGTCAGGTGGTCTCGCAAATAATGTTATTTGTTATTTATTATTATTACTATTCATAATTCAAGATTTGGATTTCATCCGATTTGGATTCCAAAAGGCTCGACCTCAAAACAGTAGCTATTGTGGTCTCTTCCCCATCCAGGCCTCCCTGACAGTAGCCACGGTGATGTTATTCCATCCCAGCTCCCTGACAGTAGCAAACGTGACGGGGTTATTCCCACTCCTGCCTACCTGGACAGTACCACGTGATGTTATTCCACTCCCAGCGTTACTGCCTGACAGTGCGCCACGTGGCGTTATTCCCAACTCCAGCTCCCTGACAGTAGCCACCGGTGATGTTATTCCCACTCCAGCTCCCGGACAGTAGCCACGGTGATGTTATTCCACTCCAGGCCACGCCCTGACCAGTAGCCCACGGTGAGTTATTTCTCCACTCCAAGCCTCCTGAACAGGTAGCCAACGCGGCGTTATTCCCACATCCAGCTCCTTGGGACAGTAGCCACGGTGATGTTACACGCCCATCCAACTGTGCCAGCTACGCACCAATCCTCAGACTCCACTGCCCTCAGCTTCTCCTCGACAGTACAGCCCGATGGCGTTGCTGATCATTCCCATCCTCCCTCCCCCCTCGCCCTACACGTAAGCCCACCTGTTTCTGTACAAACCCAACCGTCTCACACTGCAAGAAACTGTGTCAAAACTGTAATGTGTCTGACAAATAATTGGCAGGAGGAAGTGTATCCTTCTTTAAATCGCTGGTAGTGAAAGAAAAAGCTGGGGCCCAAAGGCAAGTTGAGGCCAAGATTGGTGACCAGCTAGCAGCACTTCTACAAGAAGGAGCAGAGCAGAAATTTCATTCAATTACAGGAACCTGTGTCACTCCTGTCAATCACTGGCAAGATCCCTGGAGACTGCAAATGACTGAGGTTTTTCGCTACCTCTTTGTGACCGGTCAATACAGTCGCCAGAAAAAGATATACTCTGTCCATGATCAATTGTTAACCTTCTCGCTACGTGAACCAGAGACTAAATGAAAACTGGTGTAGTAGCACTGGTTATTGCTGGTGCTTTCGACCAGTATGGCACCAGGGGAACTTCTTGCTAAAATGCAAGCATGGGAATTGCAGGTCTACTCCCCCCCAACTGTATCACCTTAGTGATTACCTTCAAGGTAGATCTCTCACCGTTAGTTTATTCAGTGCGGACCATCTGCATATACAGATGGACTGGCCACAATAACTTTTACTTATTCCAAGAGAGGGGGGATATGCCAGCTGCTTGACTTTAGGATACATCACACCAGCCTATACAAAAACTATATCATCTTGGGAAAATCGATGGTACAAGTAACATTTGCTCACTGAGAAACCAAGAAATGTTATTGTCTCATAGGCACCATGATGGTAATCGCTCGAGCAGTCGTTTTAAGTATGAAGTGTTTTTACCGGGGGAAGAGGGAGTTGATATCCTTGGGGTTGAAATTTCGACTCCAAATGACCATGAAGAAAACCACGTTTCTAAAACCTGGCAATACAAGGCGGCCCTGGAGATTACTTCACACTTCGCATGTATCTCGCTGTCTGCCTTCAAGTAGAGGTTGTAAGATTATGTACGAAGGCAAAGTTACGTCCACACCCTGAGTATGCTCCACTTTCTTGGATAGCTCTGCCCTCCATCTCATCTGCAATTCTTGATAGAATGAGAACAAAGCAAGTGTTCCTCATCTATCGCCTGGAAAACCATCCTGAGACTAGAGGCGTTATTTCAGGCAGCGCCTTCAACCAACAGGAGGGAAATGTGGGCGGCCTTATTTGTTAATTGTTTTAGCCAACATTGTTAAAGCAATCATAAATTGGCTCCACTCAGAGGAGAGAGAGCGAGCTTCTTCAATCACTAGACAGTAGAAAGCAGCATACTTCACCTCTGTGCATCCACTACATCTGAGATTAATTTATTTCTTTGGTGACTCTTAGTCCTGCATTAAATATTCGTACAAGCATTTATATCAACGAAATAAGTCAGCTGATCAGTTGAAAATTGCTGGTCCACGATGACGCCAAATTTCATTTTGTTCCCTACTTGCATGGTTTCATAAAAACATATGGCGACAAGGGGCGTTTTAAATGAGCTTATTTAGGTAACAGCTCTTAGCTTGTCAATGAAGGTGGACTCATTAACTTGTCAATAGTTGTGTCCAGGTAAAGTTAGGATCCTTAACTTGTCAATAGCTGTCAGTAAGTTAGGACTCCTTCAACTTGTCAATAAAAGTTAGGAATCCTTTAACTTGTCATAAAGTTAGGGAAGTCCCTTAACCTAAACCTTGTCATACCTTGTGTAAAATGAGAGAAATAAAAAGAGGATGTCAACCTAGTTTTTGACTGAGGTTCTGAACAAGTGCGGGCGTAGTGGTTGGTGGGGAGGACAAAGAAATGCTACAAGTAAGCGGGAAGCGGTTATAGGTAGGGATTTGGTGTAAGTTTCGAGTGCCAAGTGTAAAAATGACAATCAGCTTATTTGTTAATTTGAACTTATGTATAAAAAGCGGTTTGTGTTAATAGGTAATCATATTTTAAGTATAAGTGGGATAAAGAAATAAAACAAGATATAAAAATCGGGCATAATGACTGTACTTTATTAGACTATGTTTTGGCACTTTGTCTTCTGTGTTTCGTACTAGTGCTGGTCTTCTATGTTATTGTACTCTGTGCTGGTCTTCTGTGTTAATTGTTACTGTACTGGTCTTCTGTGTTATTGTGACTGTGCTGGTTCTTCTGTGTTCATTTGTACTGTATCTGGTCTTCTGTGTTATTGTACTGTGCTGGGGTCTTCCTATGTTATTGTACTGTACTGGGTCTTCTGTGTTTATTGTTCTGTAACTGGTCTCTGTGTTATTGTACTCTGTTGTGGTTTCTATGTTATGTACTGTATGGTCTTCTGTGTTATTGTACTGTATCTGGTCTTCTGTGTTATTGTATCTGTACTGGGTTCTATGTTATTGTACTCTGTGCTGGTCTTCTGTGTTTTGTAATTACTGGTCTTCTGGTTATTGTACTGTATGGTCTTCTGAGTTATTGTACGGTAATGATCTTCTGTGTTACTTGTACTGTTACCGGTCTTGTGTTCAGATTTACTTGTTACTGGTCTTTCGTGTATTGTATTGTACTGGTCTTCCTGTGTTATTGCACTGGACTTGGTCTTGTGTTTACGTTGTACTGCCACGGTTCTTGTGTTTTTTGTACTGCGTACTTGTTCTTCTGTTTGTTTCTGTACTGTTATGGTCTTCTGTGTTATTGTATTGTACTGGTCTCTGTGTTATTGTACTGTAACTGGTCTTCTGTGTTTATTGTTATGTTCTGGTCTTCTGCTGTTAATTGTACTGTTAACGGTCTATTCTGTGTTATGTACTGTACTGGTCTTCTGTGTTATTTGTATTGTATGGTCTTGGGTTATTGTACTTGTTTACTGTCTTCTGTGTTATTGTACTGTTACTGGTCTTCTGTGTTATTGTATTGTATGATCTCTGTGTTAGTGTACTGTACTGGTCTTGTGTTTCTTGTATGACACTGGTTTCTGTGTTATTGTAATCGTACTTTCTCTTCTGTGTTATTGTACTGTACTAGGTTTTCTGTGTTAGTGTTACTGTTACTGGTCTTTCGTGGTACTGTTTACTGTACTGGTCTTGTGTTATTGTAACTGTACTGGTTTTCTCTGTTATGGTTTTGTATGGTCTTCTGTGTTATTGTACTGTACTTGTTTCGTTTGTTATTTGTACTGTACTGGTCTTGTGTTATTGTACTGCGCTGGTCTTGTTGTTATTGTTCTGTATGGTCTTCTGATGTTATTGTTTACTGTACTGGTCTTCTGTGTTTATTTGTATTGTTACTTGTCTTCTTGGTTATTGTACAGTACTGGTCTTTGTGTTATAGTACTGTACTGTGTCTTTTGTGTTATGGTTTTTGTTAACTGGTCTTCTGTGTTATTGTTTACTGTACTGGTTCTTTTTTATTGTACTGTAATTGGTCCTCTGTTGTTATGGTATTGTACCTGGTCGTCTAATGGTTATTGTACTTTATTGGTTCTTCTGTGATTATGGTACTGTTACTGGTCTTCTGTGCTATTTGTACTGTACTAGTCTTCTGTGTTTGTGAAACTGTTACTGGTTCTTCTGAGTGATTGTAGTGTACTGGTCTTCTGTGTTATTGTACTGTACTGGTCTCTGTGTTTATGGTATGGTACCTTGTCTCTGTGTTTATTGTTGTGTATGGTCTTCGGTGTTATGTACTGTTACTGGTCTCTGTGTTATTGTATCTGTTCTGGTCTTCTGTGTTATTGTACTGTACGGGTCTTCTGTGTTATTTAGACTGTTTACAGGTCTTCTGTGTTATATTGTTTACTGTACTGGGTCTTGTGTGTTAATTGAACTCTGTATGTCTTCTGTGTTATTGTACTGTACTGGTCTGTGTCTGTGTTCTTGTACTGTACTGGATCTTGTGTGGTTATTGTACTGTACTTGTCTTTCTGCGGTATTGTACTGTTCTGGTCTTCGAGTTATTGTACTGTATTAGGTCTTTCTGTGTTTTATTGTACTGTACTGGTCTTGTTGTGTTTATTGTACTGTACTGGTCTTCTGAGTTATTGTACTTGTACTGGTCTTCTGTGTTATTGTACCTGTACTGGGTCTTCTGTGTTTATTTGTACTGTACCGGTCTTCTGTGTTATTGTACTGTATGGTCTTCTGTGTTATTGTACTGTACTGGTCTTGTCTGTTATTGTATGTACTGGTCTTTTTTTTTTCCCTTGGTGTTATTGTACCGTTTACTGGTCTTCTGTGTTATTTGTGACTGTTCTGGTCTTCTGTGTTATTGTAGTGTACTGGGTCCTTCTGTGTTATTGTACTGTATGTCTTCTGTGTTATTGTACTGTACTGCGTCTTATGTGTTATTGTAGTGTACTGGTCTTCTGTGTTATTGTTCTGTCTGGTATCTCTGTGTTATTCGTACTGTTCTGGTTCATTCTGTGGTTTATTGTAGTGTAACTGGTTTCTGTGGTATTGTACTGTACTGGGGTCTTCTGTGTTATTGTACTGGAATGGTATTCTGTGTTATTGTAACTGTAATGGGTCTTGTCTGTTATTGTTACTGTATGGTACTTCTGTGTTTATTGTTGTGTTATGGTCTTTCTGTGTTATTGTACTGTACTGGTCTTCTTGTTGTTATTGTTACTGTTTACTGGTCTTCTGTGTTAGTGGTACTGTTATGGTTCTTGTCTGTTATTGTACTTACTGGTGTTTCTGTGTTATGTAGTGTAATGGTCTTCTTGTGGTTATTGTACTGTACTGGGTTTTCTTTGTTATTGTAGTGTATGGTCTTCTGTGTTATTGTGTGTATGGTCTTCGGTGTTATTGTTTACTGTAACTGGTTCTTTCCTGTGTTATTGTTACTTGTACTGGTCTCTTCTGTGTTATTTGTTTATTTCTGGTCTTAGTTTGGTATTGTTACTGTACTGGTACTTCAGGATGTTATTGTAGTGTTAATGGTCTTCGGTGTTATTGTAATGTACTGGTCTTCTGTGTTATTTACTGTACTGGTCTTTCTAGTGTTTTGTAATGTACTGTCTTCAGTGTTATTGTACTGTACTGGTCTTGTCTGTTATTGTTACTGTACTGGTCTTCTGTGATATTGTACACTGATATGGTCTTGTCTGTTATTGTACTGTACTGGTTTCTGTGTTATTGTGACTGTACTGGTTTTCGGTGCTTATTGTACTAGTACTGTCTTGTCGTTATTGTACTGTACTGGTTCTTCTGTGTTTGTTATTGTACTGTACTGGTCTTCTGTGTTATGTACTGTACTGGTTCTTGTCTGTTATTGACTGTACTGGTCTTCTGGTTGGTATTGTACTGTTACTGTCTTCTGTTTTTTATTGTACTGTACTGGTTTGTCTGTTATTTGTACTGTATGGGTCTTCTGTGTATTGTACTGTCATGGTCTTCTGTTGTTATTTGTACCTGTTACTTGGTCTTGGTTTGTTATTGTTACTGTATGGTCTTCTGTGTATTGTACGTACTGAGTTCTTTCAGTGTTATTGTACTGTACTGGTATTGTCTGTTTTTGTACTGTACTGGGCTTCTGTGTTATTGTACTGTACTGGTCTTCTGTGGTATTGTACTGTTACTTGTTCTTGTCTGTTATTGTACTGTACATGGTTCTTCTGTGTTATTGTACTGTACTGGTCTGTCTGTTATTGTACTGTACTGGTCCGTCTGTGTTATTGTACTGTTATGGGCTTCTGTGTTATTGTACTGTACTGGGTCTTCTGTGTTGATTGTTATGTTACTGTCTATGTCTGTTGTTTGTACTGATACTGGTCTCTGTTGTTATTGTACTGTACGGTCTTGTCTGTTATTGTACTGTATGTTTTCTGTTGTTATTTTGTAACTGTATGGTTCATTCTGTGTTACTGTACTGTACTGGGTCTAGTCTTGTTATTTGTACTGTTAAATGGTCTTCTGTGTTGTGTACTGTAATGGTCTTCTGTGTTATTGTTCTGTACTGGTTTTGTCTGTTATTGTACTGTACTGTCTTCTGTGTTTATTGTCTGTACTTAGGTCTTTCTGTGTTATAGTACTGTACTTGGTCTTGTTTGTTATTGTACTTGTTACTGGTCTTTCTGTGTTATTGTTTCTGTACTGGTCTTGACATATCTGTTGTATTGTTACTGTAACTGGTCTCTGTGTTAATTGTACTGTACTACGGCGTCTTCTGTGTTATTGTCTGTACTGTTCTTGTCTGTTATTGTACTGTTATACTGGTCTTCTGTGTTATTGTACGGTAATGGTCCTGTATGTTATTGTACTGTAGCTGGTCTTCTGTGTTATTGTACTGGACTGGTCTTCTGTTGTTATTAGTACTGTTAATGGTCTTCTGTGTTATTGTTACTGTATGGTTCCTGTATGTTATTGTTAACTGTACTTGGTCTTCTGTGTTATTGTTACTGTACTGGTATTGTTCTGTTATTGTACCTGTACTCGGTCTTCTGTGTTATTGTACTGTACTCGGTCTTTCTGTGTTATTTGTACGTTCTGGTCTTCTGTGTTATTATTACTGGTATGGTCGTCTCTGTGTTATTGTACTGTTACTGTCTTGTCTGTTATTGTACTGTACTGGTTTTTCTGTGTTACTTGTTACTGTTTTTACTGGTCTTTGTCTGTTATTTGTACTTTATGGTATTCTGGTGTTACTTGTTCGTTTGTTATGGTCTTCTGTGTTATTGTTACTGTTAATGGTCTTCTGTGTTTTTTGTACAGTTACTGGTCTTGTTCTGTTATTTGTACTGTAGGTTCTCTGTGTTAATTGTAGTGTACTGGTCTTTCTGTGTTATTGTACTGTTTAATGGGTCTTCTGTGATATTGTACTTGCACTGGTCTTCTGTGTTGTTGCTACGTATACTGGGTTTCTGGGTTTATTGTACTGTACTGGTTCTTTGGTTTATTATTACTGTACTGGTCTTTGTGTTGATTGTACCTGTACTGGTTCTTCATGTGTTTTATACTGTACTGGTCTTCTGTGTTATTGTACTCTCATTGGGTTTATGTGTTTATTGATACTCTACTGGTCTTCTGTGTTATTGTTACTGTACTGGTCTTGTGTTGTTTTGTACTGTACTGGTTCTTGGTGTGTTATTGTTCTTGTACTGGGTATTCTGTGTTATTGTTACTGTACTGGTTCTTGTCTGTTTATTGTTACTGTACTGGTTTCTGTGTTATTTTTTCTGTACTGGTCTCTTCTGTGTTATTGTACTGTACTGGTATTCTGTGTTATTGTACTGTATTGGTCTTGTTTGTTATTGTACTGTACTGGTCTTCTGTGTTAATTATACTGTACTGGTCTTCTGTGTTATTGTTTACTGTAGTGGTCCTTCTGTGTTACTTGTACTGTACTGATCTTGTCTGTTACTTGTAATGTACTGGGCTTCTGTGTTATTGTACTACCTGGGTTCTTGTCGTAGATTATTGTACTGTTATGGGGTCTTGTGTGTTATTGTTTACCTTACTGGTCTTTCTGTGATATTGTATCTACTGGTCTTCTGTGTTATTCGTATGTACTGGTCTTCTGTGTTATTGTACCTGTACTGGTCTTGGTCTGTTATTGTACCTGTACTGGTCTTCGGGGTTATTGTTTACTTGTAATGGTTTCTGTGTTATTGTACATGTACTGCGACTTCGGTGTTTATTGCTACTGTTACTGGTCTTGTTGTTATTGTAACTGTACTGGTCTTCTGTGTTATTGTACTGTACTGGTCTTCTGCGTTTTGTTCTAGTAACTGTACTATGCTGTTTCATGCGTTTACATGCTGTTTTATTTTTTATTGTACTTATTAGGTGTCAACTATAGGGCTTTTTTTATGGTTAAACTGTCCTGTTGTATTTGTTACTTTTTTGGTTTTGTTTATTACTTTCATACCAAGGCTGACTTTGAGGTCATCTTGTACGTAAAATCGAACCGCTGCCTTAAGTCCTTGTACCACTGAGTTCTGAAGCTCTGTTCCAACAGTTACCTATTTAGAGGTTTCTTCAAAACAGTCTTTTGATAACAACGTCCATAGTATTCTCCAATATTCCTCCTGACTATTTACCACTTGAATCCTACCCAACAGAAAATCTAAGAAAATGAATCCTGCTAAAAGTCTTAGAAGACTATTTACCAAAAAGGTTAAATACCAGTGTATTAATCTCTGGTGTTATCAGGGGACAGACTTTATGCACATCACAACACATACGATGGTGGTTGAAAAACACATGGACACAGAGCAGGACTTTCCACACTGTGAAACTAACTTCTTCATTCAAAGTTGCCTTTTCCCACAATTGTGGCCCTTTTTTCATCACTTAACTACTTTGTGCTTATATATCTTGAAACATAGTGCAACACAGCATTCAGTTGTGCCATATATCTCTGGCACATAGTGCTACTCCCACAACATCAGTGTGCAATTTAATCTCTGCAAAAATAGATGAACACTCAAACATTCTGTGTGCCATATTTCTCTTGCAAACATTTTTAGTACACCACAACATGCAATTGTGGTCTTATATCTCTGCAAAAACATAGTGCACCACAACATTCAGTGTTGCCATATAATCTCTTTGGCAACAATAGTGCACCACAAAACATTCTCAGTGTGCCATATTTCTCTGAAACATAGGTGCACCACAACATCAGTGTGTAATAGGTGTTAACACCACATACATCACAGTTCATAAACCAACAGTATCGGAGGGACATTAACAAAATGTTATGTACTTTGTTGCCAGGTTCTGTCGGCAACACACCAGGTCGTATTGGCCAGCCGTTGTGGAAATACACAAGTCGTACTGGCCAGGTTGTGGCACACACAGTCGTTATTGGCCCAGGTTGTGGAAATACACAGTCGTACTGGCCAGGTTGTGGCGAGCAACAGTCGTACTGGCAAGATTGATGGCAACACCAGTCGTACTGGCCAGGTTTGGCACAGCACACGTTGTACTGGGCCAGGTTTGTGGCAGCACAGTCCGTACTTGGCCAGGTATGGGGCAAATCACACAGTCGTACTGGCCAGGTTCGTTGCAGCACAGTCGTACTGGCCAGATTTGAGGCTACACACGCAGTCGTTTACTAGGCGTAAGGTTTGTGGCAGCACACAGGTCGTTTCTGGCCAGGTTTTTGGCCGCCACACAGTCGAACTGGCCAGGTTGTCGGCAGGGCACACAGTCGTATGGCCAGATTTGTGGCAGCACACATTCGTACTGCCAGGTTGTGGCAAGCACACAGTCGTTATGGCCAGATTGTGGTAGCACACCAGTCGTTACTGCCCAGGGTTGTATTTTTTGGGCACACAGTCGTACTGGCAGGGTTGTGCTAGCCACAGTCGTACTGGCCAGGTTGTGGCTGCACACAAGTTCGTTTACTGGCCAGTTGTGGCAGCACAAAGGTCGTACTGGCAGGTTTTGTGGCAGCCACACGTTCTGTTACTGGCAGGTTTAGGCCAAGACACAACAGTCGTACTGGCCAGGTTTTGTTGGCATGGCAACAGTCGTACTGGCCAGGTTGTGGTGCACCACAGTCGTATCGTTTACTGGGCCAGGGTTGTGGGCAGCCACAGTCGTACTGGCCAGATTGGGCAGCTCACAGTCATTACTGGCCGGTTTGTGGCCAGCACCACAGTCGTTATGGCCAGTTTTTGTGGCAACACACAGTCGTACTGGCCAGCCGTTGTTGGCAAACACACCAGTCGCTTACTGGCAGGTTGTGCAAGCACACAGTCGTAGCTGCAGGGTTGTGGGCAGGCACACAGTCGACTGGTCAAGTTGTTCCGCGCAAAACAACACAGTCGTACTGGCAGGTTGTGGCTCAGTAGCCAAACAGTCGTTCTGGTAGGTTGTGGCACACTACAGTCGTACTGGCCTGGTGTATGTGGCAAACACTACAGTGTACTTGGCCACGTTGTGGCAACACACAGTCGTTATTGGTCAAGTTGTGGCAACGCACATTACGTTACTGGTTCAGGTTGCTGGCAACAACACAGGTCGATAAATGGTCCAGGTTGTGGGGGCAACACCACAGTCGTACTGGCCAGGTTGTGCAAAACACATTCGTACTGGCCAACGTTGTGCAACACCACAGTCGTACTGGCCAGGTTGTGGCAAACAACACAGTCGTAAGGGCCAGGTCTGTTGTGCAGCCCACAGTCGTACTGGCCAGGTCTTGTGCAACACACAGTCTACTGGCCAGGTTGTAGGCAACACACAGCGTACTGGCCGGTTTTGTGGCAGGCACACCAGTCGTCTGGCCAGAGTCTGGTGCAGCACACTGTCGTATTGGCCAGGTTGTGGCAAAACACACAGTCGTATGACCAGGGTTGTGGCAACCACACAAGGTGGTCACTGGCATGAGTTTGTGGCAACAAACAGTCGTTACTGGCCAGGTTGAGGTATGTGGTCTCAAACACACAGTCGTACTGGCCAGGTTGTGGCAAACACAGTGGTACTGGCCAGGTTGTGGCAACACACAGTCGTTACTGGCAGTGTTTGAAGCAACAAACAGTCGTACTGGGTCCAAGGTAGTCGGCAACTCACAGTCGTAACTGGCCAGGTTGTGGCAACACCACAGATTTCGTACTGGGCCCCAGCGTCATGTGGCAACACACAGTCGTACTGGCCAGGTTTGTAGCCAACACACAGTGGTTATGGCAGGTTGTGGCAGCACACAGTCGTACTGGCCCTAGTTGTGCAAAACACACAGTCGTACTGCCAGTTGTGCAACAAAACAGTCGTACTGGCCAGTTGTGGCAAAAACACACATGTCGTACTGGCCAGGTCTGTTGCAGCACACAGTTCCGTTACTGGCCAGGTTGTGGGCAAACATCACCACAGAGTCGTATGGCCAGGTGTTTGGCTGGCCAACCACACCCACTCGCGTTATGGCCAGCGTTGTGGCAGCCACACAGTCTGTAACTGGCTCAAGGTTTGTGGCAATCCCACAGCCGCACGTAATGGCCAGTCCCCCCTGTCCCGGCCCCAAACACCAGTCGTTACTGGGGCCCAGGTTGTGGCAACACACGTCGCTCTCACTGGCCCCAGGTTGATGGCAGCACTCAGGTCGTAACGCGCGCACAGGTTGTGGCAAAAACACCAGTCGCTACCTGGGCCCCACCGGTTCCTCGTCTCGGCAAATAACACAGTGTTGGCAGGTCCCCCCCCCCCCCACCCCACCCTGCTGACCCCCCCCCTGGGCCCAGCCACACAGCTCGCTCCATGTCCAGCCCGCCTGTCCCCCCCCCCCCGGAACACACCATGTCCCCCCCCCCCCCCCCCCCCCCCCCCCCCCCCCCGTACCTGGGCCGCGTTGTTGGCAAGGCACACCCAAGTCGGACTGGCAGGTTGTGGCAGCAACACAGTCGTTAATGGCAGGTTGGTGGCATAACACACAGTACGTATGCCAGGTTTTGTGGCAGCAACCAGTTCCGTTACTGGCAGGTTGTGGCAACACACAGTGTATGGCCAGGTTGGCTCGCCGCACCGCCCCACCCCCCTCACTCGGCGTACTGGCCTGGTTGTGGCAGTCACCACCCAAAATTCTTATTATCAACAGATCGGCAATCATACCAAGTTGACAGTTTTTTATTCTCATTCAGCGTGAAAGTTTTTGTTTTGTTATCTGTGACGGTGAATGTTTTTTAGTTATTAATTAAGAGGTGAGAGAAGGCATATAATGTGAAAAACTGACTTATTTAATAATTAATTCTACTTAAACAAAAGTGTTTATTAAGATGGATTATATAAGAAATATCTTCTTTGTCTATAACACAAGTCTTTTAAGTTTTGTCAATTCTTTACATTTTTACTTATTGTTCCCAAAATATTCTCGGACAAACAAAACTTATTTGTTCAACTCGCGCATTTCCAGTTTCTTAAGATATCTGAATATTGTTATTCAGGAATTTTTTCTTAATTCTCCTTACAGTATAACAGTATTGTTTAATTGAAAAAACAACTGGTGACGGAGAGTAGCACATGTGTCTACGAGAAACGTGTTACCACATGTATGTATTATGTGTGTTGGTAGTAGAGTGTATGTTTTGTAGTGATGTATATGGGTTTACTATTATGTATATTTGTGTGGTTGGTAGTAGGTGTTTGTATTGAGTGTATATGTTGTACTTATTATGTATTTATGTATGTTGTTGTGATAGTAGAGTGTTTGTAGTGATGTATATGTGCTACATTATATGCTATAAATCGTGTGTTGGTAGTCAGAGTGTTTGTAGTGTGATGTTTTGTGTACACATGTATGTATATATGTGTGTTGGTAAGTAGTGTGTTTGTAGTCGATGTATATGTGTACAACATGTATGTATATATGTGTGTTGGTAGCTAGTGATGTATATGTGTACTAACATGTATGTATATTATGTGTGGTTGGTAGTTTAAGAGTGTTTGCTAGTGATGTTTATGTGTTACACATGTATGTATAATATGTGTGTTCGTAGTAGTGTGTTTGTGGTGATGTACTATGTGTAACTAACACATTGTATGTATATATGTGTCGA
This sequence comes from Cherax quadricarinatus, assembly GCF_026875155.1. Taxonomy (NCBI): domain Eukaryota; kingdom Metazoa; phylum Arthropoda; class Malacostraca; order Decapoda; family Parastacidae; genus Cherax; species Cherax quadricarinatus. The sequence goes on along the minus strand of NC_069474.1, from coordinate 29,040,740 downwards.
GTTGGGTGTTGAGTGTTGCTTAGTGATGTATACTGTTGTTACACATGTATGTATTTATGTGTGTTCGGTAGTCTTGTTGTGGGTTGGTTAGTGATTTATATGTGTACACATGTATGTAATATATGTGTGTTCGTACTTAGTAGTGATGTTTTGTTGTGATGTATATGGTACACATGTATGTATTTATGGTGTGTTAGGTAGTAGTGTGTGTGTAGTGGAGGTATATGTGTAGATGAAAGTGTAAGTTAAAATCAGAAAAACTTGTATGATCTACATCACATAATAAACATGAGCACAGTTCGGTAGTATCTAGCGGTCAGCTGGGCGGGAGGACCTATGCTGTCAGCCTGGACTGACCTTGCTGTCAGTCTGGAGACTGTTGAAAATACCAGGTAAAGTTTAGTCAGAATATGATTCTTGAGAGGTGATGATAAAAGATAATATTGATAACACAGAAGAGTGACCGTTGAGAAAGTGAAGGTTAATCTGGGATCATGTGTAATACACTGAAATACTGAAAACGTAACCAACACTTAATATAAAGCAAAAAGACTGCACTTGCTGTATTTATACTTGTGTGAAAGATATGAAGAGATGTTAAGTAGAGTTACAAATGTATTAATCTTAGGTAATGTTATGGTAAGCTATAGTATTGAATTAAGTATATTATGCAAGTAAAGGCGGTTAACAAAGATTGTCCCAAAATATGGAGTCGTGATATTGTTGCTTGTTGTCCACTTGTGACTCGTACGAGAAGTGTTGTCGTCGGCTGTACTTTGCGTAGAGATAATATATTATAAAGCAAGCCATCATGTGATCAAATGGTAGTGTAATACACAACATTTATTAAAAATTATTATGTTAAAACTCTGTATATAGCATCAAAAGTTAACGATAGACCTCGAAAGCTGTTGTACAGGCACTCAGGGGAGGAAGGAAAACAACAGTCAAGGGACCTAGGTAATCAGGATGAGGAAGAGTGATGGGAATTCACAAGAAATCGAACGAGAGGTGTTGTCAGGGGGCTCAACACAAGATTAATGCTGGTATTTACAGTCGGGAAAACCAGTAGGACTCCAACGAAAATCAGAACAGGGGGCCAACCTGCAAGTTGCTGGTATGATACTGTGGAAATATATCCAAGGAGAGTGTGAAGAAGACTGCTTATGCGAACTTGACAACTTCAAAGGCGGGTATTGGGGTCTAGGACAACATCTCTCCATGGGTCCTTAAAAAGAGGGAGCAGAAATTATTGTGTGAGGCCCAATTAACAAAGATTCTTCACAACATTCATTGAAATGGGCAACTCCCTGTAGGGTATGGAAAAAATGGCAAATGTAGTCCAAATTTTTTAAAAAAAAAGGAGACAGGAAGACATGAGGCACTATTAACTACAGACCTGTTAATCACTAACGTGTATTTAGTATGCAAAGGTCATGGAGGGCAAGTCATCACGTAGAGGGAGAGTTGTTGGGGGTTACCTTGAAAGTAAAAAGTGTATAATTGACAACCAGCACTGTTCAGGGAAGGAAATCCTGTGTAACAAACCTACTAGAGTTTATGGTCAGTTCGGTGGAACAGAAGTATAAGACAAGGAGAGCGGGGGTTGGATCGACTGCTATTATTGGGACTTGCAGGAAAAGCCTTCGACAACAGTCCTCACAAGAGGATTACTGCAAATAGCTAGAGACCAGGGCCACACATTACAGGAAAGGCACTGCAATGGATTCAGAGGGAATATCTGACAGGGAGGGCAACAAAAACGAGTCTTTGTGTACGTCGACGAGGTGTCAGGAGTGGGCGCCTTTGACAAGCTGGGTTCCACAGGGGTCAAGTCCTAGGACCTGTGCTGTTCTTGGTATATTGTGAACGACATTAACGGAAGGGATAGACTCAAGAAAGTGTCCTTTGTTTGCAAGATGACCTGTGATGTTAAATGAGGAAGAATCAGAATACAACTCGGGACAAGGGTCCAGGGCAGGGACTATGCCAAAGAGACCGGGGAGACAGATGCTACAAGCTGGTCCACGGCAACTGGCTCCCTTGAATTTTAACCCTGCCCAACAATGAAAAGCTCATGAAGATTGGGGAACGAGGGCAAAGAAGACGCCGACCACAATAAAGTTTAGAAGCCAACAGAATGCAAAGCTCACTCAAGGTAAAAAAGATTTCTGGGGTGTGTGAGTTATAACACGAGCTTATTCTCACGCAGGCGCGTATCAATAGATTAACTGCTGCGCATACGGGCCGCCTGGCAAACCTACGGATAGGGCGTTTCGATACCTTCAGTAAAGGATTCGTTTAAGATCTGTATACCATCTACCCGTCAGGCCCTTACTGAGTATGCAGCACCAGTTTGGAATCCCCACCTAGTCAAGCGTCAAGAAAATTAGAGAATAGTGACAAAGGTTTGCACACAAGACTAGTCCAGGTTCTACGGGGATTGTCCTATGAAGAAAAGGTTTGAGGGGAAATCGCCTGACGACACTGCGAGGACATGGAGGGGTCAGGGGAGACATGATAACGACTTATAAAAATACTGGCGGCATAGTCGAGGTGGGACAAGACGCGGATGTTTCGAGAAGATGGGACAAACAGGCTCAAGTGGTCACAATGGAAGTGAAGTAATTTTTCAGATGAATTCAAAGGGATGGTAGGAAGTATTGCTTCTGTCATAGAGTGTCAGGCCGTGGGAATAGCATAGAAGAAAGTGATGTAAGTTGGAATGGCAGGCTTAACCATACATAGTTTTAAGCTCGAGGTTATGGATAAGTAGAGCTCATGGGCAGAGGAGACGAAGAGGACCTAGTAGCAATCAAGCGAAGAGGCGGTGGCCAGGAGCTGTGACTCGGTCCCAGCAAACCACAAATAGAGTGAGTACACACAAACAACACACACACACACACACCATACACACACACACCCACACCACAACACAACAACACTCACATCACACACAACACACGCACGGCACACAACAACACACACGGCACGCACCACACACACCACACACACGCACGCAACACACACACACACACACACAACACCACACCACACCACGCACGCACACGCAACGCCTTCCAGCTGAGGCTTGGAAGGCAGAGAGAGAGAGAGAGAGGCGAGGGCTGACCTCAGGGAAACTGAGAAAAAGGGAGTCATCCGGGGGCCCAACGGAGGGATTCCTGGACCACAAGACCTGGGGAAGGCGAGAGGTGGGGGGGGGGACCTTTAAAGGACGAAACCACTGGCCCTTTCCACGTGGCAAAGGTCTGGTAACTCAGGTGGAGACTCTGAGGCTGGTGTCAGGTGGTCGCAAATAATTTTATTGTTATTTATTATTATTACTATTCATAATTCAAGATTTGGATTCATGATTTGGATTCAAAAGCGTCGACCTCAACAGTAGCTATTGTGGTCTTATTCCCACTCCAGCCTCCCTGACAGTAGCCACGGTGATGTTATTCCCACTCCAGCCTCCCTGACAGTAGCCACGGTGATGTTATTCCCACTCCAGCCTCCCTGACAGTAGCCACGGTGATGTTATTCCCACTCCAGCGTCCCTGACAGTAGCCACGGTGGCGTTATTCCCACTCCAGCCTCCCTGACAGTAGCCACGGTGATGTTATTCCCACTCCAGCCTCCCTGACAGTAGCCACGGTGATGTTATTCCCACTCCAGCCTCCCTGACAGTAGCCACGGTGATGTTATTCCCACTCCAGCCTCCCTGACAGTAGCCACGGTGGCGTTATTCCCACTCCAGCCTCCTTGACAGTAGCCACGGTGATGTTTCTCCCACTCCAACCTCCGTGACAGTAGCCATGGTGGTGTTATTCCCACTCCAGTTTCCCTGACAGTAGCCACGGTGATGTTATTCCCACTCCTCCCTCCCTGACAGTAGCCACTGTGATGTTATTCCCATTCCAGTCTCCCTGACAGTAGCCACGGTGATGTTATTCCCACTCCAGCCTCCCTGACAGTAGCCACGGTGATGTTATTCCCACTCCAGCCTCCCTGACAGTAGCCACGGTGGTGTTATTCCCACTCCAGCCTCCCTGACAGTAGCCACGGTGATGTTATTCCCACTCCAGCCTCCCTGACAGTAGCCACGGTGATTTATTCCCACTCCAGCCTCCCTGACAGTAGCCACGGTGATGTTATTCCCACTCCAGCCTCCCTGACAGTAGCCACGGTGATGTTATTCCCACTCCAGCCTCCCTGACAGTAGCCACGGTGGTGTTACTGAGTTGTACTCTTCTGTGTTACTGTACTGTACTCTTCTGTGTTTCTTTGCTTACTCTTCTGTTATTGTACTCTTCTGTGTTACTGTACTGTACTGATCTTCTGTGTTACTGTACTGATCTTCTGTGTTACTACTGTACTGATCTTCTGTGCTACTGTACTGTACTGATCTTCTATGTTACTGTACTGTACTGATCTTCTGTGTTACTGTACTGTACTGATCTTTTGTGTTACTTTACTGATCTTTTGTGTTACTGTACTGATGTGTGTTACTGTGCTGTACTGTTCTTGTATGTTACTGTACTGATCTTGTGTTACTTTACTCTGACAAGTGTTGAAGACTGAGCACATCTGTTTCTAACTCTCAGTCAGTTAGTATATATTTTGATAGAATTACCGACAATATGTAAAGTAAAAGGACACAAATGCAACTAATGTGACATTTTATTGTGGCAATTTTATTGTGACATTTTATTGTGACATTTTATTGTTTCGCTCTCCAGGAGCTTTGTCAAGCCGTTTACAAACAGTACGTGGACACAGATGGTATATATAGGAGTAGTCATGATTTTACAGAGCGGGTTGTATCCGGAAAAGGCATGGGGCTGGGGGTCCCTTCCGGTTTAGGCCTTTCCACTGGGCGGTGTATCCGGTCTAGGACCAGCAGCTGGAGGGTCACCTTTTACACCTAGGTGTTATTTCCCGGTTTTGGACCATGACCTCCCCCTCGAGACAAACCTCACCCTTGACCCCCCAACCAATACCCCCACCCACCACGACCCCCCGCCTCGCGACCCACCATCGCGCCGCGCGCCCGCGCGCCCGCCCCGCGCGCCCGCCCGCGCGCCCGCCCGCCGCCCCGCGCGCCTTCGCGCGCCCCCGCCCCCCCCGCGCCTCCGCGCACCTTCTGCTGCGCCTTCTGCAGCGTCATCCGGATCGCCCCCGCGCCTCGAATTTTTTTCCGATTTTTTTTCGAATTTTTTTTGAATTTTCCCATTTTCTTGTGCTCTCCATCTCCCTCGGATCAAGTTTTTAAGGTTCCCCCTCTCACTTTCCCCCCAGGGGAAACCCATCACCACTCCAACACCACCTACTACACCCCTGGCTCCTACGTCGTGATGGAACCGTCGGGGTTAAAACAGCTCTAGGAGATATACGGAATGAATAAGGAAGGAAGTTTTAGGGGTGATGTGTATGTCTTAGTTGGAGGTGAATGTCTTGATTTGGTGTGTATGTCTCATGTCTTAAATTTCCAATTGAAATGTATAATATGTGGGTGTTTGTGTATTATTTTTTTGTGATAGTGATATGTTATAGTGCTCATGTTATGTTATAGATGTTGGTGGAAGTGTTTGGGGTATTTTTGTGTATGTCTTATTTTTGTGCGAATGTTTAAAAAATAAGTGTTTTCAGTGATCATAGTAGTTTTGAGATGCATGATCTTAGATTTTTTTTTGGTGATCTTGGTGTTAGTGTTGATAGATGACGGTAAAACATGATAGGGAAATTTTGGTGATCGTGTTTTTTTTTGTGAATAATTTTTAAAAATGTGTTTTTTTTCTGTGATCTTGGTGTTGGGGATCTAAAAATCTGGTAATCGTTTTGGATATAGTGTTCTTAGATAATGTGGGTACAAAAGGTTGAAAAAAGGGGGGGTTTAAAGGTGTGATTTTTAACCAACCACCAAGTAACACAATGGGAGTGGGGACGTCACTGGAGGTGAGCTCGTCGGTCCTGTGGGGTTTGAGACATCGTGTGTTGGTGGAAATTTGAGGTGAGTGCGCTTAGATATTGTCAAATATGATTTTTTTTTTTTTGTGTGTGTGTGTGTGTGTGTGTGTGTGTGAATGTTTATAAAAATGATTGTTTTCTGTGATATTAGTGATTTTGAGGTAAGTGAACATGGGTGATTGTATTTGGTGTTTGTCTTATTATTGTGTGTATAAGATATGTTTTCAGTTGATGGTGATCATGTACTAAGTGTTTGCGTATTAGGGTTTTTGTTCATGCTTTTTTTTTATGCGCCAAATGGGGAGGGAGTTCTTGGTTATAGTGATTTGAGGGGATTTCTATAAAAAGGATGTTAGATGGTGATGTTAAACTTAGTTTCTGGTGATTTTGACGGTGATTTGGGAGTATTCAGTGGTGATTTGGTAGTAATCAGTTTGTGTTTTTTGGGAGTATTCGGAGGTGTTTGATGGTGTTTTTTTTGAAGGTGTTCAAATGATGTGCAGAGCATTTTTTGAAGAAGATCAGTGGTGTTCAGAGTTGGTTCAAAGTTAGTCAGTGTTTAGGTTAGGTTAGGATAGGTTAGGTTAGGATAAGTTAGGTTAGGTTAGCTTAGGATAAGTTAGGTTAGGTTAGGTTAGGTTAGGTTAGGATAGGTTAGGTTAGGTTAGGTTGGGACAGGTTGGAAAAGGTTAGGTTAGGTTAGGTTAGGCTCGGTAGGTTAGGTAAGGTTAGGTTAGGTTAAGTTAGGTAGTATTCGAGGTGTTTGATGGAGTTAGGTTAGGTAGGATAGGTTAGGTTAGGGTTTGGATAGAGGTGTTTGATGGAGTTAGGTTGGTTAGGTTAGGTTAGGTTAGGTTAGGATAGAGGTGATTGATGGAGTTAGGTTAGGTTCGGTTAGGTGAGGTTAGGTTAGGTTAGGAATTAGGTTAGGTTAGGTTAGGTTAGGATAGACAGTTGGTCTGGAAAGAGATGATTTTCTACCTTGGATGTTACCCGCATTACAGGCGCCTGTCTGTCCTGAGTTGACGCAGGTGTTATGTTCTACCTCGGGTGTGAAGCGCATTACACCATGTGTTGGGGTGACCCACAATGAGTCTCTCAGAGCGAGGACAGTGCTTCTATTCGGAAATCGAGTAAATATTTCTACCATTGAGTGTGTTTTACCAACAAGAAAATAATGTTCGATTTTACGATAAAGTTTTCAAAACTAATTTGGAAATATCCCCAAAAAAGGAGTCGTCAAAGTAATTCTGGAGTACTCTAATGTATTTTGGAAGTGTTCCAATATTTTAGGTTAGGTTAGAAGGTTCGGCTAGGTTAGGTTTTGGTAAGGTTAAGATAGGTTAGTTAGGTTAGGTTAGGGTAGGTTAGGTTAGGTTAGGTTAAGTTAGGTTAGGCTAGGTTAGGTTAGGTAAGGTTAGGTTAGGGTAGGGTTTGGTTAGGTTAGGTTAGGTTGGTTAAGTTTTGGATAGGTTAGGCTAGGTTTTAGGTTAGGTTAGATAATTTAGGTAAGGTTTGGTTAGGTTAGGCTAGGTTAGGATAAGTTAGGTTAGGTTAGGTTAGGGTTAGGTTAGGTTAGGTTATGTTAGGATAAGTTAGGTTAGGTTAGGCTAGGTTAGGGATGTGTGTGTGTGTGTGTGTCTTGGTGTGTGTGGGGATGTGGGGTGTGGGTGATGTGGATGTGGGTGTTGTTGTCGAACTAGAGATACCGAAAGACGTTATAAGTGGGTTGTTTTTGTGACTTTTTCTGATGTAGTGTGGCCCCTTATTAACTTTAATGAACTAAAAGGGTTAAAACGAGAAAAAAAATGGGGGGGTGGGGTGTTGTGACTTTTGATGAAATTAGATAAAACGAGAAAAATTGTGGTGTTGTGGGTTGTGGGTGTTGTGGGGTGTGGGTGTTGATCTTAGTTTATGGTGATTTTGGTGGTGTTTTGAGTGTATTCAGTGGTGTTTTAGTATTCAGTGGTGTATTTGGGAGTACTCAAATGGTGTTTTTGGAAGTGTTTCAGTGTTGTTTGGAAATGTTCAAAGGTGTTCAAAGGTGTTTTGAGTGTGTTCAAATGTTGTTTTTTTTGAAGGTGCTCAAGGGTGTTCAAGGGTGTTTTGAAGGTGTTCGAATGATTATGAGAGTGTTTTGAATGTGTTCAAAGGTGTTTTGAAGGTGTTCAAAGGTGTTTTGAAGGTGTTGAAGGGTGTTTTGAGTGTGTTCAAGGGTGTTTGAAGGTGTTGAAGGGTGTTTTGATTGAATTCAGCGGTGTTTTAGTAGTAATCAGTGGTGTAATTGGGAGTACTCAAATTGTGTTTTTTGGAAGTGTTTCAGTGTTGATTGGAAATGTTCAAAGGTGTTTTTGAAAAGTGTTCAAGAGTGTTTTGAAGGTTTTAAAAGGGTGTTTAAAGGTGTTGAAGGGTGTTTTGATTGAATCAGTGGTGTTTTAAGTAACAGTGGTTAATTGGGAGTACTCAAATAGTGTTTTGGAAATGTTAAAGGGTTTTAAAGGGTGTTCAAGAGTGTTTGAAGGGTTCGGGGTGTTTGAAGTGTTGAAGGGGTTTTGATTGAATTCAGCGGTGTTTTGTGTAATCAGGGGTGAAATTTGGGGAGTACTCAAATAGTGTTTTTTGGAATGTTCAAAGGTGTTCAAAGGTTTTTGAAGGTGTTGAAGGGGTGTTTTGATTGAATTCGGGGTTTTAGTATTTTCATGGTGTAATTGGGAGTACTAAAAATTGTTTTTTTTTTTGGAAGTGTTTCATGGTGTTTTTGGTGGTGTTTTGAGTGCATTCAGTGTGTTTAGTATTCGGGGTGTATTGGAGTAAAAAATGGGTTTTTGGAAGTTTTTTCTGTTTTTTTTGAAGGTTTTTAAAAGGTTTAAAGGGTTTTTTTTAAAAGGGTTGAAGGGGTTTTGATTGAATTCAGGGGGTTTTTTTAGTAGTATTAGTGGGTTTTTGGAGTATCAAATGGTTTTTTGGAAGTGTTCGTGTTTTTTGGAAATTTTCAAAGGTGTTCAAAGGTGTTTTGAAGGTGTTAAAGGGTGTTTGAAGGTGTTGAAGGGTTGTTTTTGATTAAATTCAGGGGTGTTTTTAGTATTTCAGTGGTGAAATTTGGGAGTACTCAAATTGTGTTTTTTGGAATTGTTTCAGGGTTTTTTGGGGGTTTTTTGAGTTATTCATGGTGTTTTAGTTTTCAGTGGTGTAGGGGGAGTACCAAAGGTGTTTTTGGAAGTTTTTCAGTGTTTTTTGGAAATGTTAAAAAAGGTTTCAAAGGTTTTTTAGTGTGTTCAAAGTTTTTTTTTTTGAGGTGATCAAGGGTGTTAAAGGGTTTTTTTGAAGGTTTAAAAGGTGTTTTGGGTTATTCAAAGGTTTTTTGAAGGTGTTCAAGGGTTTTATTGAGATTCAAAGGTGTTTTGAGTGTGTACAAATGATTATGAAGATTAAAAGGTGTTAAAATATGTGCAAGGTTTTATAAGGTGTTCGGGGAGTATTCAGAGGTGATTTTGGGGTTTCGAATGATTTTTTGGATATTTCAGTGTTGTTTGGAAAAATGTATAAAGTTTTTTTGTAGTATTCAAAATGTTTAAGAGAGGTTTTAAAGGTGTTTCAAAGTAAAATGCTATTAATTCGAAAATATGTAAAATTGGACAGGAATTTATCAAAAGGGGTTTAAGGTTTTGGGGTACTTTCTGAGTCGTATCCCTTATTAATTTTTAATGAACAAAAGGGTTAAAACGAGAAAAATTGGGGGTTTGAGTGAAAATTTGAGGTGGGGGTTGGGAGTGTAGGGTTTGGGAGGGTGGGTAAAAGGGTGACAAGATTAACCTGGTGGGCGGGGTCCTTTTTAGTTTATTTAACTTAATGAGAGGGAAAACGACGTCACTGACCCCGAGTAAACACCCCCATTAGACCTGTAGTAACATGCCCCAAGGAGGAGTTCATTTGAATGCTTACCCCCATGGGGGGAATCCAAAAATTTGGGTAATATCGAGAAATTTGGGATGGGGGGGGGGGGGAAAAAAGGAGGGGTCCCCAAAAAAATTTGACCAAAGGGGAAGGGAAAATTTTTCGAAAACCCCCATGGGGGGAAACCAAAAAAACTTGATCCGAGGAGATGGAGACATTGTTTTCGGGAAATTTTGAGGAGGGGGTGAAAGTGAGGGGGAACCTTAAAAACTTGATCCAGGAATGGAGACACAAGAAAAAAAATTTAAAAAAAAAATTCGAAACCCCATGGGGGGGGAATCCAAAAACCTGGACCCAAAGGGAGATCAAAAAAAAAAAACGGGGGCCGGGGGGCGATCCGGCGACGCTGCAAAAGGGCGCAGCAAAGGGTGCGGGGGCCCGGGGGGGGGCGGGCGCGCGAAGGGCCCCGGGGGCGGCGGGGGGCCCCGGGGGGCGGCCCGGGGGCGGGCGCGCGGGCGCGCGGCGCATGGTGGGGGTCGCGAGGGGGGGGGTCTGGTGGTGGGGGTATTGGTTGGGGGGTCAAGGGGGGAGGTATTCGAGGGCGGGTCATGGTCAAAACCGAAGAAACACCTAGGTGTGAAAAGGGTGCCCCCCCAGCTGCGGGTCCAGAGGGATACACCGCCCAGGGAAGGCCAAACCGGAAGGACGCCCCAGCCCATGCTTTTTTCCCCGGAAAGGGGACCCCCAGCCGCTTTTTTGTACTTATGGGTTTTAGAGTGAGGTGTGATTGCAGGTGGTTGTATAGTAATAAAATTTTGAGGGGGTGTAGTAGTAGTAATATAATATTGTGGGTGGTAGTGTAGTAATATAATTTTGAGGGGGAGTAGTAGTAGAAATTAATTTTGAGGTGGTAGTATAGTAGTAAATATATTGAGGTGGTGGGTTTGTAGAATAAATATTGTGGGTGGAAAGTTAGTAGTAATAAAATATTGCAGGTGGTTTGTAGTAGTAATATAATATTGTAGGTGGTTATTAATTAATATTGCAGGTGAAAGTAGTAGTAGTAATATAATATTGCAGGTGGTAGTAGTAGTGTAACAAAATATTGTAGGGGGTATAGTGTAGTAAAAAAATTTTGCAGGGGGTAGTAGTAGTAGAAATAAATATTGATGGTAGAAGTGTAGAAATATAATTTGCAGGGGGGGTTAATAGTAAATAAAATTGTAGGTGGTATAGTGTAAAAAATATAAATTTAGGTGGTAGTATGTAAATAAAAATTTTGCAGGGGTATATAGTATAATAAAATATTGCAGGTGGTAGTATATTGTAATATAATATTGCGGTGGTAGTATATGAATATAATTTTGAGGTGGTAGTATATTTGTAAATATATTGCAGGTGGTAGTTATTTATATAAATTGCAGGGGGAAAAGTAGTGTGTAATAAATATTGCAGGGGGGTAGTAGTAGTAATATAATATTGCAGGGGTAGTAGTAGTTGTAATATAATTGCAGGTGTAGTTTATAGTAATATAATATTGCAGGGGTTTGTAGTAGTTTAATATAATATTGCAGGGGGTAGTAGATAGTAATATAATATTCAGGTGGTAGGTATAATATAATATTGCGGGTGGTGTAGTTTTTTGTAATAAATATTGCGGTGGATAGTAGTATAATTTAAAATTTGCGGGTGGTGTAGTAGTAAATTAATTTTGCAGGGGGTAAGTAGTGTAATAAAAATTTTGCGGTGGAGTATAGTAGTAAAAAAATAGGTAGAACTTTAAACTTGAAATTTAGCTTTTTTATCCTTTTACCATGTGAAATTTTAAATTTGTCCTATCCCTTTTTGCCCCACTCAAGCCTAAATATATCCCTGTTCAAAGTACAGTTTGTAACGGTTGACAAAGCTCCTGGGACGAAACGTTCCACAATAAAACGTCCATTATTGCACTTGTTCCTTTTCTTTACCATTCTTAACCTGAACGTTTTCAAGTGGATCTGTCTTGTCCTAATTTTTCTCTTATTTACTGAAAAACCCTTTTAGTTTCCCGGTTCATTGCGACTTTAATTTCATAATTTCTTTTGACTTTTCTTATCCGTTTTTTAAAAATTTCTCTTTTTAATTGAATATACTGATTTTTTAGTCCCCTTCTGCCTTTTTTATTCTCCGTAGGTCTCTCTTTTGACCTACCAGATATTTTAATCGTTTTTTTTTTCCATTACGTAATTGTTTTTTATCTAATTTCCCTATTTTGGAAACCCTTTGGGGACCTTTGAGTGGGTCTCTGGTCCTTTTTCTATTTAAAGCTTTTTGAATTCAAAGAATTTCAATTTTAACGCTCGTGTCGGAACCGGGAAAAAAAAATTTTGTGAATTTTGCCTTGCAATTTCCCACAGTTTTCCACACAAACATCCACAACACCCCCAAGTGTTCCACTACAAACATCCCAACACCACAGTGTTCCATACAAACACCACAAATCCACAGTTTCCACTAAAACACCACAACATCCACATGTTACTCTGAAATATCCAAACACCCTTTGTTACGCTAGAAACTTTCACAACACCACAGTGTTACGCTAGAAACACCACAAACCCCGGACCTAGGAACATCCTCAACATTCACAGCTTTCCTAGAAAATCCACAACTTTCACAGTTTTCGCTAGAAAACATCCGAAAACTTTCACAGTGTTCTGCAAAAACTCCACAACATTCCAATGTTCTGCTAAAACACCCCACAACATTCCCTTCTGCTAGAAACATCCACACATTCACATTTTCTGCAAAAAACATCCACAACATTCAATGTTCGCTAGAAACTCCGAAAACATTCACAGTGTTCTGCTAGAAACTCCACAACATTCACAGTTTCGCTGGACATCCACAACATTAACATGTTCTGCAAACATCCACAACATTCACATGTTACCTAGAAACACCACAACACCCACATTGTTACGCTAATAACACCACAACCCACAGTGTTACCTAGGAACATCCACAACATTCCATGTCTGCTAGAAACATCCAAAACATTCAAGTGTTCTGCTAAGACACCCACAACATTAACATTTTCTGCAGAAACATCCCCAACTTACATTTTACACTAAAACATCCCAACCCCACAGTGTTACGCTAAAAACATCCACAACCCCCAAGGTTGCAAAACATCCACAACTCCCAGCGTTACTTTAGAAACACCCATAAATTCCAGTGTTCACTAGAAACATCCACAACTTCACGGCTACCTAAAACATCCAAAACATTCACATTTTTTCCGGGAATATCCACAACTTCACAGTTTTTCGCTAAAACACCCACAACTCCGCGTTTTAAAGCTAGAAAATCCACAAACCACGTGTTACCAAAACACCACAACCTCCACAGTATTTACCCTAGAAACATCCAAAACATTCACAGTGTTACGCAGAAACACCAAAACCTCCACAGATTAGCTAAAACACCCAAACATCCACAGTATTCGCTAGAAACACCAAAACATTCACAGTGTTCCGCGGGGTTTTCCACAACATTCCATGCTACCTAAAAACGCCCAAGCACCACATTTACGCAAAAACATCCACAACCTCTAGAGTATTACCTAGAAACTTCCACAAATTCACAGTGTTACGCTAGAAAAATCCACAACTTTCACAGTTTTCCCGCGAATTCCACAACATCCACAGTGTTCCTGGGAAACTCCAAAACATTCACAGTGTTACGCTAGAAACACTTAAATGTTGTGGATGTTTTTTCCCCAGGCTCCCCCAGAATTACCCCCCCCCTTCCCCTTTCCCCACCCCCCAAGGTCCCTCCCCTTTTTTCCCAGGTCCATGTGTCCAGGAGTCCTGGGGCCCCCAGATGTTTCCCCCCCCCCCTTTTTTCCCAGGGTCTGCCTTAGCAACCACATCTCCTTTTCCCCCGGGACCCCGCCTCGGATACCCCCCCTTCCCCTTCCCCCCACTTCCCCAAAGTGCCCCGCCTTTCCCAGGTCCATTTGCCCGGGGAGCCCATCCGTGTCCCCCAATGTTCCCCCTTCCCCACTTTCCCAGGGTCTCCCTTAGCAACCATACTCCTTCTTCCCCAGGATTCCCCTCGGGTTTTTCCCCCCCCCCTTCCCCTTCCCCATTTCCCCAAGGTGCCTCCCCTTTTCCCGGGTCCATTTTCCGGGGAGTCCACCCGGCCCCCAATGTTCTCCCTTCCCCCATTTTCCCAGGGTTCCTTAGAACCAGTATCCCTTCTTTCCCGGGGGATCCGCCTGGATTTTCCCCCCCCCCCCTTCCCCCACTTCCCCAAGGGTTCGCCTTTCCCGGGTCCAGGGCCGGGGGAACCATCCGTGCCCCCTTGATGTTCACCCTTCCTACTTCCCGGGTCTGCCTAGAAAACCATATCTCCTTCTCTCCCAGGTCCGCCTCAGAATTCCCCCCCCCCCATTCCCCACTTCCCCAAGGTGCTTCTCCTTCCCCCGATCCATGTGTCCGGATCCACCCTGTCCCCTCAGATTTTCTCCCTTCCCCACTTTCCCAGGGTCTGCCTTAGAAACCAGTATCCCTTTTTTTCCCGGGAGTCCGCCCAGATATTCCCCTTTCCCCTTCCCCCCCTTCCCCCAAGGTGCTCTCCCCTTTTCCCCCAGGTCCTTGTCCGGGTCCGTTCTTCTCCCAGATTTCCCCCTTTCCCCATTTTCCCCAGGGTCGCCTTAGCAACCAGATCTCCTTTTTCCCAGGAGCCCCCCTCGGATTTTCCCCCCCCCCCATCCCTTCCCCACTTCCCAAGGTGCTCCGCCTTTTCCCCAGGTCCTGTGTCCGGGAGTCCATCCGTGCCCTCGATTTTCCCCCTTCCCCCACTTTCCCAGGGTTGCCTTAGCAACCAGCACCCCCTTTTTTCCCGGGACCCGCTCGGATTTCCCCCCTTCCCTTCCCCACCCCCCAAGGTCCCCCTTTTCCCAGGCCCCAGGGGCCGGGGGAGTCCACCGTGCCCCCCCTCAGAGTTCCCCTTCCCATTTTCCCCAGGGTCTCCCCTTACAACCAGTTCTCCTTCTTTCCCCAGGAGTCCAAACGGGTTTCCCCCCCCCCCCATTTTCCCCAAGGGTGCCTCGCCTTTCCCAGGCCCATGTGCCCGGGGAGCCCACCGGTCCCCTCAATTTCTCCCTCCCCCCACTTTCCCGTTCTGCCTTAGAAACCCAGTATCTCCTTCTTTCCCAGGAGTCCCCCCGGGAAATTTTCCCCCCCCCCTTTACCCTTCTCCAAGGGGGCTCCCCCTTTTCCCCAGGCCAGTGTCCGGGAGTCCATCCTGTCCCTCAGATGTTTTTCCCTTCCCCATTTCCCAGGGTCCCCTTAGCAAACCGTATCTCCTTCTTTCCCAGGAGTCCGCCACGGATTTTCCCCCCCCCCCCTTACCCACCCCCCAAGGTGCTCTCGCCTTTCCCAGGTCCATGTGCCCGGGGAGTCCATCCGTGTCCCCCCAGATTTCTCCCCCCCTTTTTTCCCAGGGTCGCCTTAGCTCCAGTATCCCCCTTTTTTTCCCGGGAGTCCGAATCGGATTTTCCCCCCTTCCCCCCTTCCCCCACTCCCCCCCGCTCTCGCCTTTCCCAGGTCCAGTTCCGAAGTCCATCCGTGCCCCCTCAGTGTTCTCCCTTCCCCACTTTCCCCGGGGCGGGCCTTAGAAACCAGTATCTCCTTCTTTCCCAGGGGTCCCCTCAGATATTCCCCCTCCTTCCCCCTTTCCCCCAAGGGCTCTCGCCTTTTCCCCAGGCCCCGGTCCAGAATTTCCCGTGTCCCCCGATTTCTCCTTTCTCCATTTTCCCAGGGCTGCCTTAGCAACCATATCTTTTCTTTCCGGGAGTCCCCTAAATTTTTCCCCCCCCCCTCTTCCCAAGGGTGCTTTGCCTTTCCCAGGTCCATGTGTCCAGGATCCATCCGTGTCCCTCAGAGTTCCCTTTCCCCCACTTTCCCAGTTTCGCCTTGAAACCATTCTCCTTTTTTCCCCCAGGTCCGGGACCCAAAATCCTCGTCCGCCTCAGATATTCCCCCTTCCTCACTTCACAAGGTATCCTTGCCTTTCCCGGTCCTGTGTCCGGAATCCTCCGGGGGCCCCCCGATGTCTCCCCTTCCCACTTCCCTTAATATTTTCCCGGGCCTCAGCCTTCCCGGTTATTTTCCCGAAGTCACTCGCCCCCCTCCGTGTCTAGCCGATGAAACGGGGCCTTTTTTAAAATGTCTACGGTAGAGACGCCAGGTGGGGGGGAAAACAGGAGGGGACACACAGAAACTGCGTCCTGTAAATACACCCACCAAGACAGCTAGACGTAGTTTACTGACGGGCCAAACTACCGTCCCCTTCGGCCACCAAGGCCTGGTCCTCAGTGAAATTTTTGGGAAATTTATTTATATTTTACAATTTTTCTACATTAAAAAAAGATTTTTTACTTAATTTTCAGTTCAAGTGTTTTGTAATGTTTTGTGTGTGTTTAGAGTGCTCGTTTTTTAGTCTGTTTGTCCCCCTCCCAAAAAACGTAATAATGTTGAACTTTTATTTTCTTTTGGTTTTTTTCCTGTATATCCGCAAGACCCCCAGTGAGTTACAACGCCGGCACGTGGAAATATATCACTTTGTCGACTTTTTTTGGGTTTTCCTGGGGGAATTTACGCTATTTTGCTTTTGCATGAAATTTGGTAACTATTTATGTATATCGACCTAAAAAACTTACACACCTCTTTTTTACTCTCATTTGCACATTTTTGCAACGGCAGCCTGCGTGGTCACCATCATTTTATACCGCACAAAACCCCCCAACTGCACGCACACACAAAAAATAAAAAAAAAAACACTTTTCAAACCCCCTTCCTAAAAGAATGCAAAACAAGCGCGCGCACACACCACAACACACACAAACACACAAACACAACCCGCACACACCACAACACACAACACACCCCCCAATATATATAATATATATAATTATAAATATATATATATATATATATATATATATATAATATATAATATAATAAGTGTGTGTGTTGTGTGTGTGTGGGGTGTATGGTGGTAAGTTCTTTTTGAACCGTATTTCCTAATCTCCACAACAGTGTCTCCCACTTAAAAATATTTTGCATTTATTAAACTGTGTCCCGCAGTTTTAAAAATGTCCCAAAAAAAACATGGGGCAAAAGCTGTTCATTATTTTTGTTTGTTTACAAATTATTGTTTATATTTGTGCCGTATGTACGTCTTCCCCCCCAAGAAAAACTGCTACAAAAAAGTCATCAGTTTTTTCCTTTTTTTTGGAGTCGTCTTTTTATAAATTAAATCCTGAAAAGTCCACAAGTAAACAAGCAAGAAACCACACACACCACACACACACACACCACACACACACACACACACCAAAAAACACACACCACCACACATACACACACACACACACACACACACACACACACAACACACCAACACACACACACACACAAATTTTCCCCGTTCCACTGGGATAATAACATGGAAGATTTCGGGGGGCAACGCCCCCAGGCCCCGCTGAACCCGACCTCTGAATAAATATAAACACAATTTTCCCGCACCGAAATACTTAATACCAACCCCCGTGTCACTCACAGTGTGCAAAAAAATTTTCACACATTGGTACTTTCTCACACAGACTCATCAGACCACACCTTCCTTATAAGTGTTTTGCCCCTAATTATTAGATGTAGCTAGGGACCTCTGTTCACCCACTATTAAAAAAATTTGGATAAAATTCCTCCCCACTTGATAAAATAGTTATGATCTATGGTTTGCGGGTTTTGTGATTTGCATAAGATTTGTGATTTAGAGTAATGACGTATTTTGCGTGTTTTTAGTGAGTTTAGTAATTTTTTCCAGTTTGTATTTTAAAATTTTAAATTATATTTTAAAGAATCTGAATAATCGGGATGTAGAATCGTTACAAGTATTTTTTTAGATACCTTAATGTAATATGAAATTAAAGGAAAAAAGTTGAGAGGTCTTGTGCTGGAATGCAAGAAAAAAATTTTTTGTGAAAAATTTCAAATTTTTTTAATTTTTCCCCCTCTTCACTTCTCTCAACTTCCTATATTGAGAAAAATATTCCCCAAAAACAATAAAAAAAAGAAAAAAAAGAAAA
>NC_069474.1:29005456-29022236 GCF_026875155.1 Cherax quadricarinatus | reverse complement strand
GGTTTTATGGGGGGGTTTTGGTTGTATTAATGTATATTATATTGTTGTATATGTGTATATATATGATGTATGACCACCTTTTATGTGAAGCCAGTACGTACAGAGGTTTTGTTTGAGTGCAGCAGCCAGTTCCCTTTAATATGTGCTTTTCGTACTGTGTAGTCACAGTTGTTTATTGTCACTGCCTGTTCTTGTTACTATTGATTATGTACCCATATATTTTTACCTGAGTTTTAAATAAAAATAAAAAAAAAAATATTCTATGACACTCTTTTTTTCCCCCTTTTTTCCTTTATAAAAAGAACCTTTCAAGATCTTACCAGGTACATCCCTTTTCTTTTTCTACTTTTTAAATAAAAGATCCCCATTCCAGAAGTATATTTATCTGTTTTCAACATTGATCTTTTAAACCCATTAATCCCCCTGATACCCCTTTTCTTTTTATTCAGCCTCTCGCACCCCCCCCAATCTCACACCGTTTTTCTTTGCTCTAAATGGGTTTATAAAGTGTGACCTAAGTTTAAGTAAAAGTGAAGACAACCTGTTTTCTTACTTGTTTATGAGACAGAAAAAAAAGAAAACCGCATATACTTACGTAAAACAATTTTTATTTTATATTTTATTTTAAAACATTATAAATTAAAAGGTTGTATAAAATTTTAAAAAACACCACAATATAGGATCTGTACAAGTTATTAGAATCATCCAAAAAGGCAGAAGAAAAATTTAAAACCTAATCAAAAACAATGTGTAAAAACACGCAAAATACATATAACCATGTACACCACTTTAAACCCAAAATGATAAAATATCTGACATACACAAAAAAATTTTGGGGGGGGGCAGCCCCCCTTTTAAAAACCCATCTATAATAAACCACATCATTCGCACACTTGATACAGCAGTATCAAACTTTAAATTTTTTAACGTTTTTATAGATATGCAATTTTAAAAAAACTCTAGATTTATTCAAAACCATGCCCCCATAACAAAAAAAAACATTATAAAATTACACGATCAATAAATACATAAACTCCCCAAAATTTATACAGATTGATAATCTTGGAACCTTTTGTCACAGGAATTTCACAGCATTCCACAGAATGGTTAATATTTATTTTAGGAGAAATCCAGACTTTTTTAAAAATAATGAATTTGAAAATTGGTCTCCTTAAAGCTTTTGCAGTGAAGGGGAAATTTAAACATATAAATTTAAAATACTTATTAAAAAATAATGGACTTTTACAACGATGGCTAAATTAAACTTTTCAGTGAAATTTTGTTGGAAGTAATCTCTGAACTTCCAAATGCGTAATAAATTTTTTATCATTTAAAATTATATCTTTAACCTTAAAATAAGCTCTTTGAAACTAACCCGGCTTACCGAACAACATTTCCCCTACGCCACACCTTTTTTTATCAAAAGCACACTCCGCCCAGAAACCTCAAGAAACCGCCTCATTTTACCCCTTAAGATTGCAACGCCATAAGTCCCTGAGCGGAAGTACGAATCCCTCCGAAAAGGTTTAAAAACCCCTGTCCCCCGTGATGTCCTTTTCCTCCGTTTGGGCCCCTAAAAAAAATTGCTGCCAGGTCCCCGATTCTTCCCTTACTACAATGCTGTAAACCCCTGCGTATACACAAAGTCCTGATAGATAAACCCATTGCGTTTTGTACCGGGGAACCCTTTCCCCTCCTAAATCAACGCTCTTAAAAAGTATCCACCTCCACCCACCATAAGTAAAACCCTACTAAACCACTCCCCCACTGGTTCCAACCTGCACAAAAAAAAAAACCGCTAAAGACAGTGTAATGTCCCCACACACCAACAACCCCCACCCTCCCGCACACGCCCATTTGCCAACACTTTTCCCGACGGTAAATATATTGAAGAAATTCAAACTTTTTCCTCCCTTCCTTCGCCTTCCCTCGAACCCTTTTAAACGGCCCCCCAAAATCACTCCACGCATAAAGGTTATACCCCTTCCCCCTTAGAAAACCACCTCCCTACCCCCACTGAGCAGTTTCCTATTTGACCCCGCGTGGTCCCTTTAAAAAAATTAAAACTTCAAAATTCCCTCACCAAAATCTGGACTCTCTACCCCCCTTTAACGTCCAAATCCCTTCAAAAAAATGCCAACCTGTGCCCCGCAAACCCCACCCCCTCAAAAAACTGTGTTTAACATAAATGCCCCAAAATCCTTTGTGCAACGCCATTAACCCCGCCCTCCCCGGGATGCCGGAAGACACACACTCTCGATAACCAGTACTCCCCAACCCCCAAAAAAAATCGATTTAAAACCGTTCAGCAGGGCGCTTCTCATGCCGGATTCAATGGATTTACCTACCAATGCCACAGCTTAATAAAAAAGCACATTCACCACAATAGCCGTGATGTAACGTCAGCCTCCGTACGCAATCCCCCCAATCTACCCAAAACCCCACCCAGCTTCCTCTCTTCTTCTCGCCTCCTGGGGTTTCCATATGAACAACCCACACACCTTAATTTGACACACCAGGGGCCAGCCTTCTTCCTGTCCTAGAGCCCCACCCACGCCATCCCCCGAAACGTTCCACCAATTCACCCACCTTTCGTAAGTCCTGTGACCTCCTAAATAGAACCGTGGTATCATCCACATAACCCACGATCCCTGGTTCCACCGCCACTTCATCTCTCTTCACTCTATGTAAAACAATTACAGGCTTCCGTTTCACATACCTTAGGCAAGACAGTAGTACCTCCCTGTGTGGTTGCTGTCTCCCAACCTAATATATATATATATATATATATATAGTGGACCCCCGGCTTACGATTAGCTCCCAACTCGAACAATTATGTAAGTGTATTTTTGGGGGTCTGATACAGACTAATCTAATTTACAATATTCCTTAAGGGAGCAAATTCATTCGGTAACGGCACCCGAACAGCCTTCTGGAACGAATTAACATCGTTAGTCGAGGGTCCATATATATATATATATTTTATATATATATAAAATATATATATATATTTTATATATATATATATATATATATATATATATACATATAAATATATATATACATATATATACATATATATATATATATACATATATATACATATACATATATATATATATATATATATATTATATATATATATATATATATTATATATATATATTATATATATATATGTAGTGCCGAATAGACAGAACTTGCCATCTTGGCTTAAATAGCAACGCTCATCTTGCCATATAGGACAAGGGAAAATTTGTGTATGCAGTAATATCGCCAAAATCATTCTGAACCTAACCAAAAAAATAAATTTGACTGTGTTTGTTTAGTACTAAATTATTGTAAACGTATTTAAAATATATTTAGTTGGGTTAGGCTAAAATAATTTGCTCTTGTTATAATAAGGTTAGGTCAGTTTTCTAAGATTCTTTTGGTGCAAAATTAAAATTTTTACATTAACATTAATGAAAAAAATATATCTTTAAACATATAAGAGAAAATTTTACAAAAGACTTAATTTTATTGAGTTCTTGCTAACTGACCAGTTTTACATATTTAGCACACACACATATATATATATATATATATATATAATATATATATTATATATATATATAAATATATATATATATATATATATATATATATATATATGTGTGTGTGTGTGTGTGTGTGTGTGTGTGTGGAAAAACTTTATAAAGCTGGGATGTTTGAATGTGTGTGGATGTAGTGCAGATGATTAGGAAAAGATCAATGCAATGTTGTAAATGAAAAGAAGTTGGATGTCCAAACTCTAAGCAAAAAAAAAAAAGTGAAAAAGGCAAGGAAAAAGTTTGGGTTTTGGGAGAAAAAATTGGATAAAGATTTAGAGCTAAGGAAAGGGTAGTAAAAAGTTAAAGGGAAAAAGTTATGGAAGGAAAGAGGCAAAAGGAATGCATAAATTAAAGGATTATGAGATTAAAAAAAAGGAGGGGATGAAAAAAAGGGGTTAAAAAAGGGTTTTTTGCATGGAGAAGAGAGGAAACGAAGAGAGAAAAGGGGAGAGAGAGAGGAGAAGAGAGAGAGACTGTACTGCTAAGTACAAGGCAGGGGAAAAGGGATAAGGGGAGAAAAATGGGCCTTTTTCCCAAAATGGGAGGCTGAACAAAAAGAAAGCTGGCGTCGGGTAGAGTGGGCCCCAAAAAAACCTGGTGGTCCATGTCAAGGAAGAAAAGGGTTTATCATTTTGATGAACCTTTCCCCCTCTGAATGACGGAGGGACCCCCTTACTACAGTCAGGAAAAGCCTCCCTCTTGGAACACTTGCGGGAAAGATACAAGTTTCTGATCTAGTGGGACCCTCCTTTGGGGAAACTGAAGAACTGTGTCAAAACTGTAATTTGGGTTGAAAATAAGGCAGGAGGAAGGTTTTTTCTAAATCGCGGCCCAAGAAAAAGTGTGGGCCCAAGCAAGTTGAGCCCAAGATTGGTGCCCAGCTAGCACACTTCCTAACTAAAGAGCAGAGCAGAATCATTAATTACGGGGACCGTGTCACCTTGTCAATCATGGCAAGATCCCTGAGACTGCAAATGACGGTTTTTCGATCCCACTTTGTGACTTCAATACGGCGTCGAAAAGTTACTCTGTCAGATCAATTTTTAACTTCTTGCTAAGTGACACCGAGACAAAAAAACCTGGTATAGCAGGATTTTGTGGTGCTTTCGCCCCAGTAGGCACCAGGCCTTGCTAAAACGCAACACGGGGAATTGCGGCTCTACTCTAAATCTCCTTAGCGATTACCTTCAAGGTAGATCTTACGGAGTTACAGGGGGACAAGTCGTCAGCAAGACACTGCATATACAGATGACTGCACACTAACTTTTACTTATCCAAAGGGGAAAATGCCAGCTGCTTGCTTTAGGTAATCACTCCCCAGCTTACAAACTAATCTCTGGGGAAATCGATGGCAGGTACATTTGTCCTGAGAAAACCAGAAATATAAGGTCTCTAGGCCCCATGATGGTAATGTCGAGCAGTTTAAGTATGAGTGTTTTTCCCGGGGGGAGGGAGTTGATACCTTGGGGTAAATTTCGACTCCAAACTGCCCATGAAAAACCCAGTTCAAAACCTGGCAAAAAGGGGGCCTGGAGCTTACTACATTCGATTTACTGGTCTGCTTCACGAAAGGGGTTTTGTAAGATTATGTCAAGGCACAAGTACGCTCAACCTGGAGTATGCCCACTTTCTTGGATTCCCTGCCCCATCTCTCTGCAACTTCTTGACAGAATAAGAAAAAAGCAAGATGTCTATCTCCGCCGGGAACCCATCCTGGATGGGTTTTATTTGCAGAGCCTTCAACACGGGAGGGATGTGGGGGGCCTAACTGTTTGTATAAGCCAACTTTTTTTTAAAGCATCAAAATTGGCTCCATCAGGGAAGAGAAGCGAGCTTCCACATCACTAGCAAGCAAAACAGCAATTTCACCTGACATCAAAAATCTGAGATTTTTTATTTTTTGGATGACTCTGTAGCAAAAAATTTCGACAGCATAATTATATAACAAAATAAAGTCAGCGACCAATGAAATTTGGTCCACACATGACCCAATTCATTCTGTTCCCACTTGCAGTTTCAAAAAAATGAAAAAAGGTTTTTTAAAATGAGTTTATGGAGGAAACAGCTCTTAGCTTGTAAATAAAAATAGGAACCCCCTTAATTTGTCAATAGCTTGTCAGTAAATTTGGGAACCCCTTAATTGTCAATAAAGTTGGGAAATCCTTAACTTTAAATAAGTTAGGAACCCTTAACTGTAATAATTTAGGAATCCTAATTGTAAAAAAGTTAGGAATCCTTAACTTTGTAAATAAAGTTAGGAATCCTTTAACTTTAAAAAAATTTGGAACCCTTTAAACTTGTCAATAAAGTTGGGAAACCTTAATTCCCAAAAAGTTGGGAAATCCTTAACTTGTCAAAAAAGTTGGGAATCCTTAATGTCAAAAAATTAGGAACCTTTAACTTGTCAATAAAGTTGGGAATCCTTAACTTGTCAAAAAAGTTGGGAATCCTTAAAACTTGTCAATAAAGTTAGGAATCCTTAACTTGTCAAAAATTAGTAACCCTTAATTAACCTTGCATCCTTGGTAAAAAAAAGAGAAAAAAAAAAGAGATGTCAACCTTTTTTTGACGTTCTGAACCAAGTGGGGATTTGGTGGTGGGAGACAGAATGCTAAAGAAAGGGGGGAAGCGGTTATAGAGGATTTGGTGGGTAACTTGGGTGACAAGTGAAAATACACACCCTTTTTGGGCTGAACTTTGATAAAAAATTTTGGGTAATGGTAATAATATTTTAAGAATAAGGGGATAAATAAATAAACAAGATAAAAATAGGGCATAAAGACGGTACTTTATTAGACTATGTATTAGTACTTGTCTACGTGTTATTGTTGTGTGATCTTCTATGTTATTGAAATTATGGGCTTTGTGTTATTGATTGTACTTTTCTTTTGTGTTATTGTATTGTACTGTTCTTCTGTGTTTTTGTACGTACTGGTTTCTGCTTATTGTTCTGTCTGGGCTTTTTGTATTATTGTATGTACTGGTCTTTTGTGTTATTGTACTGTACTGGTCTTTTGTTTTTTGTTTGTATGGTTTCTTGTTTTTGTATTAGGGCCTTCTGTGTTATTGTACTATCTGGCCCCTTTTGTGTTATTGTATTGTACTGGGCTTATTGATATTGTACGCACTGGCTTCTGTTTTTTTGTATTGTACTTGTCTTTGTGTTATTGTACTGTACTGGGCTTCTGTGTTATTGTACGACGGTGTTCTGTGTTATTGTATTTATGGTTTCTTGTTATTTTTTTGTTTCTGGTTTCTGTGTTTTTTACTTAATGGTTTCTGTTTATCGTATTGTACTGGTTTTTCTGTGTTTTTGTCTGCTGGTCTTGTGTTTTTGTACTGTACGGGGGTTTTTGTGTTTGTACTTTTACTGGTTTTTGGGTTTTTTTTATTGTACTGGCCTTCGGTTATTGTACTGTACTGGTTTGTGTTATTGTATTGACTGGGCTTCTGTATTATTGTATTGTATGGGGCTTGTGTATTGCACTGTACTGGGCTTCGGGTGGGTTTTTTTGTATTGTACTGGTCTTCGTGTTATTGTACGTTTGGGCTTTGTGTTATTGTACTGAAATGGTCTTTTGTGTTTTGTACTTTTAGGCTTCTGTGTTTTTTGTCTGTACTGGGGCTCCCGTGTTTTTGTACTGTATGGTCTTCTGTGTTTTTGCATTTTACTGGTCTTCTGTGTTTTTGTGTTTTACTGGCTTCTTGTTATTGTATGTTCTGGTCTTGTGTTATTGTCTGTATGGTCTTCTGTTATTGTACTGTACTGATTTCTGTTATTGTACTGTATGGTCTTCTGTTTATTGTATTGGGCAGGTCTTCGGGGTTTTTTGTACTGTTCTGGTTATGTTATTGTTTCTGCACGGTCTTGTGTTTTTGAACGACTGGTCTTCTGTGTTTTTTACTGCCTGGTCTTCTGGTTATTGTATTGTAGTGGTCTTTTGCGTTATGTACTGTTTGGTCTTGGTTTTTGTATGTACTGGTTTTGTGTTATTTTATTGTACTGGTTTCTGTGTTATTGCACGCACTGGTTTGTGTTATTTATTGTATGGGCTTCTGTGTAATTGTATTTTACTGGTCTTGTCCTATTGTACTGTAAAGGTCTTCTGTGTTATTGTATTGACTGGTCTTTTTGTGTTATTGTACTGATGGTCTTCTGTGTTTTTGTACAGTACGGCTCTTGTGTTATTTTACTGCGGTCTTTTGTGTTATTGTATTGTACTGGTCTTCTGTTTATTATACGTATGGGCTTTTGTGTTATTGTACTGTACTGGACTTCTTGTTATTGTACTATATGTCTTTGTGCTATTGTACTGTACTGGTTTTGTGTTATTGTATTGTACTGGTCTTTTGTTTTTATAATGTACTGTTTTGTTTATTTTACGTACTAGTCTTTGTGTTATTTACGTACTGGCTTCTTGTTTTGACTGTACTGGTTTCTGTGTTTTGACTTTCTGGTCTTCTGTGTTATTGTACTGACTGTCTCTTTGTTATTGTACTGTACTGGTCTTCTGTGTTATTTTATGTACTGGTCTTCTGGTTTTTTTGTATGTACTGGTCTTTTTGTGTTTTGCATTTTACGGTCTTCTGTGTTTTTGTACTGTATGGGTTTTTGTGTTTTTGTACTGTACTGGTCTTCTGTGTTATTGTCGTATGGTCTTCTGTATTATTTTACTGTACTGGTCTTCTGTGTTTTTTGCATTGTACTGGTCTTTTGTGTTATTGATTGTATGGTCTTCTGTGTTTGTACTTATGGTCTTTTGCTTATTGTATTGTATGGTTTCGTGTTATTTATTGTACTGGGCTTCTGTGCATTGTAATGTACTAGTCTTCTGGTTATTTTACTTATGGTCTTTTATGTTAGTACTGTAGGTCTTTTGTGTTATTGCATTGTATGGGCTTCTGTTTATTGTACTGTTGGTCTTCTATGTTATTTTACGTCGGTCTTGTGGTTATTGTATTGACTGGGCTTCTGTGTTATTGTATTGTACGGGTTTTTGTTTATTGTCGTACGGTCTTCTTTTTTATTGTACTGTACTGGCCCTTTTGTGTTTTTGATTTTATGTCTTGTGTTATTGTACGTACTGGTCCTGTGTTATTGTATTGAACTGGGGCTTTGTGTTATTGTCTTGTATGGTCTTGTTTATGTACTGATTGGTCTTGTGTTATTGTACTGTACTGGTCTTCTTTGGGTTTTTGATTTTTACTGGGCTTCTGTATTATTGCACTTACCGGTCTTTTGTTATTGTACTGTCTGGTCTTCTGTGTTATGGTACTGTACTGGTTCTGGTTTTGTACTGTACTTTTCTTTGTGTTTTTGTACTGGGATGGGCTTTTGTGTTATGTTTTGTAGGTTTCTGTGTTATTGTACGTACTGGTCTTTTGTTATTGTATTGTACTGATCTTCTGTGTTATTGTACTGTACTGGTCTTCTGTGTTATTTTCGTACTGGTCTTCTGTGTTATGTCTGTACTGGTCTTTTGTGTTATTGACTGTATTAGTCTTCTGTGTTATTGACTGATAGTCTTTTTGGGGTTTTTGTATGTTGGTCTTCTGTGTTTTTTTATGATGGTTTTGTGTTATTGTACTGTACTGGTCTTCTGTGTTTTGTACTGTACTGCTTCTGGTTTTTTTAAACCCGGTCTTCTGTGTTATTTTACTGTACTGGTCTTGTGTGTTTTGTACTGTACTGGTCTTCTGTGTTATTGTACTGTATGGCTTGTGTGTTATTGTACTGTACTGGCTTTTGTGTTATTGTACTGTACTGGTCTTCTGGTTTATTGTACTGACTGGTCTTCTGTTTATTGTATGTGGTCTTCTGTGTTATTGTATGTATGGTTTCGTGTTATTGTAGTACTGGGTTTTTGTGTTATTGTACTGTTGGTTTTTGTGTTATTGTACTGTACTGGTCTTTGTGTTATTGTACTGTACGGTTTCTGTGATTGTACTGTACTGGTCTTCTGTGTTATTTTACTGTTGGTTTTTTGTGTTATTTACGTACTGGGCTTCTGGTTATTGTACTGTACTGGTCTTCTGTGTTATTGTATGTACTGGTCTCTGTGTTATTTTACTGTACTGGTTTCTGTTTATTGCATTGTGGTCTTCTGTGTTATTGTGTTGTACTGGTCTTCTGTGTTATTGTACTGTTCTTTTGTGTTATTTTTACTGTACTGGGCTTCTGTTATTGTACTTACTGGGGGCTTCTGTTTCTTACTGTACGGTCTTTTGTGTTTTTGTTTGGACAGGTTCTGTGTTATTTTATGTTCTGGTCATATGTTATTGTACTGCACTGGGGCTTGTGTTAGAACTGTACTGGTCTTCGTGTTATTGTATCATGGTCTTCTGTTTATTTTTTGTGTGGTCTTTGCGTTATGTATGTTCGGTCTTTGGGTTTGTACGTACTGGTCTTTTTTGTTATTGTTTGTTTTGGTCTTCTGTGTTATTCCTGCACTGGTCTTTTGTTATTTTTGTACTGGGTTTTTGTTAATTGATTTTACTGGTCTTGTCCTATTTACGTAGGTCTTCTGGTTTTTGTATTGACTGGTCTTCTGTGTTTTTACTGTATGGTCTTTGTGTTTTTGTACTGTACTGGTCCTTGTGTTTTGTTACTGTACTGTCTTTTGTTTTTGACTGTATGGTCTCTTTTTTATTGTACTGTATGGTCTTCTGTGTTATTGTATTGTACTGGTGTCGTGTTTTATACGTCTGGTCTTCTGTTTTTGACTGACTGGACTTTTGTTTTTTTTGACTATACTGGTCTTCTGTGCTATTTTACTTTTTGTTTCTGTGTTATTGTATTGTTAGGTCTTTTGGGTTTTATACTGTACTTGTCTTCTGTGTTATTGTAGTACTTCTTTTTGGGGTTTTGAATTAGGTCTTCTGTGTTATTGTACTTTACTGGCTTTTGTGTTATTTTATGTACGGTCTTCTGTGTTATTGTACTGTATGGTCTCTTGTGTTTTTGACTGTATGGCTCTGGTTTTTGTACGTACTGGTCTTTTGTGTTTTTTTACTGTAGGCTTCTGTGTTATTTTTGTACTGGTTTCTGTGTTTTGACTGTACGGTCCTTTTTGGGGGATTTTACTGTAAGGTTTCTGTGTTATTGTACTGTACTGGTCTTTGTATTATTTACTGTACTGGTTTTGTGTTATTGCATTGTTGGTTTTTGTGTTATGAATTGTACTGGGCTTCTTGTTTTGTACTGTATGGTCCCTTTTGGTTATTTGTATTGTACTGGTCTTTTTTGTTATTGTATTGTACTGGTCTTCTGTGTCATTGTACTGTACTGTCTTTTGTGTTATTTTATGTACGGTCTTCTATGTTATTTTACTGTATGGTCTTTGTGTTATTGCATTGACTGGTTTCTGGTTATTGTTCTGTGTGGTTTCTATGTTATGTACTTATGGTCTTGTTGTTATTGTATTGTACTGGTCTTCTGTGTTTTTGTATTGATGGTCTTCTGTGTTATTGTACGTACTGGTCTTCTTTGTTTTTGTACTGTATGGCCTTCTGTGTTTTGTATTGTACTGGTTGGTGTTTTTTGTATGTACTGGGTTTTTGTTTTTGTTTGATGGTCTTTTGTTATTGTACTGTATGGCTTCTGTGTTATTGTATTGAACTGGCTTCTGTTATTGTTTGTATGGTTTGTGTTCTGTACGATCGGTCTTTTTTAAATTTTACGTACTGGTCTTTTGTGTTTTGTATTGTACTGGTCTTCTTATTATTGCACGTACCCGGGCTTGTGTTATTGTACTGTACGGTCTTTTGTGTTATGGGATTATGGGTTTTTGTGTTATTGTCTGTATTGTCTTCGTGTATTTACTGTACTGGTCTTCTGTGTTTTTGTATTGTATGGGTTTTGTGTTATTGTACGTACTGGGCTTGTGTTATTGTTTTGTACTGATCTTTTGTTTATTGTACTGATGGTTTCTGTGTTTTGTACTGTACTGGTCTTCTGTGTTATTGTATGTACCGGTCTTCTTTTTATTGTACTTTCTAGTCTTCTGTGTTATTGTACTGTACATTTCTGGTTTTTGTCTGTATGGCTTCGTGTTATTGTACTTATGGTCTTCTGTGTTTTTGTACTGTACTGGTCTTCTGTGTTATTGTAAGTATGGTCTTTTGTGTTATTGTCTGTATGGTCTTCTGTTTATTTTACTGTATGGTCTTTGTGTTATTGTACTGTCTGGGCTTGTGTGTTATGTACTTACGGTTTGTGTGTTATTGTAGTTGGTCTTCTGGTTATTGTACTGTACGGTCTCTGTGTTATTGTACTGTACTGGTCTTCTGTGTTATTGTACTGACTGGTCTTCTGTTTTATTGTAAAGTTTGGGCCTTTTTGTTATTGTACGTATGGTCTTCGTGTTTTTTGTCTGTACTGGTCTTTTTGGGGTTTTTGTACTGTACGGTCTTTTTTTATTGACTGTATGGGTTTTCTGTGTTTTTGTACTGTCCCGGGGGTTCTGTTTATTGTACTGTACTGGTCTTCTGTGTTTTTACTGTATGGGCTTCTGTGTTATTGTACTGTATGGTCTTCTGTGTTATTGTACTGTACTGGTCTTCTTGTTTTTGTACTGTACTGGTCTTCGTGTTATTGTATGTATGGTCGTTGAGCTATTGCTGTATGGCGTCTGAGCTATTGTATTGTATTGTCTTCTGGGGTTTTTGTATTACTGGTCTTCTGTGTTATTGTACTGTACTGGTCTTCTTTTTTATTGATTGTACTGGGCTTCTTGTTATTGTACTGTACGGTCTCTTTTTTTATTTATTGTATGGGCTTTTGTGTTATTTTATTGTATTGGTTTTCCCTTTTTATTGACTGTACTGGTTTTCCGGTTATGTACGTACTCGTCTTTTGTTATTTTACTGCACTGGTCTTGGTTATTTTACTGTACTGGTTTTCTGTGTTATTGTATGTACAGGTCTTTTGGCTATTGATTTTACTTGTTTTGTGTTTTTGTTTGTAGTTCTAATGTTTTTTGTACTCACTGGGCTTCTGTGTTATTGATTGTACTGGGCTTCTGTGTTATTGTACTGTACTGGTCTTCCGTGTTATTGTACTGTACTGCTTGTGTTTGTACTGCATGGGCTTGTTTATTGTTACTGTACTGTTTCTGTGTTTTTGTACTGTAAGGTCTTTTGTGCTTTGTATTGTACTTGTCTTCTGTGTTATTGTATTGTACTGGTCTGGTGTTATTGTACGCCTGGTCTTCGTGTTTTTATTGATGGTCTTTGTGTTATTTTATTGTATGGTTTCTGTGTTATTGTCGTATGGGTTTTTGTTATTGTTTTGTACTGGTCTTCTGTGTTATTTTTAGATGGTCTTCTGTTTATTGTATTGAATTTTTCTTCTTGTTATTGTTTGTAATGGTCTTCTGGTTACTTATGATCTGGTTTGGTTTTTGTACTGTCTGGGCTTCTGTGTTATTGTATTGTATGGTCTTCTGTATTTTTGCACTGTACCGGTCTTGTGTATTTTACTGTATGATCTTCTGGTTATTGTATTGTACTGGTCTTCTGTGTTATTGTACGATGGTTTCTGTGTTTTGTCCTGTACTGGTTTTTGTTTTTATTGTACTGTATGGGCTTCTGTGTTAATTTTCTTATGGTCTTCTGTGTTATTGTACTGTCTGGTTTTGTGTTATTTTATGTACTGGGTTTTTTTTGTATTGTACTTCGGTTTGTTGATTGTACGTCTGGTCTTCGTGTTATTGTACTGTACGGGCTTCTGTTTATTGTACTTATGGTCTTGTGTGTTTATTGTATGTACTGGTCTTGTGTGTTTTTGTACTGTATGGTCTTCTGTGTTATTGTTCGTACGGTCTTCTGTGTTATTTTTCTGTATGGTCTTTGTGTTATTGTACTGTACTGGTTTTGGTTACTGTACTGTACTGGGCTTCTGGTTACTGTCTGTACTGGTCTTTGTGTTACTGTACGTATGGGCTTCTGTTTACGACTGTACTGGTGTGTCGTTGTAACTTGTTTTTTTTGATTTTCTTATTTTTGTTATGCTGTTCTTCTTGTTGCTGTAATTTTTACGTTTATAATTTATGTGCTATTATGCTATTTCATGCGTTACTATGCTGTTTCATGCGTTACTATGCTGTTTATGCGTTACATGCTGTTTCAAGCTTACTATGCTGTTTTGTGCGTTACTATGCGTTTCATGGTTACTTGCTGTTTCATGGTTACTAGCTGTTTCATCGTTACTGTGCTGTTTCATCTTTAAAATGCTGTTTCATGTTTACTATGCTGTTTTATGTTTTTTTTGTCTTTTTAGGGACACTATACTGTTTTAATTAACTGTTGTTTTATTTGTTACTTTTTTGTTTTGTTTATTACTATAATACCAGCTGACTTGAGTCATCTTGTACGTAACAAACGAACCGCTGTCTTAAGTCTTTTACCAACAGAGTTCTGCAGCACTGTTTCCAACAGATACCTTCTAGAGGTCTTCTACAATTAGTCTTCTGGTAACAATACTTCCAGTAGTATTCTTCCAATATCGTCCAGACTTATACACTTGAATCCTACCAACAGAATCCTAAGAAATGAATCCTGCCAAAAAGTCTTTAATAAGATATTTACCAAACAGGTTACATACAGTGTTATTAACTCTAGTGTATCAGACAGACTTCATGCACATCACAACACAACAATGGTGGTGAAAAAAACACATAACAGAGAGGAACTTTCACCTGTGAAACAAACTTCTTCATTCAATAGTTCCTTTCCACAATTGTGTCTTTTTCATCACTTACTGACTTTTTGCTACATATCTCTGCAACATAGTGCACCACAACATTCAGTGTGCCATATATCTCAGCATCATAGTGCACCACAACGTTCAGTTTGCCATATATCTCAGCAACATAGTGCACCACAACATCAGTGTGTAATATATGTTAACACACATACATCACAGTACATTACAACAGTATCGGAGACATTAACAAAGTCGTACGTTGTTGCCAGGTTGTGGCAACACACAGTCGTATTGGCCAGGTTGTGGCAGCACACAGTCGTACTGCCCAGGTTGTGGAAACACACAGTCGTACTGGCCAGGTTGTGGCAGCACAGTCGTACTGGCCAGGTTGTGGCAGCACAGTCGTACTGGCCAGGTTGTGGCAGCACTGTCGTACTGGCCAGGATGGGGCAACACACAGTCGTACTGGCCAAGTTGTGGCAGCACACAGTCGTACTGGCCAGGTTGTGGAAACACACAGTCGTACTTGCCAGGTTGTGGCAGCACAGTCGTACTGGCCAGATTGAGGCAACACACAGTCGTACTGGCCAGGTTGTGGCAACACACAGTCGTACTGGCCAGATTGAGGCAACACACAGTCGTACTGGCCAGGTTGTGGCAACACACAGTCGTGCTGGCCAGGTTGTGGCAACACACAGTCGTACTGGCCAGGTTGTGGCAGCACACAGTCGTACTGGCCAGGTTGTGACAGTCACCAACAAAATTCTTGTTGTCAACAGATCGAATCATCCAAGTTGACAGTTTTTTTTTTCATCACCGAAAGTTTTTTTGTATCTGTGGCGGTGAATGTTTTTTAAGTTATTAATTAAGAGGTTAGAGAAGTGTTTGTTAAGTGTTTATTAAGATGAATTATAAGAATATCTTCTTTGTCTTAACCACAAGTCTTTTAAGTTTGTCACTTCTTTACATTTTTACATATTTTCCCAAAATATTTCGTCAAACTATTGTAACCCGCATTCCAGTTTCTTAAGATATCTGAAATTGTATAATCAGGAATTTTCTTAATCTCTTACAGTATACGGGTATTGTTTAATTTAAAAATGGTGACGGAGAGTGCAGATGTGTCTACGAAAAACGTGTACAATGTATTGTATATATGTGTTTTGGGTTTAGTAGTGTTGTTTGTAGTGATGTATATGTGTACACATGTATGTATATATGTGTGTTGGTGTTAGTGTGGTTGTAGTGATGTATATGTGTACACATGTATGTATATATGTGTGTTGTAGTAGTGTGTTTGTAGTGATGTATATGTGTACACATGTATGTATATATGTGTGTTCGTAGTAGTGTGTTTGTAGTGATGTATATGTGTACACATGTATGTATATATGTGTGTTGGTAGTAGTGTGTTTGTAGTGATGTATATGTGTACACATGTATGTATATATGTGTGTTGGTAGTAGTGTGTTTGTAGTGATGTATAGGTGTACACATGTATGTATATATGTGTGTTGGTAGTAGTGTGTTTGTAGTGATGTATATGTGTAGATGAAAGTGAAAGTAAACATCAAAAAAATCTTGTTTTGATTACATCACAATAAAACATGAGCACAGTTCTGTAGTATAGCTGTCAGCTTGGCGGATCTGCTGTCAGCCTTGCTGACTCTGCTGTCAACCTGACTGACTCTGTTGTCAGCCTGGCTGATTTGGTGTCAGCGTGGCTGCCTCTGCTGTCAGTCTGGAGAATGCTGACAATACCAGGTAAAGTTTATGTCAGAATTATTATTATTGAAGTGATGATAAAGATAAAATTGATAACATAGAAGACTGTAAGTTCAGAAAGTGAGGTAATCTTGGGGGATCATGTGTAAACACTGAAATACTGAACTTAACAAAACTTATATAAAGGAAAGTTGAACTTGGGTGTATTTATAGTTGTGGGGAAAAAATATATGAGAGATGTTTGTAGAGTTACAAATGTACTTAATTTAGGTAATGTTTGGAAAACTATAGTATTGAATTAAGTTATTTAAAATGCAGAAAGGCGGTAAGATTCGTCCAAAAATATGGGTTTTTAGATATTGTTGTTTGTGTCACTTTTTGATCTTAGAGACGTGTGATGTCGTTGTACTTTGGTCAGAAGACAATATATATAAAGCAAGCCATCATGTAGACCAGATGTTTTG
This sequence comes from Cherax quadricarinatus, assembly GCF_026875155.1. NCBI lineage: Eukaryota > Metazoa > Arthropoda > Malacostraca > Decapoda > Parastacidae > Cherax > Cherax quadricarinatus. The sequence goes on along the minus strand of NC_069474.1, from coordinate 29,005,749 downwards.
TGTAAACACAACTTTATTAACATTATTATGTTAAAACTCTGTACACACACACACACACACCACACACACCAACACCACACACACACACACACACCAACACACACAACCCCAAAACACCCCCAAAACACACACACACACCCCACACAACACACAACACACACACACCAACCCCCAAAATCTGCGACCTTCACATTTTATTTACGAAAAGGTGAAACAGGATTATTTTATTTTTTTAAGTTTTCATTGAGGAGTTTTTTAGTTCGCTTTTTACACTCATCAATAAAAAAGGGAAA
>NC_069474.1:28985899-29004956 GCF_026875155.1 Cherax quadricarinatus | reverse complement strand
ACCCGGGTCCAGGGCTAACGCGGGGTCTGGAGTTTTGTGACTCTGATCGCAGGTTCAAACCCCCACCGTTTTTTTTTTTTTTTTTGTTGCGACTGTAATGAGGAAGTCCAATTTTTTAGGCTGTCGGGACAAAGCAAACCACTTTACTACCTCCCTTTTGCGTTTACAGACCCACAAGACCACCCCACCTACCCTGCAGCTGTGTCAAGACCCAGCAAGACCACACTAGTCCTCCCTTGTAGCTGGACAAGACCCAGCAAGACCACGCCACTACCTACCCCAGCTTTCAAACCGAAAGACCACACAGCCACCAGAGCTGTGACAAAACCCAGCAGACCACCCACTCCCTACCCTGCAGCTGTGTCAAGACCCATAAGACCACATACTACCTACCCGCACTGTTCAAACCCGAAGACAGACCAGTCAAATACAAAGAAAGGGAGCCTGCAAGGAGCAGGGCCCACGGGGGAGCTGGGGCCCACAAGGGAGCTGGGTGCCCACAAGGACTGGGTGCCCAAAAGGGAGAGCAAAACACAGGGGGGGGGGGGGGAAAATAAGAAATAAAATAAAAAAGGGAACAAAACACAAACAGAAAAAAGAAAAAAAACCCCCAAAAGAAAAAGGAAAGGGGAAAAAGGAAAGGGAGAAGAGAAAAAAGGAGAACAGTTGTCACGGTGTTTATTTGGACATTTACAATGAGTGGGAGGGGAAAAGGCATCTACAAACAAACCCAACTAAGATTCATAAAGGAAAAATTGTGTTAGGGAGGATTAAACAAGACGGGGACTGTTAAATTGGAAGTAGGAAGACGTTTTAGCAAAACCAGTCATAGGGGGCTGGACCTGACGGACAGAAAATGACATTGTTAGGTTGGCAACCAAACACTATTTTTTTCCCCTCCCTTCCATTAAGTTTAAAGCGAATGGAATCCAATTCCCGTTTTCCTTTTCCCTTGATGTCCCGCCACCGCTCAGATACGACTTTTTTTCCCCCTCCGCCCCCCAAAACCCCCATACAGCGGCATGCACATTCACCCCCCTTTCCTCATGCCCCCCGTCAAGAAAAGTGTTCCTATCCCCCTCCCCTCCATCCCCCCCCGATCTGTACCCATTCCTTCCAGTAAAACTTCAGCCCAAAACCCCCGTGACAACCTGTTTCCCTCCTTTTTTTTTTCTTCTCCCCTTTTCTCTCCTTTCCCTTTTTTTCCTTTTTTTCTTTGGGGTTGTCTTTCTCTGTCTTGTTTTTCTTTTCCTTTTTATTTTATTTCATTTTTTTTCCCCTCCCCCCACCTCTGTGTTTTTGCCCCCCCTCTGTGGGCACCTAGCCCCTTGTGGGCCCTAGCCCCTTGGGGCACCTAGCCCCTTGGGGCCCCTAGCCCCCTTGGGGGCACCTAGCTCCCTTGTGGGCACCTGCTCCCTTGGGGGCACCTAGCTCCCTTGCAGTTCCCCTTTCTTTGTATTTGACGGGCTCCTCGTCCTTACTTCCCCTTTTCTAAATTCCCTTTCCATCTCCCCCACACTACTGCCCCTACACCACCACCACTACACTACTGTACTGCTCTACACACTCTACTACTGTTACTGCTACTATTTCTACACACTACTGTTTAAAAACCATACTACTACTACTGTTATACTCCCACCACCACACTACTACACTTTCTACACCACTACTACCACTACTAACAACACTACACTGTTACTACTACTACTACTTTTTACATACCACTACTCTTCCTCCTGTATATACCCGCCCCTGCTCTACTTCTCGTTATGTGACTTTGAAATGCCCAAAGCGCCGAAACGTCTCAAAAGCTCCTTCTTCTATGTGGGGGTTTTTTTGTGTATAAAAATTCACTATTTATATTGGTAATTTTAAGGATACAACGATAACCCTTTTATCAAAACGAAAACAGAGATAAAAATATTAATGCTTAACATAATAACCCGAAAGGGGAAACACAATTTTTTAAACACAGTAATACCAAAATTAATGGTTAGGAAGATACACAAGAAAACACAAACGTCACACTTTAACAAGAAAGAAAATGCAGGGAAACTAAAATTAGAACACAAAAATCTTCTTTAATAGACGTTTAAAAATAAACAAAAAGTGCCTCCTCTTGTGGGTGGGTAGGGGATTTTCTTCTCTTCGGCGGGACTATTGTTTCTAGTCTTCCCGGCGGATTTTTACTGGGCGCAGTTTTCTGTTTTCCTCCCCGGAATTACACCCTTTTTGATAAAAAATTTTTAAAACACTGTTTTCTAATATCATATAGGGGTAGGTTAGGGTGCCGAATTTGTAAATTTTAATTCTCTCTGGGGAAATGCGTGTTGGGGGGTTCACAGCCTAAACCCCCCCCTCAAATGATGGAGTTAAATCCAGTTTTTCCTTTTCATTGATGATATTTGCAAATATGAAAAGTTAGAACAAATTTTCACACATCAAGGATACAAAGCGATAGACTTGAAAAACGGAAAATTTTTTCTTTAAAAATTCTTGTCAACTCACTCTGCATCGCCTTGTTTACATACCTAACAAAAGTGCACATTTTACTGAACCTGATGTTGTATTTAAATTTATTCCCATTCACTTTTCTGACTTCACAACATTTCTAACTACAAACCATTAAATGACTTTAACCGTTTCTCTCAAATTTTTATAAAGTTTTTTTTACCATTTTATTTGTCAACATTTTAAAGTACAGCAAACTTTCCCAGCCTTTGAATTTCATAAGTAAAAGATTCCAAATTGTTTTGTGATTAGTAAAAGGACACATTTTTGCTGGTCGTGTATTTGTGGGGGAGGTAGTGGTATTGTCCCGGGAGATTGAGCGTAGTACCATCTAGTATTGTAGTAAAAAGAGGTAGAGGTAACTTTTGGTTCTGTGTAAGTTAATTTTTTAAAGGGAATCGCCATTATTAAAAGATGACTCAAGTTTTTTTTGTTTTAATCGTCATTTGAAACACTTTTAAAATAAATAAGTCAGTTTCATCATCTAAAATTAGCGGGGATTCCCTTAGAACTTTTAAACTCCATAAAATAGCAACGAAACTTACACCTGTATTACAAAGTTACTTTTAGTACTACTAACACCACCCCCAAATAACAGGGACCTGCTATTGCCTTTTTCACATTATTTTGTTACATAACGTAAAAACCTCTGTTCCTTCAGTTTTTTTGTAAAAATTTTAAAAAAAGCAATAATACCTGCTTATTGCACAGTGTCATTTTACCTAACATTTCGTATTCTACCAACTTTATTACATAATTAAGGATTTTTCCCCATTCTGCACTAAATTTAAAAAAAATACCCCAACAGGATAAACAAGTAAGAAAAAACCGTGCCTAAATGGTACTCAGAAGCGCTCTACAAATTATATTCTTTTTATTTTCCCCTTAAAAACTTAGGGCAAGCAAATAAGTTCATTTTAATCCACATTCTAAACCCCATAATGCTAATATGGATTTGTTTGTTATTTACTAGAAACAGTAAAAAATTAGAAAAAATGATTGATCGAAACAAGAATCTTAGTTCGTGTGGCTACGCCTGAACCTTAAAGGTTCGTTGGCTACGCACGAACCTTGAGTTTCGTGGGGCAAGCACTGAACCTTTGATGCCCCGTGTGGCTACGAACTAAACCCTTGAGGTCCGGGGGCTACGCACTGAACCTGATGTCCGTGTGGCAACGCACGGAACCTGATGGTCCGGTGGCTACGCACAAAAGCCACAATACATTTCATTGCATTCCCCTTTTCACCACAATATGTTATTGTGTATTTTTTTTTATGGTACCTAAAACTGTATTTCACTATTTACCTTGTAAGTCACCTGTTGCTTTACTTACACTTCCCCTCAACATCACCTCACATTATCATGTAGTTTAACTGTGAACCTATTATAATTTTTGGTAAAGCCACACCAACATCCTGGGGTCATGCCACCCCCCCAATCCTGGAGGTCAGCCACTCACAACATCCTTGAGGTCAAGCCACTCACAGCACCGGGGGTCATACCACGCACAACATCCTGGGGGTCATGCCCCCTTTCAGCTCCTGGGGCAGCCACGCACAACATCCGGGGGTCATGCCACCTTCAGCACCTGGAGGTCTGCCACCCACACCACCTGGGCATGCCATCACACACCCTTTAGGTCAGCCACTCACACCATCCTTAAATTATGCCACTCACACCATCCTTGAGCATGCCACCCCAAAAACCAAACCTTTGAGGTCATGCCCTCACACCATCCTTGGGGTCATGCCACCCACCATCCTTGGGGCATGCCCTCACACCATCCTTGGTCATCCACTCAAACCACCTTGGGGTCTCCACTCACACCATCCTTGAGGCATGCCACCAAAAACCATCCACAGGCATGCCCCCACACCACCTTGAGGTCACCCACCACACCATCCTTAGGTCATGCCACTCACCCCATCCAGATTTCATCACCCAACCACCCTTTGAGGCATCCCACTCACACCATCCTTAGGTCATCCACTCCACCACCCCTGGGGTCATGCCACTCACACCATCCATGAGGCATGCCACTCAACCATCCTTGGGGTCTGCCACTCACACCATCCTTGGGGCATCCACTCACACCATCCAGAGGTCATGCCCACCCCAAACCCAAGGTCATCCACCACACCACCAGGAGGTCAGCCACTCACCCTCCTTAGGTCATGCCACTCACACCCATCCTTGGGTCATGACACTCACACCATCCATGAGGTCATGCCACCAAACCACCTTAGTCATCCACTCACACCATCCTTGAGGTCATCCACTCACACCATCCATGGGGTCATGCCACCAAAAACCATCCTGAGGTCATGCCACTCACACCACCTTGAGTCATGCCACCACACCTCCTTGGGGTCATGCCACTCACACCATCCATGGGTCATGCCACTCCACCACCCTTTGAGGTCATGCCACCCACCACCTTTGAGGTCAGCCACCACACCATCCATGAGGTCTGCCACTCACACCCATGGGTCATGCCACCACCCATCCATGAGGTCATGCCACTCACACCATCCTTGAGGTCATGCCACCACACCATCCTTGAGGTCTGCCACTCAACCATCCATGAGGTCATGCCACCACACCATCCATGAGGTCACCACTCACACCCCTGAGGTCATCCCACTCAACCATCCATGAGGTCACCCACTCACACCATCCTTGAGGCACCACCAAAACATCCATGGTCATGCCACTCACACCACCATGAGGCACCCCACCACACCACCTTGGGGTCATGCCACTCACCCACCATGAGGCATGCCACTCAAAACACCGGGTCATCCACTCACAACATCCTTGAGTCATGCACCACACCATCCATGGGTCATGCCACTCTCCCACTTTAACACAAACCTAAATTTCTTTTGTGACAAATAAATAAATTCACTGGAAGACTTACTAAACCCTGAAAGATTTTAAAATAGGCTCCCAAGGCTCGCTCCCCCAAAGGAAAATTAAGAATAAAAAAAGAATAATGACATACAAAGATAAACTTTTTATTGTTAAAAAATTGAAAATAAAAACATTTAAATATGAACTTTCCCCCACTTGAAAGAAAAAAAAAAATAAAATTTAAAAAATACGAATTCAACCAATATGTACAGTTAGACTGGGGTGTCGGGTTAATGTTGTTGACCCCGCGTGTTGTAAAATGGTAGCCGTTCGATTTGGGTGGGGGGGCCAAAAATGACAACTCAACGACTATCGTCACAGTCCACCCTTTAATATCCTCAAGATGATAGGAAACCGGGTCTTTCACCACTGCAAAGATTAGGGGTAGTTGCCTGGGGTTGGCTACACTTATCAGTACTAGATAAAAAAGTGACGTCCCAAACTCATGTAAGTTCGTCTATTTCAACCCGTTTTTTTTTGTTGCCAGATACCCAAGCTGACATTCCAAGCTAGAAAGAGCAAAATTTAAAACACTACTTAAAAAAACACTCTCCATAAGTAAACACTTAAAAGACTGGTGAAGACTGAAAGCAAAACCTGGAAATCAGGCAGAAAATACGTCTTAGAATGGGTTTTAAAAGTGAAGTTTTAACCCAATATACCTTTAAAAAACAGGAGCAGAGGCTTTTATTTACAGTTGTTTGGGGAGTTTGGGGTAAAGTGATTACATTTGTGGGTACCCCACACGTCCCTTTTCCGGGTAAAAAGGGGGGGATAGCGGAGATGACTGACTCTACCCTTAACAACAGAGGGACAATCAAACATCGCCACCACATACTCGCTTGTTACCCCTATCTGTTGAACTTTTCGCCCCCACATTCCCCTTTTAAGCAAGTTCAAACAAGAGATTTAATATATTTACATTTATTAAATTACAAAATTTGGGGCACAATGGTTTCAGGACTCGTACAGTCAGGAATACACCGGGTATTTAAAACCCCAAAAAATTTTCCCTTTAATTTAAAATTAATTTAGTGTTCCATAACATAAGGTGTAAAATATACTACGATAATATATTACAGTACTTGACAAAAAAGATTGGGGTTGAAGGGGTCGATTACAGCTCTGGGCCCCGCCTCTTCGTTGGCCGCATTGGGTTTGTGTATGTGTGTGTTTGTTGTGTGTGTGTGTGTGTGTGTGGTGGTGTGTTGTGTGTGTGCCGCGCATGTTGTACATTTTGTGTGCCAGCGTTTGTGTGTACGTGTAATTTGCGGTGTTTGCGTTTTTTTGCTGTGTTTGGTGTGTGGTGTGTTTTTTGTGGTGTGTGGGGTGGTGTGGGTGTGGTGTGTGTGTTGTTGTGTGTGTGTGTTTGTGTGTGGGGGTGTGTTGTGTGTGTGTGTGGGCGCGCATTGGTACATTTTTGTGTGCCACTTTTTGTGTGTACGTGTATTTTTGCGTGTGTTTGCGTGTGTTTGCTTTTTGTGTGGTGTGTGTGTGGTTTTGTTTTGGTGTGGTGTGTTGGGTGTTGGTGTGTGGTGGGGGCGCGCATGGAAACATTTTTTGTGTCCCAGCGTTTTGTGTACGTGAAAAATTTTTGCGTGTGTTTGCTGTGTTTGCGTGGTTTGTGTGTGTGGTGTGTGTGTTTTTGGTGTGTGTGGTGTGTGTTGTGTGTTGTGTGTGTGTGTGGGTGTGGGGTTTGTGTGTGTGTGTGTGTGTGTGGTGTGGGGCGCGCCGTATGTGTTACATTTTTGGTGCCACGTTTGTTTACTGTATTTTGCGTTTTTTGCTGTTTTGCTGTGTTTGTGTGGTGTGTGGTTTTGTTGTTTTGGTGGTTGGTGTGTGTTGTGTGTGTTGTGTTTGTGTGGGGGTTGTGTGTTGGGGTTTTGGGGGGTTTGTGTGTGTGTGTGTTTTGGTGTGTGTGTGTGTGTGCATTGATGTGTAGGGTTTTTGTATTTTTTTGTTGTGAAGCGTGTGTTGTATATACAAAAATTGTTTTTTGAGACCAGTTTTTTAATTTATTAGGCCCCCTCATACCCATCCATTGCCAGAAGTCAATAAAGATACGGGCCAGAAATAAAACTTAAAATATTTACCTTTTAAATTTAAAATTTTTTATTGAGAAAAACGATTTACTTTTAAATCAGCGTTCCAAAATTTTAGTGACATTATAAAGGGGCTTTGCTAGGGTTGGTCCCCCAGGGCGGCATTTTTGGTGTCACCCCCTAAAATCCAAGAGGGGGGAATGGGGGGGAGAAAACTCCATTACGTCACTACTCATGACCAGTGCTTTAAAATGAAAAAATAAATAACGTAGCAATACTCGGGAAAAACATAAACTAAAAAAACCTTTAATGCACTAACACCCCACATTTTTATTCTTCAACAAACCAAAAAAAAAAAAAACTTAGAAATAAAGAAAAACATTGCATATCAAAGAAACATAGTTCCGATTTGCCCTTTGATACAGGTAACACTCAGTGAATCAATCATACTTTTCCTTCCCTTCAACCTGAAAAAACATCTATCACCCATCAAAAACAAGGGCTGTCAACTGACCCTTTTAATAGGGAAAACATTGCATGTAAGAGTTTCTGGTTCGACTCTTTGGGGCCCGAAAATATTTTTTAATCAGCTTCAAATTGGAAAACTCCTTTCACAAGAAGACACGAAACACGTATATAAGGAACAACCTCGGGCAGAGTGTTAAATTTTTCACAACGTGAACCACAATGGAATCCAATCCGTTTTATTTTTTTTCGCAAGTAAGGTTTTGATATTAAAGACCAAAGAGAAAACAAATCGGGAAACAAAACAGGAACAAAAATAGTGAAGTTGGAAGAAAATCAATAAAACCCAAATTAAAATATAATTTAGTACATCCATCAGTCCAGGCTTAATTTTTTCAAGATCACATCACAGCTTGAGGTGCTCCTTAGTCTTGTATTTCAAGCATGAGCTCATTCTTGCTTTTTCAATAGAAAACTGTGAGCTTAAACCCATCCCCTTTCAATTCTTCTTTTACTTTACAAATTCTTTGAATGACCAAAAACATCTCCACTCCTTTATTGCTTTTGATCGTATCTCGATTCATTAAAAAAACGATAAATGCACCCAACATCGCCTTTTGTTTTCTCCGTAAGGAGCCCGGGAATCTCTTGCCGCCCCCCGCCCCCTTTTCTTTAACCGATTCTTCCTCTGTTGAAATCCATACTTCTCACTTTTCAAAAGTGCTGTTTTTTTGAATTTTCCACTATCATCTCGCCCTTCTTTCAAAAATAACGAGTGCGTCAACTTCCCACCCTTTGTCAAGATTAAATCCTTATCCCGTACGGCTGTGCACGCTAAACCCCCCGAAGAATGTCACACCAAAATACAGATAACACACAAATTGAAATCACACACAGAAGGGAAAACCCCCACCCGGGAGGGCCCAAAAAAGAAGACAAAGAAAGAAAAAGTGAACGACACCCCCACCCCGGGGGCCACCCCCGGTCACCTCGAAAGCCCCGGGCCGGAAGTACGGCAAACCCAAATGAAAAAAGAACGGGAGAAACCTTTTTCTGCCCTCTTGTATCCCGATTTTCCCGTGGATCGCAAAGAGCTCAGTCACTGCCACAAATTTCTCGAAAATTCAGCTACTGGTTTTCCCTGCATTGTAATGAAACCCATCTTGCTTTGATAACTTTCCAAAGAGACACATAGGTCCCCTTCGCATCCCCTCGTGGGGGGAGGAGGGAAAGAAAGTTTAAAAGTACTAAGACTAAAAAACAAAATTTTACACATATGAATTCTCGGCAAAAAAATGCTGACCACACAAGTTCAATAATGGTCACACAACCCTAAAATTGCCTTCTTTTTTTTTTCTTTAATAAACTTTTCACCCCCATGGACCCCAGCCATGGTGGCAGCAATGTCATATCCCTGACACGGGACAGCAGAATCCATCCATCACTTTCCAGCTTTTTCAGGGTATCAAAATGAATCACAGATTTTTTTTCCATTCAAAGGAAAAAAAAAAGAAAAACTTTCCTTTCCTTTAACCTTCCATCCCCTTTGCAAGTACCTATAACTTTTGACATTTTGGGCGTGTGTGTCACATCTGGTGTACTGTCAAACATAACGCGTAGGTACAGCTCTCTTTATATCAGTAACGAGTTTCTCTTTGACTCGATTTACCAAACACTTAAAAAAAATCATTTTGAGTTGATGGGAAGATACGAAACGATGACCGTGTTCGCTTGACGCACTTCAGTCTCATTAGGTGCTCTTTTATCAGGATCATACTTAGCTATTAATTTCAACCATCCAGAATTTCCTCTTTTGTGAGAATTCTCCTCCCTGTGTCCGCGAAAGCAAGTTCTGTTAGCCCCCAAACAGTAATCCGAGCAACCTTTCAATAATTTTCCTTTCCCCTTTTTCTTCTGGGTTTTTATTGAAAAAATTATTTCGCATCAATGGGGTTTTTTCACCCCTTAACCGGTTTCCATGTTTTCCAATTCCGAGGCACGTAGGGTTCACAAATTTCATATTGGTACTTTTTTGGGGGCAGCTTTTCCCCCTATTTATACCCTCACAAAATTTTTATGTTTACTTGGAACACTAGAGGTAAACAATCTACAGCATAACATAAATTTCCCACTGACGGGGGAGTATACCTCCATATCGAAAACTTTTTCACAATTCTGCATCTGTTTGTAAACCATTTTTAGAAAGCGAAAGCCATGCCTTTTGCATTTTTTCTCTTTTTAACACAAAAGGCCTCCTTGTTCTGATAAACATAACTACCCTTTTAGATTTCAATCCGGGAATATCTGGGAAAAGTCGAAGAAGAAACTCACACATCGATGCAACTCTCGAACTCATTCCTTCATTACTCTCGCTATAATCATTGACGATCAGAACGACTCATGTTTTCATAAAAACACTGGATACTAACCAAGACTCAGCCATTTTTTTTTCATTACTGAACTTTTTTATTTTTTTGCCTCCATTGTTGACATCCAGGGGGCCTCTTAATTTTTACATTTCCCTCAGGCCCCCCTGATATTATATCAATGATCTGAAAAAGAAGCCAGGTTTACCGTTTTGATTCACTGAATATTCGGTAATTTTTAAGGGGGACAAAGAAAAAAATGGGGCCAATTTTTTTTATCCACAGGAGAAAAAGGTTTGAAGGAAAATAATGGGTTAAGTTCAGAGAAATTAAACTAACCCAAAAAAAAGTTGTTTCATTGATTGATAATTTTTTTAATAGAACCTAATTTGGGGTATTTTAAACCCGACTCTAACCCGAATGAAAAGCAAAGCAAAAAATTATCCTACTTCCAATTAATTGGAAAAAAAAAATCATAATGGTCATTAGGATTTAATACTAATGTTACCAAATTATTTGTAAGACTCCTGGGCCCCAAGGGTCTACTCCACAAGAATTTAACAAGGGATGGTTAAAATGGATATCAATAAATAACAAAAAGGCACATACCGTGACTGGACAATGCACTAACAACCCGCCACAGAGAGGGAGCTCAGACGACGTTTTATTTCCCACTTCGACCCTTTACAAAGTCTCACAAAAAAAGCCGAACGAAAAAGTTAACAGAAAGAGGGGAAGGAGTAAACATAGGCCAACGACAGGGGGGACAAAGAGGGATAGGGAAAAAAGAAAGAGGTATCGAGAGGTATATATAAGTGGAGCGAGTCAAATACTAAAAAGAGGAGCCTGCAAGGGGGCTAGGGGGGCCCCAAGGGAGCTAGGGCCCACAAGGGGGCTGGGGGCCCCCAAAAAGGGAGGAACAAAAACACAGAGGGAGTGGGGGGAAAATAATGAACCCAAAAACCCAAAAGGGAGAAAAAGAAAAACCCCAAAGGGGGAAAAGAAAAAAAAAGGGGGGAAAAAAAAAACAGGTTAAGACGGTGTTCTGAATGGAGCTTTTACAATGTAAGGGAAAGGAAGGCATCTACAAGACAAGCCAGGGCAAGATTCAACAAAGAAAGTAGTAAGACACATAGGGAACAAAGTTCCAACTATGGAACAGAACCTCTCAAGGCGGGAGGACGAAAAACCCAAATTGCTTTAAGGGTGATGGACTGATTTCATATCACCATCCTACTACTCCCCCTAATTTTTTGTACTCTACTGAAAACTGAAAAGCCACTGTTAGGGAAAACGTTTTTGAATAAAGTTACCAACTGTTACCTATGTTCTTACCCACCAACCGTCGGTATTGATACCATTTTGATATTCACTCATACAGGAAGTGGTAGAGATACATCTTTGTCTTTGTCCTGAAAACTCTAGGCACTGTGTGCTTCATCTGACAATACAAAGTGGGGCCCAACAGGGCCCGCAGTGTTTCCTCTTTTTTTATGTTCTAATGTTGTATAATTCTCAAACTTCAGGGGGGCAATTCCTTGCTTCCTTTTCCTTGATGTTTAATACCACCTCCAATAAGGTTTTGGTTTTTCCGTGAGCACAAGCCAAGTACAGTGGCAATTACATTTACTACTTATAAATGGTTTAAAAATACAAGTTGAAGATTGAGACACTAGCACATAGGGGAAACTTTATTAAGGAAACGTTTTGCCACACAAAGGGTTCTTCAATCCAATAAAAGTAAGAGGGCAACTTTTACTTTCCCGGGCTTGTAACTTACAAACAATACATGGGCACAGAGGGGAAAAGCTTTGAGTGAGGTGTAGTTCAAGTAGAGGGATAGTAGTTGTAGTTGTTCTTATGTTCTTATACATGTGGTTGGGAAAAATTTGGGGGGGGTATTTTTTATAAGGACCGCCCTTTAATGGTCCATAGGCCCTTTTGCAGTGTTTCCCCATTCCTTTTTAGTCCACGTTATTTCAGCATTTCATGAAAGCAGTTTTCACCCCTTTATATATCTTGATTTATAAACATGACTGATATCAAAAATAAGCAAAAGTAAAGGCAACATTTTGGGAACTTTATTTGGAAAAAAGTTGCCTATGTTCTTGCCCATCACCTTCGGTAATGTATACCCTTTTGATATCAAGAAAAAGTAAAGCCAAAAAAAATTACCTACCCCTTTGTCTGTTAACCCCGCCACATATAAACCCCCCTGGACCCCACTGGTGGGCGGTGCAGCAGCCACATATCAAACCCCTGGACCACAGGTGGGCATGCAGCAAAAATATACACCACCTGGCCAACTCATGGTGGGCGGGGCAGCGCCACATATACCCACCTGGCCCACTGGTGGGGGGTGCGCAGCCCTATACACCACCTGGGGCCACACTTTGGGGGCGTGCAGCAGACACATATACACCACCCGGACCCCACTCATGGGGGGCGGGGGCAGCACCACATATACACCACCTGGGCCACACTGGGGGGGCAGCAGACACATATACACCACCTGGACCACACCACTGGTGGCGGGGCAAAACAGCCACATAACACCACCTGGACCACATGGGGGGCGGTGCAGCACCACAAACACCACCTGGGCCACACGGTGGGCGGGGCAGCAGCACATAACACCACCTGGACCCCACTCACTGGTGGGCGGTGCAGCAGCCACATAAAAACCACCTGGACCACACTGGTGGGCGGGCAGCAACACATATACACCCCCTGGACCACACTGGGGGGTGCACAGACACATATACACCACCGACCACACCACTGTGGGGGGGCAGCAGCCACATATACACCACCTGACCACACGGTGGGAGGTGCAGCAGCCACATATACACCCCTGGACCACACTGTGGCGGGGCAGCAGACACAATACACCCCTGGGCCACACGGTGGGCGGGCGCAGCACATAAACACCACCGGACCACACTGTGGGGGTGCAGCAACACATATCACCCCCTGGGCCACACTGGTGGGCGGGCAGCAGCCACAAATACACCACCTGGGCCACACTGGTGGGCGGGCAGCACCACATATCACCACCTGGACCACACTGGGGGCGGGGCACAGCCCCAATTTCACCACCTGGGCCACACTGGTGGGGGTGCAGCCCACAAAACCCAAAACCTGGACCACACGGTGGGCGGTGCGCGCCACATATACCCACCTGGACCACACTCCTGGGGGCGGTGCAGCACCACATAACACCCACCTGGGCCAACCACGGGGGGGGTGCACAGACACATATACACCACCTGGACCACACTCCGTTGGCGGTGCAGCAGCCCCAATAAACACCTGGACCAAACTACTGGTGGGCGGTGCAGCACCACATATACACCACCCGGACCAAATTCACTGGTGGGCGTGCACGCCCTATACACCACCGACCAAACTCACTGGTTTTGGGGGTGCAGCCCACATTCACCCCTGGGCCCCACTCACTGGGGGGGGGTGCGCAGACACAAATTTAAACCCCCTGGACCAAACCCCCGGGGGCGGGGCACACCCCATAAAACACCACCTGACCAAACTCACTGGTGGGGGGGCAGCACCACATATCACCCCCTGGACCCAAAACCCTGGTGGGCGGTGCAGCACCACATATACCCACCGGACCACACCATTGGTGGGCGGGGCAGCAGACCATTACACCACCCGGACCAAACTCACGTTTTGGGGGGTGCAGCGCCACAATTTCACCACCTGGGCCACACTCACTGTGGGGGGTGCAGCAGCCACATAACACCACCTGACCCCACTCACTGTGAGCGGGGCAGCAGCCCCATTACACCCCCCCGACCCCACCACTGGGGGGCTGCAGCAGCCAATTACCCACCTGGCCAAACTCCTGGGGGGCACAGCCACATAAACACCCCTGGACCAAACCACGGTGGGGGGTGCAGCAGACACATAACACCCCCGGGCCACACCACTGGTGGGGGGTGCAGCAGCCACATATACACCACCTGGACCAGACTCACTGGGGCGGGGCAGCACCCCATATACACCACCTGGGCCAAATCCCCGGGGGCGGGGACACCACATATACCCCCACCTGGACAAAACTCCGGTGGGCGTGCAGCACCACATTACACCCCTGACCAAACCACTGGTGGGCGTGCAGCAGACACATATACCCACCAGGACCAAACCACGGTGGGCGGGCAGCGCCAATATACACCACCGGGCCAAACTCCTGGGGGAGCGGTGCAGCAGCCACATATCACCACCCGGGCCAAACCACTGGGCGCGTGCACGCCCCATATACCAAACCCGGGCCAAAATCATGTGGGCGGCAGCACCACATATACACCACCGGCCAAACTCACTGGGGGGCGGTGCGCAGACACATAACACCACCGGACCAAACTCACGGTGGGCGGTGAGCACCACATATAACCACTGGACCAATTATGGGGGGGTGCACAGCCACATATACCCACCTGGACCAAACTCACTTTGGGGGGGGGCAGCAGCCACATATACACCACCTGGACCCAAATCACGGTGGGTGAGCAGACACATATACCAAAACCTGGACTAACTCACGGGGGGCGGGGCGCCCACATATACACAAAACCCCCCTGGACCAAACTCCACTGGTGGGCGGGGCAGCAGCCCCAAAAACACCACCTAACCAAACTCATGGTGGGCGGGGCAGCACCACATAACACCCCCGGACCAAACTCACTGGGGGGGCGGGGCAGCAGCCCAATACCCACCCCCCACCTCACCCCAATCCCCCACCCCCACTTTCCACGCCCATAACACCCCCTGACCACACCACTGGGCGGTGCACGCCACTAACCCACCTGGGCCAAACCCTGGGGCGGTGCAGCCCACATATACACCCCGGACCAAAAACCCCGTGGGCGGTGCAGCAGCCCATATCACCACCGGGCCAAACTCCTGGGGGGCGGGGCAGCAGCCACATATACACCCCCTGGGCCCAAAATCACGGGGGGCGGGCGCAGCCACATAACCCACCTGGACCAAACTCACTGGTGGGCGTGCAGCACCACAATACCCACCGGGCCAAATCAAGGGGGCGGTGCAGCACCCCATTACACCCCCTGGGCCAAACTCACTGGTGGGCGTGCACAGCCACATAACAAACCCCCCTTTGGACCAAACCACTGGTGGGCGGGGCACACCCATAACACCACCCCGGCCAAACTCACTGGTGGGCGGTGCAGCAGCCCATAACACCACCCGGACCAAACTCACGGTGGGGGGGCAGCACCACATATACACCACCTGGACCAACTCACTGGGGGGCGTGCAGCGCACATTAAAAACCACCTGGCCAAACCTCACGGGGGGGTGCAGCAGCCACTAACACCACCTGGGCCAAACTCACTGGTGGGCGGTGCAGCAGCCCCATATACACCACCTGGGCCCACCACTGGTGGGGGGTGCAGCACCCCCAATACCCACCTGGACCAAATCACTGGTGGGCGGTGCGCAGCCACATATCACCCCCTGGACCACACTCACTGGGGGCGGTGCAGCAGCCAATATACACCACCTTTACCAAACTCACTGGGGGGCGTCACAACACTATACACCCGGGCCAAACCACGGGGGCGGTGCAGCACCACATTACAAAACCCCCTACCCAAAATCACTGGGGGGGCGGTGCAGCAGCCCCCATATACACCACCTGGCCAAACCCCTGGTGGGGGGTGCAGCAACCACATATACACCACCTGGAACAAACTCACGGTGGCGGTGCAGCACCACATATACACCACCTGGACCAAACTCACTTTGGGGGGGGCGCAACACATTACACCACCGGGCCAAAATCACTGGGGGCGGTGCAGCGCCCCATTACACCCCTGGGCCAAACTCACTGGTGGCGGGGCAGGAACCTAACACCACCTACAAAAATCATGGTGGCGGTGCAGCAGCCACATTACACCACCTGGGCCAAACTCACTGGTGGGCGGTGCAGAACCCCTATACACCACCTGGGCCAAACCACTGGGGGCGGTGCAGCAACACTAACACACCTGGGCCAACCCGTGGGCGGTGCGCCCCATAACACCACCTGGGCCAAACTCACTGGTGGGCGGGGCAGCAGCCCCATAACACCACCTGGACCACCCCTGGTGGGCGTGCAGCAGCACATAACACCACCTGGGCCAAACTCACTGGGGGGGGGGTGCAGCACCACATTCAAACCCCTGGACCAAACTCACGGTGGGGGGGGCAGCAGACACATAACACCACCTGGACCCCAAAATCACGGTGGGCGGGGGCAGCAGCCCCTTACACCACCTGGACCAAAATCACTGGGGGCGTTCAGCAGCCCCATATACACCACCGGACCACACCACGGTGGGCGGTGCAGCGCCACATATACCCCACCTGGACCAAACACTGGGGGGCGGGGCAGCGCCACAATACCCACCGGACCACACTCACTGGGGGGCGGTGCAGCAAACCCATATACACCACCTGGACCAAACCCCCACTGGTGGGCGGGGCAGCAGCCCCATATACACCACCTGGGCCACACCACTGGTGGGCTGCAGCACACTAACACCACCGGACCACACTCACTGGGGGCGGTAGCAGCCACATATACACCACCTGGACCAACTCACTGGTGGGGGGGGGCAGCAGCCCCATAACACCACCTGGACCACACCACGGTGGGGGGTGCCCGGGCCACTTCCCCCTTTACCAAACAAATTGGCCTCAACCAAAATAACCCCCACCTGGAACAATCTTGGGCGTTTTCCCGGTCGTTTAGGGCCCCCCTAGGGAGAAACTAAGAGGGAAACAACCTTTCCCGGGGAAAAAAAAAAATTTTTTGGGAACTTTTGGGCGGAAAAAACCCCCAAAACTTTAGTAAAAGTGAAAGTGGATACTACAGTGGCTCCCTAGTATATTGATGATAAAGGCTAAAGTGTCATTTGAAAACAGGTGAATTTGTAAATAAAGTGATAAGCCTATAGAGGCAGGTGCCAGAAGTCGCCAGAAACTTACCACAGGTCAGCTGTTTTTAATAATCTTCCTGGCTTGCTAGTGTACTCGCATATAATCTAGTGATACCAGTGAATAGCAGAATACAGTGTTGTAGTAGCAACTAACCAGTATTATAATGGTACTTAGTGGAGTGGAGTGACTTTCATTAGTTTCTTTTTTCTTGAAATACCAGACATATACTGTGAATTTCATATAACCTGTAGTTACCAGCGGTGGCAATATACACAACGAGAAGCAATTATTACTCCAGAAAAAGCGTCCTTCCTCCAAAATTTGCACCAGTCAACTATAGTGATAACATAGCATTTATTGTGGTGGAGACGGAAAAAAAAAATAGAAAAGCTAGATACAGCGATTGATAAACAAGGGATGAGGTCGACCGTTCGTCATTGTAGGAGTTGCCAGCAGTCACCGGCTCTTCAACACGCAAGTTATACTTTTGTATCAATCAAATCACATATTACTCGGGTAGATAATTTTCAGTAGATCCTTCATGTGTTAGCTCAAATCACCGACCAGTATGGTTTAAATAAGCGACCCACTAATCAGATCAGATCGACTGGTCCGAACCCTGGACTGGTCCGAACCCTTGACTGGTCCGAACCCTGGACTGGTTTCAAACGGTTTCGTTGGACAATAAAGCAGACTGTAAACGGATGGGGTTGTAGGCGCCCTTATAAACACAAACATTAAATATATGTCAGGAACGTGCACGGTAAGCTGTCCAATATACAAAAACAGTTAGAAACAGAAATACAAATAGCTAGAGCTTCATTTAAGGAGGTTATTAATAGAATATTCAAGAGGTTGCTAGTAGAATTGCAGTAAATCAACCATTCAAATCATTATGAAGCTGTGTGTAGTCTGTGGTCAGTCAAACAAACGGGCTTCCACATGCATAAATTGTCATTTTTGTGGAAATTGGTGTCACGCCCCTTGTGCAGATATCCAAGAACTAGCTACAAGCAGTATTAAAACAGGGAAGTGTTTTTGGGTATGCCCAAATGAGATAAATCTGTGACTAAAATCACAAGGGTATTAAAAGAGGTCAACATCAAAGCTGCTTTCATAGAAAACCTGGAAGCTTTCTACAACAGATTGGAACATAAAACGTCTGGGCTGAATGGTACTGCCCTTGATACTGGCCATGTAGTAAGAAACTGTAAGGCTGGAGGTGATGTCCTGGTAGTCAGTAAATGTGGGGCTGATAGTGCTGTCCTGGGAGACAGTAATGGTGAAGCTGGAGGTGCTGTCCTGGGAGACAGTAATGGTGAAGCTGGAGGTGCTGTCCTGGGAGACAGTAATGGTGAAGCTGGAGGTGCTGGGCCCTGGGAGACAGTAATGGTGAAGCTGGAGATGCTGTCCTGGGAGACAGTAATGGTGAAGCTGGAGGTGCTGTCCTGGGAGACAGTAATGGTGAAGCTGGAGATTTTGTCCAGGTAGTCAGGAATTATACGCAGGAGGAATACATATAAATGACCTCATAGGGGACAGGAGCCATAGTAGGGAAACAAGTGTAGTCAAAGATAAGATAAAACCAATATTGCAAACTAGAAATACCGCAGGAAATATCAAACAAGAGGACTCCACTAGCAATAGTGAGGATATATTACCAAAAACAACTGTTGGGAGCTCCATTGTTGGTGCTAGGGAGATAGAAGTAAGACAGGGAAACATGCACCAACAGGAATACAGTCACAGAAACCCAGGAAACGGAAACCACCTGTGCACTACTATGCACT